>VYXF01008659.1:349929-464286 GCA_013397295.1 Polioptila caerulea
GGGTGGAGAGACGGGGATGGAAGGATGGAGGGCTGAGAGATGGAGGGCTGGGGGACTGAGGGGAGCGGCCGCGGGTGCGCCGAGGCGGGGCCGGGAGGGCGGCCGGGCGGGGATGGCGCCCGGGTGAGCCTGGCGGTGCCGTTCCAGGTGCGGTTGGCAATAGCCGAGAAGGCGCTGAAGTGCGAGGAGCACGACGTGAACCTGCCGCTGAGCGAGCACAACGAGCCGTGGTTCATGCGCTTGAGTTCTTCGGGAGAAGTACCCGTCCTGATCCATGGGGAAAACATCATTTGTGAGGCAACGCAGATTATCGATTACCTCGAAGCGACGTTTGTAGATGGTAATCCCACAGGCGTTTCAGTATGTGGTTCTTCCCCTCACCCCGTAGCCTGCAGCAATCCTGGGGGCAGCTCTGTGTCGTTGCAGGACTCTTCTTTCAGGGCAGAAAATGGTTATAGTCTCACAAGTAAACGGGCCAAGCTAATAGGCAGCAGTTTGGGTTGAAAACATGTTCCTCTAAAATGAACTGAAGGCTTTCCAGCACCTTCATGAGTAAACCTTTATAGGTAAAACCTACCACTGTCCTCCTTAGCCCTTCAGGAAGGATAGAGAGGCCAGGAATGGCAGCAGCACTGTGCTGCACTAACCCCAGTGTGACACTGCCACGAAAAATAACATACTGAACTGCATGACTGCCTTTGTCGAGCAGGTCCAGATTGTCTGTGAGATAAGCAGAAACATGCTTCATTTCAGAATAATCTTCTGTAGAACAATGGAAGTAGAAGGAGCAAATTATTTTTGGAGCCAAAATGGAATGAAGAGATAAAAGAGCGGGAAGAGAAGCCTTGGAAGTGATCATGTGCAGGGTTTTGAAGTTCTTTGTGCCTGTACTGTTAAAAAAGAAAAAAAACACCAAGAAAAAAACCTGCCTTATTTTTTTTAAGGAAATAGAGCTGTATTTTGTATAGATGTGAAGATGGCAGCATTTTGTATTTCAGGGATTTAGTGCTGTGATTTCTGAGGCATAAAGAAAACTTCATTGTTGAGTTAACATAATTTGTGCTTTTAGTCAGAAAAGGAGTTGGGGCCCAGGTAGATTGAGGGTAGGGTAAAACTCATTGATGTGCAGGAATACTTCCAATCATGCTTTGTGTAGGATTCCTGTACTGTAATTTTTACATCATTGCAGGTGCAGTAACATTTCAGCCATAACAATTTCCTGGAATCTCAGCTATGCCCAACTGTGAGAGCATTATAGGGTTGTATGTCATGGTCACCCATTCCTAGATGTATGTAACAGAGCTGAGTGTGGTTTTCTGATTTGAAAGCCTCTTAAATATGTATTTATGTGGGTTGCTGCATAGGAATTGGAATTATAAAACATTTTCAAATGAACTACAAATATACATTTCTCTGAGCTGCAATCACACCATTAAGTTATGCTGGGGAACAAGTGAAGCTTTCTTACCTGTGGCTGTATCATCTGTCCCAGCTGGATATAACTGAATGAACTTTGGTCAATTAGATGATTCGTCTTTTCTTAACTTTATTTTTAACTTTGTTTTGCAGAGGAGGTACCAAGATTAATGCCAGAAGAGGGGAGCATGTATTATCCAAGGGTGCAACACTACAGAGAGCTTTTAGACTCCTTGCCTATGGATGCCTACACACATGGCTGCATCCTGCACCCCGAGTTAACAGTGGACTCCATGATTCCAGCCTATGCTACCAGCAGAATCCGTAGTATGTACTGGTGTAGCTCTGAATATCTATAACTTAGTAGGTTGCTGCATTACAATTATCTTCTTCCTTAAGTCCACCTTAAACACAAAATACTGAGCACAGTTTACAAATTTTAGTTGCAGTCCTTGATGATTTGTGCATATACTTTTTATTGATTGTGTATTCTGTCATGATTTGAAAACGGGAAAGAGGAAGTGTTATTTTTGAGGTGTCTATGGAGATAATTTTTGTATCATGGCAACCTTTTAATTGATGCCTTTATGTTTCCTTCTGTGTATTACTAAGTAGTTCTAGAACAAGCATCAAGTCCTGGCAGCACGGCTGGATGATGATTCCCTGTTTATAATTACATTCTGAAATCTCTGTTTTTTTTGTCAATGTCAGTGGTTTACACAGTGTTGACTTTTTTTTTTGTATGATGTTTTAGAATGCTCTGTAAGACAAAAACAAATACTGAAGAGTTTTTGAAATGTAATACAACTATACTATTAGCAAATCCATTATATTATAAAAGGTGATATTGTGTTAGTTTGAGAAATCCTATTTCCAACAAAATGTCTTATCCTCCTCCTTAAAATTTTTGGTAAGTCAGTTCTCTTACTAGCCACACTGTTATGCTGTCAGAAGTGAAGGCAGGCAGTTTTCAGTATAGCTGCATGATTGATGTTACTGATGTAACATTCATTCATGGGATCATAAAATTATAGAATCATAGAATGGCCTAGGTTGGAAGGGACCTTAAAGATCATCCAGTTTCAATGTCCCTGCTATAGGCAGGGGCACCTTCCACTAGACCAGATTGTTCCAAGTCCCATCCAGCCTGGCCTTGGACCTTTCCAGGGATAGAGAGTCCACAGCTTCTCTGGGTAATCTGTTCCAGTGCCTCACCAGCCTCACAGGAAAGAATTTATTCTTCATATCTAATCTAAATCCACCTCCTTCAGTTTAAAGCCACTCTGCCTTGTCCAAGAACATGAATTATTCTCTTACATCAGTGCATTGTTTGCTGGTTTTGTTCTTGTTTTTTTTTTTTTTTCCTAAATGTGGATGCTAACTGTTTATTGAACAATTGTGCTTTACTCATAGGCAGTTTTTCTGTTTTCACATGGTAATAATAAGTGCTTTATTACAGTTCACTTTACAACATTGTCTTTTGCTTTTCTTGCTGTATGTATTTTTCAGCTCCAGCTTCTAGTTGATATAAATTGTTTTCAGTTAGCACATGTTCATACTGGTAGAGCTAACATTATTGCTCATCTAAATTGGGATGTTTTCTTATCTTTTTGTGCTTAAAGCATAGTCTACATTTTTTGATTTGAAGCATTTTTTTGAAAAGCCTGTGGATGTTTCTTAACAATTCCTTTGCATGTTCAAACTTCTCCTGGTTGGTGATGGTTTCGTTTTCAGCTTGAAGCAGTCTTTTTTCAGACTGCTAGATATAATTAGGCATGAACCAGTTGTGTATTATGTTTATGCATACCAAATCCAAGTAAATAATTCATTGCATATGTAAGATTTTAGTTGTCTTTCAATTTCTTCATACACTATATTGAAGGATGGCTTTCACAGTCATGTTGAAATCATTATGTAAAAAAGTGAGTTTGTTATTCTCTAGAAAGAATTTTTATCTGTTTAATTTATCTGACTTAATTGTAACTAAACTTCATTACCAAGTACAAGTGAGAGGTGATTCATGCTCTATAATTATTCTTTTGTTCTCAGTTTAAATTAGAAATATTTATTTATAGAAGATTTATAAATCACTCTCTTTTGGTATTCTAGGTTTATAAGTATGACATTTTCAAGCAAAGCCCCATTTTAAGGAAAAGTCTCTACATGTGTAGTAGAAATCAGTAAAATAAACTTGTCACATCATCCCTTCTTTAAATCATGTAATCAATGTTTTTGACATTTAGGACATGTACACTGTTCTTAAAGATAATTTCCAAAAGGATCAGAGACTTTGGCATCACATTTTAGCCAAATGAAAACACCTTGGATCCATATTCAGTGGCATTTAGGCTTTAGCTGTAAAATTATGTATATAACCTACAGCAACAAAAAAACCTTAGTGTAGACCTACCAGCACTTTCACATTGCAAACTGATGAACTGAAGGTGTGATGGGTCAATTTAAAAAGCATTTAGGTTTTCCAAAGCATGATGTGTTTAAATCCTAACCTGGTGCAGATTCTGTATTGAAGCAGCACTTCCAATTTCTTTGGTATGATATTTGTACACAGGCAATTGATCAGTTCCTGTGGATTGAATTATTACTATGTTTGGATAGCTAATGTTTATCATTCCTCTTTTTGTTTGCCTTGTTTTTTTTTTTTTGTTGTTTTTTTTTGTGGCTTTTTTTTGGGTTTTTTGTTTGTTTTTTTTAATCAGGTCAAATAAGTAACACAGAATCAGAACTGAAGAAACTTGCAGAAGAAAATCCAGACCTTCAAGATGCCTATATAGCAAAACAGAAGCGCCTTAAGGTAAGAAACTGCTTTGTACAGACCCCTTTATCATGAGCTTGTTAGTGTTAGATTGTTTGGTCACAATATAAACAGTTGTTTCACCTGTCATTACCAGTATTGTCATGCAGTGGTTTAACCCTTCAAGGCATGAAACAGTCTGTCCTCAGATCAGCTACACACTTCAAGTGTGTGCTGGTCCCACTGACTTCAAAGGTAAGTACACACCAGTGCTGGTGTTGGGCTGTTGAACACCCTGCAGGGGTAGGGTGTTCTGGCATCTCTAAAGTTTTCTTCTGTTTTTTGAATTTTCATCAGTATCCATGTAATATCCAGCTGACAATGTGGAGAAAATAATCACATTTCATGAATAAACACTGTAGTGTCCTAAGTATAAGCTTCTCTGATAGAAGTATGAACTCTGTATGATGATTAAAACACTAACTTGTATGTCTATTTAGTCTAAATTGCTGGATCATGATAATATAAAATACCTAAAGAAAATACTGGATGAACTGGAAAAAGTTTTGGATCAGGTTGAGACTGAATTGCAGCGGAGAAATGAGGAAACACCAGGTAAGGAATTTTTCTTGCTAAATCCTGTTAATATTTCTGTTTGAGGATACTAAGTAAACTTGTTGATGGCGCCATTATAAAACAATTTTTAATGTGTCAAATTTCATTACTTTTATATTGATCTATACATCACAGAAGGGATCAATACTGTTTTAAATGCTGGCTTACTTTACTGTTCCAGTCAGTGAGCTCTCATTGTTTCCTGGGAGTGCTTGATCACATTTTCAGCAAAATGAGTTGGAAAATAATTAGCTGCACAGTGTTTTAGTATTTTTATCAACAAAATCAGAAAAAAAACCCTACAGAATGTTGACATTATAGGTGTATGCTTCAGTTCACTATAATGATCACAACCTTAATGTTTAACACAACTTTATTATAATCTTGTGCAGATACTCTGCTGATATTTGTGGTATATGCAGAATAAGCAATCTGAGTAATTGCTCTAATCATTAGGCAATCCCTTTCCCTCACCCTTTTAGAAAGCAGTCCTATTTACCTGCCTCCACCCAAATTAAAGTCAATTTTTTCACAGAATCACAGAATCATCCATGTTGAAAGAGACTTTCAAGATGATCTTATCTGACTTCAACCCAGCACCATCATAACCATGCCTAAACCATATCCTGCTGTCTGCTGCCCTTGGCAACTTATTCCAGTGTCTGACCATTCTTTCAGTGAAAAACATTTCTAATATCTAATCTGAACCTCATCTGGCACAACTTAAGGCCATTTCCTCTCATCCTGTTAGAAAAGACTGGCCCAAATACTGAGCTCTGGGGAACCGCACTAGTGACCAGACACCAACTGGATGTAACTCCATTCACCCCCCCCTCCCTGGGCCTGGACATCCAGACAGTTTTTCACAAAATGAAGAATGTACCCACCCAAGCCCATTTACCCAGGAGAATGCTCTGGGAGACAGGTCCAAAGCTTTACAGATGTCTAGATAATATCCAGTGCCTTTCCCTCATCCAGTAAGCAGATCACTGGTCATGGAAGGAGGTCAGGTTGGCCAAACCAGACCTGCCTTTGTAAACTCATGCTAGCTGGGCCCATTCCCCTGCTTGTCCTGCACATGCCAGTTGGTAACACTCAGGACAATCTGCTCCATGACCCTTCCCAGTACCGAGGTCAGGATGACAGGTCTGGACTCTCCTTCTGACCCTTCTTGCAGATGGGTATTGCATTTACTAATTTCTGGGCAAAAGAGACTTCTGTGGTTAACCAGGATTTCTGGTAAATTATTGAAATAATTGGCAAGTTCTTGGCAGCTCCCTTCTTACTCTTGGGCACATCCCATCTTGACCCATAGACTTGTGGGTATCTAAGTGGCATGACAGGTCACTAACCATTTTCTCCTGGGTTGTAGGGGCTTCACTCAGATCCCCATCACCAACTTGCATCTCTGGGAGCTGGATATCCTGAGGACCACGAGGTTTCATGATAATGACTGAGGCAAAGAGGGCATTAAGTACTTCAGCCTTTTCCTCACCCCCCACTGTGTTTCCCCCTTCACCCAGCAAAGGATTGAGACTCCTTTGCTCTCCTTTTTCTGTGAATATATTTACTGAAACTGATTTTTTTGTCTTTAACTACAGTGTTAATTTCCAGTTTGGCTTTCTTTCTAATTTTCTCCTGCATAACCTCATGATATCCTTGTAGTTACCCCCCTCCTTCCAGAGATGAGACACAATCCTTTTTACCCTGTGTTCCAGCCTAAGTTCCCTGTTTAACCAGGCTGGTCTTTTTCCCTGACAGCATATGGGGACAACCCGTTCCTGTGCCTTTAAGAGTTCCTCCTTAAATCTTGCCTGTCCTTCCTGTACTGCTTTGCCTTTCAGGACTGACTCCCAAGGAACTCTGTCAGTCCATCTCCTAAGCAGTCCAGAGTCTGCCTGGCAGAGGTCCAAGGTGGCAGTTCTGCTGATGCCTCTCCTTACTCCACCCAGAACTGAAAACTCCATCATATCATGTTTGCTGTGCCCAAGATGGCCACTGACCACCACATCACCCATGAGTCCTTCTCCAGTTGAGAGTAAGTTTTCTTCCACACACTCCAGGAATCTCCTAGACTGCCTGTTGTCCACTGTGTTGTATTCTCAGCAGGCATCTGGCAGGCTGAAGTCCCCCACAAGTACAAGGGCTGGAAATTGAGAGGCTTCTCAAATGGAATAGAGAAGAATGCATCACCTGCCTCTTCATGGTGGCTATCAGGTCTATAACACACTCCTACAAGGACATCTGCAATGCTGACCTTCCCTCTGATCTATACCCACAGACACTTAACCATGTCAGCATCCTGAATTCTGTTTAAATGGGATTAGCCTTCTACTTATTCACAGTGTGGTTCAACTCCCAGTGGTGCTAATAGGAGTCCTTCCCCTGACTTCACTGGAACTGCTTGAAGCATCAGTCAATATCAACTGCATCTGCTCAAATCAATAACTTTTTCATTTAGCTCTATAAATAGCTGTTGTAATAATTACTGGTTACTATCACAACTGTAGGTTTGAACCAGCAGTTGAAAATCTAGATTAAATTTTCTACTGACTCAACAGTGAAAGAGTCACAGAAAATAACTCAAAAAGGATGGAAGGATTTTTTTTCGGCAAACTACATCTGCCACCATTTCCAGCAGCCCCTTTCCTTTCTCTGCTAAGTAGCCTTTCCAAGGAGTCAGCTGATGCAGTATTGATGAGTTTATGAAAACTGCTGGGCTCGCAGGATTTTTAAAAACATGGGCTATTGTCTCTTGGAATTTTTTCTGGGGTATTCCCACTTTGGAAGTTTGTGTTCTGTACTTCTCCAGATCCTGGTCAGACTCAGAGCTCCTGCTTCTCTTGCAACTGCTTGAATCCCTCAACTACTACTGCTGGCACTGCAGGCATCTTTCTTTCACACATGATAGATTCTTTGGTCTTTTCCATGTTTAATGCACTGAATGAATTCCCAGATACCCTTTCAGCAACCTAGGATACACTCCTTTTCTACAAAGGCCTTTCTTCCAGACCTGCATAACCAGTCAAAATGGACTGGTACCAGCTTTGTGCCAAGCTGTTGCTTTTCTCTGGTGGAAAATGTGTTGGAAAGGAGATTGCGAAATTTCTCTGTTTCCAGGCAGCTGCTGCTGAGTATTCATGCCAGCATTTTTGCATGCCTGCTGTGTGGGACGAACTGCAAAATTTACAAATGAGATGGGAACATCATAGTCCTCCCTATTCGAGATCTAGGCTAGAACAGAGCACTTATGCTGGCAGCTATGATAACTGTGCTGGCTATCAAGTTTCATATCCTGGGTTTCAAAAGCTCTTGGTATAGTCAGTACATGTCAGCCCTCTCAGGAGGTGATGGTTCAGATCACTGAGAATGAAGTGTGATGCTGCCTGGCAGTGCCTGCTCTGAGCCATCCCAGGAAGATTCACCTCAAGGAGAGGGTACCTGGGGTCTCCATCTGTGCTCCTGACTAGTGCTGAGCAGTGTGAATATTTGTCACTTCTCAAACATCTCAGTGTAAAACTCCGATGATTTGGGGTCTAAGAGACACAAAAGAGGGACAGGTAGACAAATTCTGTCATCTCACTGGGCTGATATGTTTGGTGCAAGTCTGATCCATTTCTTTTTGACTTGAAAGCCTCCAACAAGTTAGCTAGAGTTAGTTCTTGAGTGAATGCCATAGAGCTGAGTGATACAGGCAAGATGATAAATTCTTCAGACAAGTGGTAGCTTTTCAGTAAAAGCTAGACTGCCTTCCTCCTTTCCAAACCTGTTTAATCTAATCCAGATTTGAGAAATGTAGTTGAGGAAAATAAGTGTTTACTGTGGGTTTTAATTTATGAACCAGGAATGTGGATCTTTTTTTCCTTAACAAATGTAGGCCAAGCTGCTGAGCCTAAGACTTTATAATATTGTGCAAAGAGTGGACAGTTTTTATTTAAACAATAAAAATATTGTTTAAAGTCATATTTTAGCTGAAGTGTTGTTGCTCTTTGTTAGAGGATACTTTGAAGTAGCACTACACTAAAAGTGCTTATATTCCATTAGTTCCTAATGCTTTATGTTTTATCTCTGCTTAGAAGATGGAAAGCAGCCTTGGCTCTGTGGTGATTTCTTCAGCCTGGCAGATGTGTCACTTGCAGTCACATTACATCGCCTGAAGTTTCTGGGATTAGCAAGAAGAAACTGGGGAAATGGAAAGCGGCCCAACTTGGAAGCTTATTATGAGCGTGTCGTGAAGAGAAAAGCATTTTACAAAGTTTTGGGACATGTCAACAATATATTAATCTCTGCTGTCCTGCCAACAGCATTCCGTGTGGCCAAGAAAAGGGCTCCCAGGGTTCTTGGCACCACCCTGCTGGTCAGCTTGCTGGCTGGGGTGGCTTATCTTGCTTTCCTGGGTCTTCGGAAGAGATTTTCCAACATGACGCTATCGATTAGAACCAGGCAAAATTATTTTTAGACCTTGTCTGCCTCTGGTGGTGAGTGGAGGGCATCTCTACCCCCCCAGGAAAAATATGTTCAATAAAATATAAACGTAGAAGAATGATTATGTCTGTGAATTGGAACACAGAGTAATCATCTCCTGCTGCTGTTTAATTGGGTTGGCAATGCTGAGATATTTTTCAAAAATATATGTTGGGAGGATGACTAAGGAAAGAAGAGACTTTCTTTTCAGCCAAGGGCCTATAACTGTGACAGTGCTTTGTTAAAGTGGTTATTGTCTCCTTTACCCAGTAGCTGACCTAATTAAAATGCTTTTATTTAATATATATGCAGCAATGTGACAGTTTTTCACTGTAGATGAAATGCATTATTGTGCAGAAACCAGCGTTGTTAAAAATACTGAAAATAGCTCTTACTTTAAATGCTCAGAGTAAAATTTAATTGGAACATTGTGCCTGTTGTGTTCAGGAGCAAGTTTCTCTATACTAATTATTCTGTTGATTTGCAGTTGAACCTTTAGGAATGTGTTAGAAACTAATCTTGTGAAGCCACTTTTTTCAGTGTATGTTCATGCAGAAGTACAAGAAAAGACCTAAAACAGGTAAGAACATCAGTGATTTGTGTACCACACAAGTGAAATTCTCCAGAGGCATCACTGGACAACAGATACTAGAATTTTGCTGAAATACAAATGGGAGCAAAACGCCTGACACTTGTCTCTTGAAAACCTTTTGGGCTCAGCTGCAAACTCTGGCAGAATAAAATCAAACTATCTTGGTGCACATTTGCTGCTTTCATTGGGGTGGCTTGATACAGTTGCCTCCATATGAGTGTCCCCTGTACCCTTTCGTGTTTCACACTCAGCACTGGCTATTTTTTGCACACCCCTTGGCAACATTAGCAGTTACACGTCTCTATAAAATGCTTGCCCACAATGTGCCACAGCCGACTAGAAAACATGCAGAGCAATGCCTTTTTGTATAAATACTTAAAAATAGTTCATTATCTATCAATCTGGTTAGGTGGCCTAGATTGAAGGTAAAGCTGTAATTTAGCAATCTGTTTACTTATGGATAGGGGTTGATGGTAAATTAAAAGTACAGTAACTTTGTACTGCTGATTTTTTGCAAAACTGCCCTCTTGTAGCATGGAGGAAAGGTGTAGAAAAACATTTTGATTACTTCCTACTACTCAACAGATGCTGTGAGTTTTATTGGTTTTGAACTGAGCTCCCATTGCAACAAGAAGTGTACATTTACCTAAAAGTAGACTTTGAATCGTTTTGCAGAAAAAAAAAAGTGTTTGGGAAGGGCTGAAAATTCTCATGACTGTTTAGTAAGACTTTTATATGCCTAATGAATGTTTGAAAGCCTCAGAGTTTTGTTTACAAGTTATACATGGCTGCAACAAATAAAACATAGCTTTAAGTGTTTGCCTGTCAACAATCAGTGCTAACAGGCCTAGGTATGTTTTAGGTCCAGTTCTGGTGCCTGTGGTCTCTGCACAATTGCATTTAGCTGTCAAGAAGATCATCTCAGGTTTGCTGTTGAGAACTGAGGCAGTTTCTGTTGGGCAGTCTCACCATCTAACATCTAATATCAATGTGGATAAAATTATTGGATACTCCTGCTTAATATTTAATATTGTGCTAGTTGTCTAGCAAAAGCAGACCTAAATCTCATTATTCCTTTTCAGTAATAAGAAACATCTTACCTAGGAAACCATGCATTTTTAATTTGTCAAAAAGACAGTTTTATATAATTCTATTTCATGCTCCGGCGATTCTCAAGAACTTGTTGAATTAAATGTGCTCTATTTAGAAAAGCTTTATTATCTCTAGAGTGGGTTTAATCCAACAATGCTATTAATGTACTGGCAGCTTTAACTGAGTTTGTTGTTTGTGTGTTGCAGTTCATCTGCATTTACTTGTAGCTATCAAATTCCACTAAGTTAATAAACACAGAGTAGAGCCTGTAACTTAATGCTTCCCTGGCATGTATTTCTGTCAGACCACCTGTAAAATGTAATTTGATCAAGTCACAGTAAAATTAAGTGTATGTGACTTAGCTTTCTTTAGAGTGAAGTGACCACCAGGTGTCAGTGGTCCTCCAGGACTCTCCTCTGGCGTGCCTCTGAGGCAGGAAAACAAAGAAAAATATTGTGATCTCAGCATAAGAGGGTTGTGAGCACCCTCATCACACTAGCAGTCTCTCCAGAGCTCTGGAAACAACTGCATGGTTCTACCACAGATTTGTTCTCTAACACCTGCCACTTATGCTTGTGTAGTTTCTATACTGGGTAAATGAGAGGCCAAAGTTGAAATAGTATTTCACATGAAAATGAATGTTACTGGACAGCAATTAAACTTGCCATCTGCAAGAATGAACATGGATAAAACATACTTCTGCTGCAGAGAAGTTTGGATCCCTGTTTTGATTCATGTCTGTTAGTTCAACTGTTCTGTATCCTACTTATTTTCACTGCCCTGAAGTTCTCTGTACATTGATATCTGTACAGGTGGCAGTAAAAGGCTTATCCATGATTAAATTCCTCAGAATAGAATGAGATTTAGAAGCACACATGCTGCATTTGGCTCTTTGTGCAGGATAGCTTTTGTGCTTGTAAAGTTTCTTTTCAGCCTGGCTTATTTTCTTTCTGGTAGCTCTGTATACTATTTCGATGGAGTACAGAAGCAATATTCTTGTTTTCATTTACTATTTGCTTTCATATCAGTCATCAGATAAATTTCATATCTTTATGTGGGACCCGCACAATAAACATCGATTTTAAGACCACTTTCTAGTCTGGTTTATTTCTGTGTCAGTAAAACAAAGCACATTTGAGGATTACACAGTATTGCTGTAAAGACTGGTACTATTCAAGGAGAGAAGCTGTTGAACACCTCTTAAACCAGTTTAAAGGTTGCCTTGCATGTATATGGAAACAGTAGTAACAATGACGTTTTCTTTGGTTGTGTGTCTGAGCTGTATATGTATGAGGTCCAACAGAAGCTATTTGATTTTAAAAAAAGTAAAAAAGGAGAGCAAGCAGGTTCTGTACTTTCAGTTAATCCATTAAAAAAACCCAACCCCACTTCACTTATGAATGTGTTCCTGATTCATTGTTGAGCTGCAGCAGCTGGGACTCCTTTCTGTAAGGTGCATGACAAGCACATAATCTCTGTCCACACTGACATTGTCCTTGGTGGGAATAAATGGTGTGCCCCATTAAATGTTTGTTAGTCTGGCCATAAACTAAGTCTCCCCTTTTTTTTCTTGCATTGTAGGAGTCTGTATTGGGCCTCCTTCCTTGTTGAGCAAAGGAATAGGTAACAGTACATGGGGCTTGCATGCATTGCCTCTCAGGATCTTGAAAGTCAGGGAAGCTACTAGGTTCAGGTAGACAGCTGGTGGGGTTTGAGTTTCAGGAGATTATGACACCTGTAGTCTGTGCTGCAACTTTGAAGTAGCCTTGATGCTTTAGCATTAATCAGAAGTGTGCACAGAGCTCTTGCAGTGGAAAGCTTCTGTCTAAACAGACAAGAGGTGAGTGAATACAAAGGTAAGTACAGCAAGTATAAGTTCCTCGTCCAGATTCACAAAGCCATACATACACTTTTGCATGTCACATTTTTAAAGGCATTTTTTTTACTTAAGTCTCTATTTTATGGGAGCAAAGAGCTACTAAGATTGAGAGAGCAGATTGGCATGCCCTAATGCATGAAGATTAGAGAGAGCAGCAGATGGAAAGTAGGTGAAAAGTAGTGGGTCTAGCTAGCTGGAGCACACTGTGCTCTGCAGTATGGTGTATGACAGATTATTGTTTGCTGAGGCCTCCTTGTTATCTCTCTGATTAGCCAATGTTAGACAAAGAGGTGTAAGGTTGTGCTTAGGCAATTTATAAGATGTACTGAGGAAGTTAAAAGCGTGTAGAAAAATCCCAAAGAAAATATGCTGGGTTTTTTTCTCTCTTTTCTTTATAAAGAAATTTTTCATTTTGGTGCAGTACCAAGTCATAAAGTCAGGCACTCAAAACTCAGGAAATTCCAGAAGCCTGAGTTCTTACAATATTGTTAACTCACTCATACGATACTTCAATGGCCTTTTTATTTCTGTTTTTTTTTTTTCTAAGTTATAATCATGGTGCTTAATTTAATGTGAAGTTAAAAATGATGCACCATAAAATAGTTAGGCTGTGGATAAGCTTAGTGATGTGGGAAGAGTCTGCTGGAATTTGCAGACCTGAAGGTATAACTGTTTCTGGGCTTTACATCAGTGTTAGTATTTACTACAGTTTTAAATACTCATATATAATTATTAAGTGTATTGTGTACACTAACACATAATAGCATAAATCAGTATTAATCTACTTTATATATACTAATATATATTGACATTCTATATCAATATACACTATTGTATCCCTATTTATCCCTTTCATATTTCATTTGCTAAAAACAGCTAATTGACAACTGTGTATTTTACTGTATTACTTGCTTTTATAAAATAAATTTGCATTTATAAAGGTAAAATTATGAAAATTTACTGTAATTGTAGAATCATACAAAGTTTTGGGTTGGGAGGCACTTTAAAGAGCTCCTAGTTGCAACTCCCCTGCCATGGGGAGATGTGTTTCTCCTCTCTTATTTACTCTGGTAGCATTATAATTGTAATTGAAAACATTGGTTACATCATGACTGTAAGGACTTGAGCATATACATGAATATATTTGGTGCTTCATGTTAGCTGATCATCGAGATCAGAATCAGAATGCTACTGCATTTGGACTGAATAGAAAGCTTTAGCTGTTAAGAAACAATTGCCATTCTGAAAATTGCTCATTTAAGGCTTGTTTCAGAAAGGTTGCCTAACTTCAAATGTTTAAGCAGATGATGCCTGTGTTTCTGAAAGCAACAGAAAACAGAGCATTCATAGGGCCAGACCAAGTGTGAGGGGACCACTGGTTCTGTCTCCTGCTGGCTGAGGCATTCCCCTTACAGAAAGTGGAGTCCTTCTCTCCCATTTTGTATTGAAATAGGTAAAACTCAGCAGTAGGGACAAAGACTCCTCCCTCACAGGTAGAGGCCCTATGCAGTATGGTCAGGCTCCCTCTTTCTCAGCACAAAAAAACATCTGTCTTTACAGAAATCAGAGGCCATTCCTTTGACAAAAGGATTTTGGACATGTGGAGCCTGACACCGTCAGTCACTCAGCAACCTGATGGAGAGCAGGGCCAGCCACACAACTTCCTCTGTCAGCTGTGTTTAAAATCCAGCAGCAACTGGCAAATGCCAAGCTCTTGTTAAGGGTGTCTTTAGGTACATTATACAGGTTTGGGGAAAGGGAGGGAATTCCAGAGTATGGAGCCTAAACAAAACCAAGGAAAAACTGTCCAGAGGAGTTCCATCACTGTAGCTTGTGGTCCAGCTCTGTATGGCTTTTCTGCAGGTGGAGAGAGGCTTTTGGATTGCTGCTTCTGAGGACATACTGTTGCAACTCACTTCAACTTTTTAACTGAAATCAATGAAAGGATGAAGAAATATCTGTCTCTGTTGAATATATGGTGAAGCCAGCTTCCTGATACGGATATTTAAGTTGGATTACTGTTCAGACAGGTACTGTAAAAGCATATGTTTTCAATTGTGTAACTCTCCTCAAACACCTTTACACAAGCCTGGACACCAAACTAGAAAAATTCAAATTAGAGGTCTGGATTGCACCCCAGAGTCAGAGGCAGTAAAAATAGAAAGACCTATTGTTTGAATTTTAAGTCTTCAAACAGAAATACTTCCAGAGACAAAGATCTCACAGGAAGTCTGTGCCAGATGCTCTTTGTCCAAATTTTGTGCCTTAAGAATTTGTGTACCCTTCTATTGTGCTGAATTAAAGACAGCTCTAAAACACAGAATCCACTAAAATTTACAGAGGAAACAAAATTGGCTGATGTTGCAGTAATGGAGGTATCAAGATTTCAGTTTCTAACAGAGAGCCAAATTCAGATCTGGTATGAGTCATTGCTATGAAAAATGTAGTGGTACATCTACTTACATGGGCTCTGAATTTGATTTAAAAGTCATTATGCCATAAATCACATTTTACAACTTTGCCTTGACAAGTTTTGTTTTAATCAACCTATTTGTTACAGAGACAATGAAAGCTGTAAAGTATCTTTCTGAAACAAATGAAATATGCATAACTGAAGCTTTTAAAAGCTGTGTAAGCTTTTAAAATAGGCAGTATATAGTGAGTCAAAATTTTTGGAATATGGAGTTATTTTTGGAATAAAGAACTCTTTTAAAACAAGTCCAAGAATGTATGTTTAGGACTGATTCCAGAACAGCATCGTAAATTTTTTATTCTTTGGATTTGAAAGAGAACCAAAAATCTATAGCTGACTTAATTTTTCTGTTGTTAACTGCCAATTTTAACTGTGATACAAGGAGGCTCCAGCAAATAAAAAGGATAATAGATTTCTGTTTTATGTATATATGTATATATATATATATATATAAATGCTTATGTGCTTATTTAATTTTCTTTGTTAAAGATAAGATAAGAGTTATCATATCGGATAAGGGCTCTGCCTCTTGTGTGTTACAAGAAATTAACAGTGTATTTTTTGCACAAAGTAAGAGATGGAAATATCCCAAAGTGGCTGGTGGAAGGACAACGTTGGCACCATTGGCTGAGACCCATAGCAGCCCACAGAAGTGAAAGTCCAGCAGCCACTGAAGGAGGCTCATTGCAATCCAACGATCTTCTGTGGCAAGTGGGAGGAGAGGCAAACCAAGCTTCAAACCCAAAACAAGAAGTGGCTGTGCTTGAAGACAGAAGTCCCTCAAGCTGGTTGCAGATGTGCTCCTAGCATCTCTGTCTAACTTGGAATGAGGGAATACTTTGGGGTTTACACATTATCAATGACTGTACTAGTTGTCAGTCCAATGGTAATTAGAGAAAACTTACATATGGAGTTCTGGAATCAGGAAAAAGTTTTGCTTAAATTGGTATAGAAAATTAGTTGAAGATACATATGTGAAGAAAAGCATATTCACACCCTGCTCTCAGCAAGAATTAGTTTTAAAATGTGGTCTTTAGCCTCACACTTCACACTGACATGCTTCAGCACTGTGATGTTATGGGAGAGAAAAGGGACAGGGAAGATAGTAATGGAGACTCCGAAAAGACCTCTTGGTGGGAGGAGGGAATATATATAAAATATATATAAATAGTTTATATATATTTATATTTATATAAATTTATATATATATATAAAAGTGGGATACTATATTAACATATACTGATACCCTAAGGTTTATGCTTCATTTGGTTTTGTTAGTTTGGCTTTTAATTAAAAAATAAACCCAAACCTGATAAAGTGCTAAACTGCGATGTGTGCATTGCTGTTGAGAGGGAAATGCAATCACAAGATGTTGTCTGTTGATGAAGTAGAAACTTTGCTTTCTGTGCATGAGAGTTTATCTGAACTCCTCTGCTGGGGATGAAATATGTGAGGACACAAGCATTATTATTACATGCTTCATTGACTCATTCAATAATGATTCTGTTTAACCAGAGATTGTGTACTTCAGTCACAGCTGAAAACACTAATTCAAGATAGCAATAATTTCCTCGTTTCCTCATTTGCCTCCATTAACCATTTATTAGGTATTACCAAATTTTATGTTTTTGCATGTATTATAATTAATCTCACCACATGACCTTGCCTCAAAAGTAGTTTTGTTCTCCTACACTGCAGTCCTTCATCTCATGTTTGTTTGTACAGGACTGGTTCTAATCTGGGCTGTTTGCTGTATAACCTGCAGTTCCCCAGGCTCCTGCTGGCTGTGGGCACTGTGTAATGTTTCATCTTAGAATCACAGAAGTGTTTCGGTTGGAAAAGACCTTTAAGATCATCGAGTCCAACTGTTAAACCAGCAGTGCCAAGTCCACCACTAGGCCATGTCCCCGAGTTTAACATCTACATATCTTTAAATACTCCCAGGGATGGTGACTCAACTGCTTCCCTGGGCAGTCTGCTCCAGTGCTTGACAACGCTTTCAGTGAAGAAGTTTTTCCCAATAGCCCAAGAAGCTCCCTTGGTGCAACTTGAGGCCATTTTCTCTTGTCTATCACCTGTTACTTGGGAGAAGAGACTGACCCTACCTTGCTTTGCTTCCACCTGCTTTCAGGTAGTTGTAGGTCCTCCTGAGACTCCTTTTATCCAGGCTAAACAACTGCAGCTTCTCCTGACCCTCCACCAGCTTCATTGTTTTTTCTGGACACGCTTTATCACCTCTTGTAGTGAGGGACCCCAAACTGCACACAGTATTTAAGGTGAGGCCTCTCCAGTGCTAAGTACAGAGGGATGATCATTGCCCGAGTCCTGCTGGCATCACTATTTTTGATACAGGGCAGGATGCCATTGGCCTTCTTGGTCACCTTGCTTGCTGAGCTAAAGAAAGCAAAGAATTTATCTAGCTTTATATGCTCTGAAGTATGGTTCTTGGTAATAATAGCTGCTTGGCATCAGCTCTGATTGTTACAACAGATACTTTTGGTACTAGCTTTCATGAGGACAACATATGCTTATTTTCAACTTATTTCAACACTTTGGGCTCCAATTCCACCACTTAAAAATATAAATGCAAGTTTTGTGTGGTTTTCTGCAAAAGAAAATGGCAATTTTTCAGACATTAAATGGCAGAGATACATTTAATATAATGTAATTTATATATTTATCTGTAATATCGTGATCTGTTTGAGACTGTCTGTTAGAATTAATCAGTACTTCTCAAAACCTGTGAGAACGAACTTACTTTCTTACTCAGCTCTCACCTGACTCAGTAAGACTGAAGTTAGGGCCTCTGGATCAGGTCCCCAGTTGATGTCCACATTATGACATATAATGTGGTCCATGTAGACAGGTAAGGTTCAGAATCAGGTCCTTTTCAAATGTAAAATTCCTTAAACCAGTTGTTTATATGGGCATATCTGAGAGAATGCAGTATGGCAGGGATCATCAGGTGAGTGATTTACCAAAAAGCAGATGTTTCACTTTACGCAGCTTTGTGGAAAATTTTTTCTCTTTTACTGTTGCACTAACATTTTTTGTGATTTATATTTTGACTCTCATTCTAAACACAATATTAAACCCTTGCCTGGTAATTCACTGGGTAGCAATTGTAAATTTTTTTTATCCATGGATCTTACTCAACTCATTTAAGTGGTCTAATAGGAAGTATTTTAAAATACTTAGCAATAGCCTTTCAATCATCCTGCCATTGTTGGGAGGCTCTACAGAAGTGCAAATTCTTACTTCTCTAGTTTGTACTTTAAAAAATTTCCCTTCTGCACTTGCAAAGAAATATTGAACACAGGATAGATTAAAAAAACCCCAAGAGCCAGAAGAGCTAGTTAGCTGCTTGGGAACATAAATTGACTCCTTCCTCAAGCTGGAGGAAGGGTCAGTAAGCTTCTAAATGTACTATTTATTTTTCTTTGTGTTACATGTGAGACAGCTAAATTTCAGATGAGTGCAAGTGGTGGAATTTTCCTTTCTAGCTCAGACATGCCAAATGTTTAGGGAGTTTACTCGCCTACACTTGATGTTTTGCTGATGAAGAGTAGTCACTGTACTTCATCGAAAGGAGCTCAGCACAAGTGTGTGTCTTATGGTCAACAGTGTTTGGGTAAGAATTTGCATAATTTTCTCAAGTGTCAGTGGCTCCACACTGTTTGCCTAAGTAACTTTAAGAAAACAGTAGATGATTTTCCAAATGGTAGTCCCTCTGTTAGAATATGAACCTTAATGGTCATATTTAAAGCAAGGAGTTTTTATATATTATAAATTATTTTTCCTTTAATCTCTGGAGTCTGAATGATTTGATGTGTACAGAGGAAGAGAAGCTATGTTTCCTGAAAAACTTTTTTTCCAGACCTTTAACAGAAAAACATTACAGAGAAGGATGAATGAATTGCCTCTGCTTCATAATTTCAACTAAAACTATCTTCTGATAGCCTTTGACATAACTAACAGAGCAAGAGATATTTTTTTCTGTGAATTGGGCCTAAATGCTTAAGCTATTAGTTAATACTGATTGTAATTTGGCCTTATTTGGATGTTTCCTTGTATTTTGCAGACACTAGAGAGCTTTTAATCTGCCTGATCTTGATACATATTTTTCTTCTTCCTATATACAGTACTTGGCATCCTTAGCACAGACTGTTTAAGACATTTGCAGCTCTTTTGAACTCCTCCTTTCCCTACATTCATATCCAGGGAAAACATAGCATAGACTATGAAGGTACTGAAATGTACTTCCTTAAATTCCCATCTTTGTGTCTTTGTGAAACTTATGTCTTCCACCCTCCTTTTCACAAGCCTTTGTAAAAGTTCATTTTAAGGCCATATCCAAGTACTTGTTTAATTATGGAGATTGAAGATATTACGGTTTGAAAACATGGCCTCATAGTTCACACTCAGAAAAGTCTTGGCTCTTTGCACAGGTCAGTTTGAAAACTGCTGCCATGGAAGAACCCATTTCATTTATCACATAAAATCATATCTCCTCCTCCAAGAAAATCCCTCCTTTGAAAATTTTGTCCAAATTTTCTCCCAGTTTTTGTCTTAGAAATAAGTTTGGATTTTTGCCCCCCATAATTTATTGCAAAAATAACCTTGGTTTTCTGATGGTTAAAATTTTGAAATTAAGATTATTTTCAAATTTGATAGCTCGGTCATACCCGATTGTCCTTAGGCATCACTAATATTGTTAGAGTTTAAGAAAGTTTTCCTTCTTCCTGGTATATATTCCCATTATGTATCTATATGCAATAATTGCCCTACAAAAATAGCAGAACAAAGTAGTAGAGTAAAACTATTAAACCAATATATTTTACAGAAGGAGAAAAGAAAATTTCCACAGGATGCCCTACCCCAATAAATATTTTCCCCAAAGGTGAGATGGTAAGCAAATACCAGTACTTGGAACCCTTACTTTCAAAGTGTGTTTACTAACTCAAAGTTGGCTACACAGGAAGACACAAGTGAGAGCAGTATTCAGTGCAAAGCCAGCATTTTCAGTAACATGGTAATAAAGCTAAAATACTTGTAAAAAACCGAAACCAACAGAAAACAAAACCAGCCTGCAAACCCCTTAAAAACCCTTTTGGAAAAACAGTGCAACACAAATTAATTCTCTCAGCAGTGATAAATAAATAGTGATTTCATGACACTGTTTATTTACTGTCATTGAGATTTTATCTTGGATCAAAATATATAAACAAACACACAACTCCACCAGTTTTGGAATTAAATACAGGACTAGTATTAAAATTATAATTCCTGTTGATACAGAGTATAATCCAGCCAGAAACTTAAATTAAGGTTGAATCACAAGCCATCCGTACTGCTATAAACACCCTTGCTGTACATAGAAACCCAGTCACAAAGGAGTTCAATTATGATTTTTGTTAGAAAAACACATTTACTCATCCCATTTATTTCATATTGTTCTAATTATCCCCTCAATGTGATCATTCACAAAAGGCATTCTTGACCATGCAGAAAACCGTGATGAATTATTAAAATAAAAATTGTAATTTCAGAGCCTACTTTTGAAAGCTTCCCTCTGGCCCAGAAGATGATATCATGTGTCAGTGACATTGGCAGCTATGGAGTACTGTACACCAGCCACAACAAAATAGTTTCAGTCCTAGTTTAGCAATAAATTATATTACTATGTAATTAATTTCCAGATTATCAAAACCCATTAACACTTCTTCTCAGTAACCCCTCCTGAGGCCACGGGGCATCAGCTGGGACCACTGAATAAGCCAGAATTGCTCAGGAGTCTTGAAGCACAAGCTATGGTGAGTTCCTCCAAAAACACAGCAGGAGCTGGGTGATGGTGGGAGAACCATGTCCCTGAGCTGGGTGATCATGAGACAACCACATTCCTTTGCTTGATCTCACCATTAAGAAAGTGTAATTTTTCTTTTGCTCTTCAATTTGGCCATTTCACAGATGCTTTGTTGGCCTTGAGTGGCAGGGTGTGGGCAGCAGGAGGCTGTGGGGGCCATGAACTGCCCTGTCCCAGCCACAGATGGTTCTGGGCCTGGCCTGGACACCTGGTGTGTGCCAGACAATTTTGAGTGGTTGGAGGAGCCCATGGGGCCCTCAGCAGGTGTATTTTGGAATCAGAATGGAGTGCTGCTGTAGGGGAGCATGTGTAGGGACTGCAGCAGCAGGCAAGCAGCGCTGGGGCAGGACGCTCCCGAGTGACTGTCATCAGCACAACAGAGCTCTGTGGGAGAAGGCTGTAGGTGTGCTCCTGGCCAGGGCTTTCTCTTTCTGCAGCCTTGCAGACCCTGTGCCTCGTGTGCTGAACCCCTGCAGCCAGTGCACAGCAGCTGCAGTGACACACCAGCCGAGCCTCGGTCACCCTGTCCCCGTCTCCACTGCCCTGGTGTCATGTGTGCTGGTTGGGAACTGGCCACAGCACACCAGGCTGAGTTTCCCACTCTGGTGGAGAGCACTGCTTGGGCAAAGGGATCAGAAATTCTGCCTTTAGAGCAAGCAAATCAAACCCCAATGTATCAATGCATGGTCTGTGAGCTTTGCTCAGGACTGAATTTCGTGCAATGGGTTAAAAAGCACAGGTCAGACTCAGAAGAAGAGCATGTCTGGCAAGGAGCTGGTTGTCAGAAAACAGTTGTCACTGTTAAGTGTATGGATGAATAGCAAAGTAGTGCTTCTCCAGTTCTTTTGCTGTGCCAAGCCCTCTTGGCTGTACAAAGGAAAAATGCTTTTCCCTAAAAGGTATTTCTGTAATGAGATATCTCCACAGCATGGCTTCATCTATGAATACTTAAGATTTAATAAAATACAGAAGTAAAGTACATTTATTATCTGTACATCATTACAGAGTAGGTATAAATATATTTTTCAATATATTATTGTTTTAGACTATCTGCCATTGAATTAGATTGCCCATCAAGGACCTATTCTCATTAAGTATTTTCCACTATGGACATTGTGAAATATTTGTTCTTTCACAGTTTAAGAAAAAATAAGATATATTTAACAATAGAAAGTAAGAAAATAGTCTTTAGGTTGGGATTCCTTCGGATACTGTGCTTTGATGAGTATGTAAATTTTGTTCTTTTTCTTTTTGGTTTGTGGAACAAACATACATATAATCCTTCTCTTCAAAAGGAAAATAATATTTGATTTTAGTGACATATAAATAAATCTCATAACCTGCTATTAGACCCCAATTTATGCCTCTATTTCCATTATGCCCTATTTATTATGTACATGGTGCCCATTTTCAGTTTTTTACTCCCCATGGATTTCTACTTCTTTCTTGTCAATTTTTTCTGTTAATTGGCACGTGACTTGCCACTTCCCCAGTCCAGTCCTGGGTGCCTGCAAGACACCAGACACTGGGATATGGAGCTGTGTCCTGCTCCTTCCCCAATCCAGTGCAGTTAGTTCCAGTTGGGTTATACCTGGAGCACTCCCTTAGCTGAGGAAGGATGATCTCCCTCCTCATGTGAAAGTTTAAGAGCAAGTATTGAGCCGTGTTGCAGGTGCAAATACTGTTTCCACTTACAGTAAAATTTAAAAAATGTGTTTTTTCAATCTGTTTCATCCAACACAACTCCACAACGCAAGAAAAATACAGTTGGAAACCTCACATTGTTACATGTTGAATAATCTGTAGAATTGCAGCTATTTTAGTGAACTTAACAGGTAGTAAAGAGGGATTTTATTGGTAAAAATACATCTATAATTACACTTATTGTTACTGATATCAAGTATGTTTAGAGCTGCTGCTTGAAAATTCAAAAACACTGCAGTGTTTAAATGAAGAACTGTAGGTCAAGTTAACAAATCACCAGAAAATATTTTAAAACATGATTGTGGCAATTCAAACAGAAAAATCTTTGGACTTATGTGTAAAAACTAGACCAGACACTACTTTTTCAATGATAAATTTATTATTAACAGGAGATAAAAAGAACTGTGAAAGAGGTAAGTAAAAGCAAGATGGAAAGACTATCCTACCTTCTCTCTTATTTCATTTTAGTCTTACCAATGTATGTAAACTGATGGAAGATTTAACAAGGTCTATGATCCAAGTTATCAGGCTTAAAATGGAAACACTAGAGGCACCATTGCCCCAATAGAACATGATTTTGAAATCCAGATCTTTTATATAGGCCAGAATGGATCATTTCAATGTCAGCTGTGGTAAAGCACAAAGCATCAATCTTCTTACCCCCTTCATCCCTTTCCTCCTGTGATACAAGTGACATTTGTATCTCACATGTTTGGCTAAACCATTCCCATCTAACCAGCCATAATGTTTTGGGCAAACAGACAGTCCCTTACTTCCTTTGCTAGCCCATTTTCAGTAGTTAATTGCACTTCTTAAAAATGAAGATCTGAATCTCTGTATTTAAAGTGTGTTTTAGATTATAATCTTCCACATTTAAATAAGCCCAGATGTGCTTATCATCACTTCAAACCCACTCAGCTGAATGAGCATGAAACCACACAGATTTTTGTCTTTAAAGACAGTGACTTGCATGTCCAGGTCAAGCTGTAATATCCACAGTGATGGATGAGGAGCTGCAAAAATAGTTAATGAATACACTGTGTTGACATGACCCTTGGGATGACAGTTGGGCTGTTTGTTTAGTTAAACACTGGGCTATAAGAAAAGCAAATGAAGAAAAGAACCTACCAGAGATAAGCCATATCTTGGTAAACAGTTACACAACCAAGAGAGAAGAGAGCTTGACCTCCCTCTTAACTCCTTCTATGGAAAGAAAACCCAGAAACTGAAAAGAGTCTGGATTTAGAAGGTATCTCACTTGATCTACAGAACTGATAAGTCTTGGGAAGAGAGGAGAACCAGGCCATGACATAAGCATCTGTTCCAGTATTTGTTGTTTTAAAGCCCATTTTATGCTTTGTACATGAAAACAAGCCAAGGGACATCAGAGGACTGAGGCTGTATTAGGTCACTCTCTTGTCTTGAACAATGGGCTCAAGCAAACATCTAGGAAAAAAAGATAAGATTAGAGGAATGATACAATAATTATTGCTCTGAGAAAAGTCCCAGCTGACTATAGCTTGTGGCACAGGGATTTCCTGAGGCAGAAATGGTTTCTGTGCCTTTAATACCCCTTGTGAATTTCTTACATGTACATGTCGGTGTCTTATACCTGTGTACACTTCTGACTGTCACTATCCTGTGTCAAGGAGTTTTTTAACATACATATTTTGTATATAAACTCTCTCTTTTTGTTTGTTTCGAGTCTTCCACTTGATGGCTTTAAGACCCTACACACTTGCTAGGGGAAATGCTGTGGAAAAAATACTTCAACATCTGTTGACAGCAATTTCAAATAGTGAAAATTACTTCAAAGAAATATTTCTGTCATTTTGAGGGCCTTCAGGCAGGTACTCAGACAAAAGACAGAGCTGCAAGTTTTATATCAAGTGAGTCCTACTTATAGGTAGGCCTTAATTTATATATATATATAAATTGAATGTTTAGCTACTCATCACAAAACTGCAAATTCCATTTTCAGGAGCGGTAAAATCTTGGTACGTGGTATATAAAGATATACCCCCTGTTGGGCCTGAAGAGACAGAAGCTTTGAGGACCATTCTTCTAAGAAGCCTTTGGACTGGAAAAAGCTGAAAATGGGTTCTTTAATGAACCCCTATTATGAGATCATCACTTGTAGATAAAAACAAAATCCACATTAATGTTGGCAATAAAGTATCGGTCATTTGTTTCTATTAATAAAGTGCAATTTTAAACTAGTCTCTGCTATGAGTTGAAGCCAATGGCTCATGGTGTCAGTGACCAATAAAAATAATGGACTGCTTTCCTTCTTATGACATGCCTCCTAAGTCATAGGTAGGCAGCCAGCAGCTCTTGGTTATGTGAGTACAACTTTCCAAAATTCAGTGAAGTTAGCCCAGATTTTCACTTGGAAAACTGAATTGACATGGCCAGTTGAATTCACTCAAATTCTTTTAATCTAGTGTCAAGGCCTCACCTCCTCTTACTCTTTCATCAGAGTCAGGATTTTCTAAGAGATCTTTGCAAACTAGAGACTCATTTAACAGGCTGATTAATCAGATGTTCAGACAGTAGCTACAAGTTCTGTTCTCAGTAAAGAACTGACATCCCTTTCCACTAGTTTGAGATTAATTCTCTCTAATCCCACCTGGAGCTGCCATCTGAAGCCATCAAGTCCTATGTTTTTATGAGGACATGATTCTTTCTTTGTGTGTGGTACATTAAGTCCTTGCAAACAAACCTATACATGTTCTATTTTCCCATGACAGCTTGAACAAGTTAATGTAACCTGTAATAATTTCTCTGTATTGTACTTCTCCATGCCTGAGTGCTAACATTATAAGGAACAAATAACTAACAAAAGCAAATATATACTTTATATTATAAAGTGCAACTTCCTCCCTCCTTTGGAAAATACACTAGTGTGGCATGATGTTGTTTTGTCAGCATGTAGTGCCTTTGTCTCATTTTCTGCCTGTGTTTATGAATGGAATGACATTTGGATTTTAAGCAGAAATTTAAGAATGTATACCCTATCAATAATTGCCAACAAGCTCTCCCACTGTGTTCTGGTATAAGAAAATATAATTGTAGTTCTGTAGTAATTATTTCTGCCATGGCATATGAGAATAATGTTAGTTTATACTTCAAACTTTTCTCCCTTTCTCAAATGGATGATATGGATATTTTGTTTTCTTTTTCTCACTGACATATCTTATTTAAAGGAAAAGAAATATATAGTTCTTGTTCTTTTCCAATACTGGGGTGAATTTATTTGCACTTGATCCTCATTCATCAACTTGATAGCAAGTAACACCAACAATTGGCCACAAACTGAGTACTTCTATTTCCTTGGAGATAGTTAATGATAGACTTGACTGCTCATGAGGGTAAAGCTCATTAATGATCCGATCTTGCTGTTAAATTGAAAAATTACTTCACTTGTACTTTCTGTACCTTTTGTGGGGATAAATTTATAAGCAATAGATCAATATATCAAAAGTCTAAGGTGACATGGGAAAAAGCCATTTTTGTCTTGATGTGGGTGATTGCAAAGAATTCTTCAACCTTTTTTCTTCCACTTTTTCTTTTTTTTGTCTAAAGAATCCTTTGTCTTCCTCTGATTAACCAAAGAATGAGGCAAACAAATGAGACTGCAAGTGGTGCATTTCTTTTAAGAATGCTTTTTAAGAAGTCCTTTTCTCAAGCTGGACGTTGACTATTTATGGGTTGAAATCAGTGTGTGATTAAAAGAAAATATCATGTTAGGAATTACAGCAGCTAAATGCTGCAAGGTCAGGATTACACATTTAAAAAGAGATATTTTTCCCCAAATTGTCACAATCTCACTAGTTGTCTTTTCAAGCTGCACGTATTCCATGGACAGTAAATATATTCTGTCTTCACTTATTAAAGATGTTTGTTTCCTCACAGAAGGGTAAAGTTCTGAGATCCTAACCTGAAAGATGCCACGAGAAGCTATAAAATACTTATTTTTGCCATGCAATCTTTGCCAATGTAGATCATCTTTTAGAATTGAAGTTATCATCAATGAAACCAAGCTTTGGTTTAGCAAAACACATAATTTCAGAGCAAAGAGCAGGAACATGTGGTGTTAGAAAGCAGTCAAGTTCTCTGATACTTATCAACAGAAACACTTTCTTGGAGAGAAACATGATAAATGAAAATTCTGAACTGCCTTCCAGGAAGGGTTCAGCTCCTCTGAAGAGGAACATAAGTTCAGAAAGAATCACTGATGAGCCAAGGGAAACATCTGTGGTTAGTTAACATAGTACAGATTAAACAGGGTAATTGCAAGATGATGATAGTGCAGCTAAATGATTTCAAACCAGCATTTTAATTAAATTCCTTACAGCAAAAGAATTGCAGCTTTATAATCTTGCAGCATGTAAGGAAACAATGGTGAAGGAAAAAGAAACAACGGTGAAGGAAAAAGAAACAACAGATGGATTGGGATGGGATTTTCTCAGTCAATTTCTTAATTCATTGTTGACATGTTTACAGTTTGTACCTACATACATACCAACCAAGGGACTGTGTGCTGGACATTGCAGTTCCCTAAAATCCCTCCCTAGAAGGAACAATGTGTAACTCAGCATTTTTACACCTAGTCTGCAATAATCCCATCTAAGGCCTCATTGTTAGTTTAATCTTAAAAATGTATCTACTGCAGAGAAGGCTTACTTTACCCCTGGGAAAAGTACTCTTCTTTTTACTCTGTTTTGCTGGTGTTGCAACTAGTTCAGCATCCTTAATCTGAGATGTGGAAGTGGGAATCTCCTTAGGATGTTGCTGTACAAAAAATAAATGGTCCGAATACACTTTTTTCTGTTTGTGGTACTTTTGCTTCACATACACATTGAGATTTCCTCTGTTTTTCCTTTCCATTTATAATCTTCTTTTCCTATAATCTTTGAGTTAATTGATCACTCTTTGCTAGGGTTTTTGCAACTGAGTGATGGTTGTGTCCTAGAGCTTCCAGGACTCAAGATGGATGAAGTTACAGTGCTTGCATATTGCATCAGCTGAATGGCTGTGCCCATTCTGGGGAATGTTCCCAGCCCATTGCAAGAGCCAACTGAAAAATGCCCTCAAACTGTGATGAAGATCTGCTCAGCTGGTCAGAGCATAGTGCTGATAGTGCCAAGGTTGTGAGCTCAATTCCTGTATGGAATTCACTTAAGAGATGGTCCTTGTGGGTCCCTTGCAACACAGAATGTTCTGTGATTCTGTATAAGATGTTCAAGTGGACACAATTAACTGCTGCAAGAGTTTTAAAGTTGCTCCTGGCTTGTTCTGGCAGCTCAGCTGAGGTACTGTACTTCACTGAAATGTGGTAATTGAATGTAGTGTTGGAGTCTTATGATAAAGAAAGTGAGAGTCAGATGGAGTAAGAACAGTCCAGCTGTTTCCCCAAGAGGCTTTCTTACTTGTCAAGCCAGAGTACCTAATATGATGAGGGGTGAGCTGAGGACAATTTTGACTAGTGCATTTGTCAATCCACACAGCGTTTACATCAGAATTCCCACTTATTTATCCTTTTTAGAACACCTTGAAACTCCTGTTATTTTCTTCTCATTTAATGAAATGTTCTGCAGAACTGCTTGTCCCTTTGTGTCCTGTCCTCTGATGAAACTACCATGCTGGCAATGGCAGATTTTCTTAACAGATCATCAGTGGTACATTGCAGTCTCTCAGGAGGAAATGCAATTTTGGTTTACCATCACTGCACTTACATCAGTCTTCTTGTGGTTCATGCATGTGCATGTTACCAAAGAAAGTGGTTTAACAGATCACATACCAGCATTCATTGAACTCACCCATAACATGGCTGTTGTCCATTCTCTGATGATCATGCTTGGGGACAGTTGAAGATGGTTCCTTATTTATTTGTACAAAATGTTAACTTGTGTGATAATTGACTTATTTGTGACAGCTAATTGACTTATTTGTAACAGCTTTGAATTTCATTCTTTTGTATGTTGCTGGTTAATTCAAGTTGCTGCCTGTTCTCTGATATACCTGTAAATTTTGTATCCTAAGATCAAAGAGCTTGAATATGGATACAATGAATGTAATGCACAGTTTCACTATCTGAAAAACTAATAATGTGATCTCATGGAGCTGTAGAGGCAAGAATCTTTAATTTGATGAAGAAGGAAGGGAAATAAAAATATACCCTCTCTTTCTATCCAGAGTAACATGAAAGCATGAGAATCCCAGGTAAGGCCTGTGTTTGTACTGTTGTGAACAATACAACTATAAAAAATAAAACCTTTTTTCTGGCCCTGTATACATCCTTTAATCCTTATCCCTGCATCCTTAGCTGTGGTTCTGAGCAGGAAGTTCAAGGTTAGCATGGTACAGGCAACATACAAGTAGCCTGAAATCTGGCTTAGCTATTCTATTATGAAATGTCTTGGCTTGCTTAGACAGTATAAGAAAGTTAAAAAACAATGAGAAATTTTAATCCTTCCCTCCAAATCAGTCTGCTGCTAATTAATTTGTCTAATGTCCCTCTATTAAGGTAAAATTTTTTTAAAAGGCAGTCATTTGTCATCAGATGTGGCTAACTGGCAAGATCCCCGTGACAAAAAGCAAATGTAACACTCATCTACAAGAAGAGCTGTAATGAAGATCCAGGACACTGTCAGTCTGACCTTAGTGCCAAGGAAGATAAGGGAGCAAGTTGTCTTGTGTGTCATCACATGGCACATATCCAGGACAAGGGGACTGGGACCAGTCAGCCTGGGTTTATGAGGGTTTCTGAAGGGCAGGTCCTACTTGACCAACCTGATCTGCTTCTGTGACAAGTGAGTGAAGGAAAGGCTGTGAGTGCTGTTCACCTGGACTTCAGGGAAACATTTGACATGATCTTCCAGAGCATTCTCCTGGAGCAAATGGCTGCTCATAGCTTGGAAAGATGCAGTTTGCTGGATCTGGATGTCTATCTGGATCTATCTGGATGTCTGGGTTCAGATGGTGGTGGTGAATGGAGTTGATATCCACTTGAATTTTGGTGGGAGTGTAGATCTGCTGGAGGGTCAGAAGGATCTAGATGGGCTGGATCAATGGACCAAGGCCGCAGTGCAAGAGATTTAACAAGGTTAAGTGCTGTGTCCTGCACTTGGATCACAACAAGCCCAGGAAGTGCTACCGGCTGGGGTGGCTGAAAAGCTGCCCAGAGGAAAAGGACCTGAGGGTGCTGGGCAACAGCAGCTGAGCATGAGCCAGCAGTGTCCTGGGAGCCAAGAAGGCCAATGGCATCCTGGCTTGTATCAGCAATGGTGTGGCCAACAGGAACAGGCAATGGTCATTCCTCTCTGCTCAGCATTGGTGAGGCCACACCTCAAGAACTGTGTTTAGTTCTGGGTCTCTCACCACAAAAAAGACTTTGAGGTGCTGGAGCGTGCTAGGGAAGGGAAACAGAGCTTGTGGAGGGTCTGGAGCACAAGTATTACAAGAAGTGTTTGAGCGAGCTGGGATTGTTTAGTCTGGAGAAAAGGAGGCTCAGGAGAGACCTATCAGTCTCTACAGCTGCCTGAAAGGAGGTTGTAGCCAACTGGGGATCCCAGGTAATAAGTGAGAGGATGGGAAGAAATGATGTAAAGTTGTGCCAGGGGAGGTTTAGATAGGGGACTAGGTTATTAACCAAAATGGTTGTCAATCATTGGAACAAGTTGTCCAGGGATGTGATGGCTGAGCAAGGTCTTAGCTTCCCTGACTCACTTTCTTTATCACATGACTCCAACTGCCTGCTTAGAGTGCAAATTTAATAAATATTAAGATGCTGATGATTTCTTTTTCTTCTGATATCTAATAAATTTATATCACTTTGGGTTTTTTTGAAGCTCATCATGTGGAAAATAATTGCAGGTTGAAGTGAAGTAAACTCTAATTTGTGCCAAAGAAAATAGAAAACCAAGTAATGCTGATAATCCTGGCCAGGCCAGGGTAACCTTTGTCACTTGATGGTTGAGTTTAATTCAGCAAATCCATTGTTCAACTTTTTAAAACCCACTACGAAAACAGATTTGCAGGGCCCATTGCCATTTTTCTATTATTTTATTAAATTGATAGGTTCTGGTGAATGAGGATTGCCTGATATTTTTGCTGTTGCATTTGTTACACTACTTCTGGTGTAATGCAGGTGTACCAAATGCTATCAAGAGCGATTTGATGCCAAGACAAATGACTTTACTTTCATATTTGCTCCTTGCACGTGAAGTGTCTTATGTTCTGCTCCCTACAGCTGTGGAGAACTAAGATCAGATGAGAGCAGCTGGAAGTGCTGAGAGCAATCTGGAAGAAGCAGGAGATGATCCTCGAGGTCAACAGGGGTTTTCTAAGCTTTGTTGTGTCTCTCCTTCTTTCTATACTGTGAGCATTCCTTTCTCCTCTAATCTAAAAGTCAAAGCACTGAGAGTGAAGGTTCTGAAGGCAAGTATGGCCTAATACTGCAAAGACAAATGTTGCCATTTGAAATCCTGTCGGGTTACAGAGCTTTAAATTTTATTCTTGAAAAGACTGGAGATCTGTTTTTCTGCTCAAGACTAAGCAGGAGTTCAGGTATACTCCTGAGAGAGCTCTCCTTTCCTGAACTGAGTCCAACTCAAGCTTGTTCAGTTGAAGGTTGCAATTAACTCACAGTTGGAGTATATTAGAAATCTCTCACAATTCCCATCCTGGACATTCAGTGTCTTCCTGATTTGTTCTTTACTTCTTTAAACTGGTAATTTCAAACCACTGTGGCTTACCAATGTCTAGTTTTACAAAAATGTATGTTTTATGACATCCTTAAAAAAAAAAAAAAAAGGTCACGTTTCCTAAGCTGCTTATAGCTGAATGCATACAGTAGGTATGCTTTAGTTTCTCCTCAACAGCATGCTGACTTGCCAGGCAATGATGGAGTAATTCTTCTTGGGTGGTTCAAGTTTGAAACTGACTGTAAGTTTTAGAGTATCACCTGAGGCATGCAGTAATCATACCAATATGCACTGTCTGGAGTGTTTTATTCCTTGATTGTTGTATTTTTGCTGTATGCCTGGAAAATTAACTCATCAGAATTTGTTTTAAAGTTTTAACTCACCCTGGAATATTTCTTTATATTCTTTTTAATTTTGTAGGTAATGAAATCCTGGGTCTTACTGCTTGAGAACACTTCTATTATGCAAAATATTTAATTTTTATTCTTAGTCCTTGCAAGGAGTAGTACTATTCAAATAGCATGCAGTAACAGCAGCAGTCATTTGGGAATTGAAACCTCAAAATGGCACTTGGAAAAGACACCAAAATGAAATATAGATTGATAACTTATTTTTTGAGCATTGATTGTGTCTGAAGGAACAAGGTGATGCTTTCAAACTTAATGGAAGCTCTGAGATAGTCAATCTGAGAATAAAGAAATTAGATTTTTTATTATTATTGTTACTATACTATTATTGTAATGTCTATGGAAATCAATGCTTTTATGAGTTTAATGTGAATTTCATGAGGAAGAGGCTGTTGGAAGTCCCATTATGTATTCACTGGTGTGTCTATACAACCCTGTAGATGAGCAGTCATCTCCAGAGAGGCCTGGATGGAGGCAGGGCTGATAGGATCATGCAGCACTGCCTACAGAGAATGCCAAATAAGATGGAAGCAGTGTAGGAGAATGTTGTGGTGTGCCTGGAGAGAGGTAGAGAGGAGGAAAACCAGCAAAATCTCCTGGGATAGATTATAAGAAGGGGGAAACTGCTTGTTTAGCTTGGAGGTCTGTCTAGATAGGAATCTCATTTTATTTTAAAAATTTGATTTCAAATGGAGACTTTGAAGGTGGAGTGTTGATTTTGAGCCCGGACTTGGTTGAAAGTGTTAGTCACAAAACTGGGAGGGTGTCATCACCCAATGAATGGCTTTTACAGAGCAACAAACTTTTACACAGAAGCTTAGGTTAGGAGCAACTTTTCAGGTAAAACATATAGTGAAAAGATCAGAAGGGAATTTCAAAGGGAAGTTTCTTTTCTGAGGAGGGGTCTAAAATCCTGGACAAAAATAAGAGAGGCAGGCATTATTAAAATCTTGTTCAGATATTTGTCTCTGAAGGCTACAAGAGAAAATTTGGAACTGTGAAATTTAGGGGGGAACCATTAGAAGGCAGAATGGTGAACTATTGAGTTTCTTCTATAGTCTTTTAATTAAGTTCTTTTCCCTTAATATGGTCTAACAGAATTGAAAAGATGATTGGTTGAAAATTGAAAATAATTATAAATGTCTCTTCTCCCTCTGATGTTATTGATAAAATACTAGTTACATAAAAGATCTGGAAAGAATTCAGGATTTGCTGATGCCAGCTTCCATGTTTAGTGCTGAGTTGAACTCTATAGGTGAAATACTATAAATTCTCATGGTGTAGGGAAGCAATAGTTAACCTGTAGAAAAAATTGTCTAGAGCAGGTTCTATGTCACGAATACCTTTTAGGAACCTTTACATTGCAGTATGTAGCACTGACCACTGACAGAGATAAGATGGAGTAAAGTATTCCCTTCTGTGAGCTGTGTCAATCTCGCTCCAAGGTTTTCAAGACTACTTGTGGTAATTCTCTTTGCCTAAAAAGTTTGCTAGTTGCTACTTTCCTTCAAAATCATATCACTTGATGCAGAAGTCTCAAAGGATACATTTCTGCAGATGAATGATTTCTTTCACTTTGCTGTAGAGCATCTCCCCATGGGCTTTAACTGCTGTTACATTTTTATTTGTAGTACAAATGAGACAAAGTCTTTGTACAAAGAACTTCACAAAGCATAGCAAAAAAAGAAAGAATCTTGGTTCTTTATCCTGAAAGGTCCTGGGATCACCTCCAAAGAGACTGAATTCCAAAGATGGGACTTTCCACTCATGCATTGCACCTCATAATTTTCAGAAGAACCAGACCAAGCCTTTATGTTGATCTGCTCACTTTCTTCATACATTACTTAGATAAATAGGTACATTACTTTCAAGAAACAGTCCAGTTGTCGCTAAGCTTTTGCAATATCTCTTCTGGGCATTCAACATCAGTTTTGTCCTACAAAATGTCTGCTCATTTCCTAAAATGAAATATATGGCTTGGACTCTTTTGGGTTTGATGGCATTAATATTACAGAGTCAAGCCTTTTGAAAGAGAAAAACAAACATGCAAAGAAACTAAAACCCCCCAGCAACCCCCCCACGAATTAAAACACTTTTGCAGCCTTAATTTGCCTCTTGTCCCCTTTAATCATTCAATTTTCTGAACTCCCAACCAGGAAGCCCTATCCTGATTCTAGAGCAGCTTTTAGCTCTCTTCTGACAAAGTACTGGAGAGGCAGCCCAGTGCAGTTGTGTTATCCCTAGGAAATCTAGTGGCTATTGCAAATTGCAGCATCATCAATGTCAGAAGATTACACCAGTGATAACACTGAGAGACAGCACTGAAGGCAAATACAACCCTCACAACCAAAGCAGTTCCTGCTCACAGTCATGTCCCACCCGAGCTTTTTGGGGCGTGCTGGCTTTGAGCCTATCTTGGAGCTCCCTCTGGTGCTTCGCTGCTCCAGTGCAACAAAGAATTAAAGTCTTGGCACATGTCCGCAAGAAAGGACTGTTTTGGAATGAGTCTCATTAAACAGAGGTAGCTACAATAAAAAGTCTTTGCATCCTTTGATTTACATTATTAAACCTGAAGGAGGGTGGGTTTAGATTGGGTGCACAGAAGTAGATTTTACAATGAGTCTTGTGTAACCCTGGAACCCAGAGAGATGGTGGATGCCCCACCCTGGAAGTCTTCAGGTTAGGTTAGATGACGCTCTGAGCAACATGATCTTGTTGAAGAAGTTCCTGCTCTTTGCAGGGCTAAATGACATTTTAAGGTTCCTTACAACACAAACTATTTTAAGATTCAGTGATTCTGTGGTTCTATGATTCTATGACTTACATTAAAAAGCATTAGGATTTTTTAAAAAGTCTTTTTTTATTTGCTTAACAACCATTTGTTATTTTCAGGTAAAAAAAACTGAAATATTTTCATATCAAAATGTAGTATTACTAACTGAAGTTGTAACAAACCATTATCTCACAATTATGGTACTGAAGATGCACGTTCATCTTTTCATCTATGTTTCATTTTGGACCCCTTATGACAAGAAAGACTTTGAAGTGCTGGAGCATATCCAGAGAAGGTCAGTGAAGCTGGTGAAGGGTCTGGAGCACAAATGTTATGGGGAGGTGCTGAGGGATCCTGAGTTGTTCAGCCTGGAGTCTCAGGGAGGACCTTTTTTGCTCTCTACAGCTGCCTGAGCCGAGGCTGTAGCAAGGTGGGATTGGTCTCTTTTCCCGAGTAACGAGTGATAGGACAAGAGGAAATGGCCTCAGGTTCTGCCAGGGGAGTTTTTGCTTGTATATTAGGAAATACTTCTGTGTGGAAAGGGTGGTCAAGTACAGGAACAGGCTGATGTTCCAGAGAGGTGATTGAGTCACTATCCTGGGAGACATTTAAAAGTGTAGATGTGGCACTTAGGGACATACTTTAGTGGTGGATTCAGCAGTACTGGATTAACAGTTGGATCTGGTGATCTCAGAGCTCTTTTCCAACCTAAACAATTCTATGATTAATAGAAGAAATATTTAAGGTAAATTACTGGAGTTACTTTGCTCTAATTTCATGGTTTCTTCTCTTTGTACTCTTTTTGGACTTCACTAATTTCACAAAACTGCTGACCACTACAAGGCTCTTTTTTGGTATTAATGGCTATAGAGTGAGTGCAAAACTGTTTGCTCTAAGTAGAACACATTGTAGAAAGTCCAAGTAGACTAACAAAGGTATTTTTTACTGCATTAATCTGAGCTCTAACAATCCTAAATTAGCGATTAAGACGTCTTTAATTTCTCTTCTTGAGACATAATTTTCATTCAATTAATGTTGCAAATCATTTGCCTTCATTGGCAGACAAGACAGACTTCTATGAAGACTGCAGCAGCTTGCTTACTCCTTGCTTTTTGTATTTTTGAAACTAACCAGTTTCTCCTATGTGATGTTAAATAAAGAGAAATAATTTGCAAGGATTACCGCCAAATATACTTCCATTTGATGAATGAAAAGAGATTTTTATTTCTTCTTATGGGACAAATTATGCTGCTATCTGTTGGTGAAAATCAATTGGATCATTACCTGATATTTGGAGTAAAACTAATTTGCACATATTTATTTTTGTTTTTCTTTTTTTTTTTTTTGGCACCATTAAAACATAAAGTATCTGTTGGTTTAGATGTTGGCTACACGTGTTAGTGATAGTTGGAAAATTGGAAACCTCTTGCCAAGGTGAATAGTTCTCATCTAAGTGAATTGCTGTCCAAGAATCTGAACCAGCAAATTCTTTCTGCTAACATTCTAGAATTCTTGGGGAAGAACAGTGAAACCTGCATGCAGAAGGGGGAAAAAAAAGAAAGAAAAGAGTGAGAATTATGCTTTTGGCAATTCAGCTTGCATTTTATTATTCTCTTGTCAGCTTGAACCTGTAGATGTTTCTGTCCATGTGCCCATATGGGCACCCCATTCAGCCTGTCAAGTCCTCTGGACTTCAACAACAGCTTTCAGAGTGCCAACCACATGTGTGGATCCCACATGCAAAACTTCAGTTAAATAAGCAGTGCTCTCTTGAGAGATAACTATCTGCAACATGATTTATTATCAATACTAAGTCAAATGAGTGTAACTCTATTGTATTTGCAATGCAATCTTGTCCTATAATATTAAGTATACAGGAGAAAGTCTTGCTGTAAGTAACATTATTATTGAGGAAATAATACATTTTTGATAACACTGAATTTTAATAAAGGACCCATATAAAATCTTTCCTGCTATATATTGGTATGAGCCAGGCCACTGTACCGAATTTATCACAAGAGACAGGGTAACTTCTGTGTTCTGCTCCCATGATGGTTCTGCTCTGTCAGAATGGCTGTGAGAACGGCAAAACCCTCTGTCTTTGCAGTTATTTTGCCTGGTCTTCATTGCTGAGACATAGATCTGCTTATCCCCTCAGAGAGGCTTGTAACTCACTGAGCAGGCAATTTACAATTGTTTATCAGAGCCACAACAGGACCTTTACTTGTAGGCTTCAGTTGTTGGTTGGAAGTGGATTTCTGTTTTTCGGCTTTCCAGCTGAACAGGGAAGTTACTGGTGTTAAAAAGAACCCAAACAAAAAAAAAAAAAAATCCCCATAAACCCTAGATCCTTACCTGCAACCATTCCTACTAGAGAGGAAAAAAAATAGCAAACCTTGAAATGAAGGCTGGCAGAAATCTTGATCCTGGCTGCTAGAGCTGGAGGGGGTATAAACCTGCTCTGGGAGGGAGGCATGGAAGTTGGAATTGAGGCTGAAGTTGGATGTTTCTGAGGAGTCTTAGCTTGAACATGAGAAATAAATGTTTTGTTCCTGGCAGAATAGCATTTTATCCTGTAAAGTGCAGAACACAAATGCTGTATTTGAGAACAATCAGATTGCAAATCTGTCCATGAACAGGCCAGTCATTTTCTTTAGATGCAGGATTTTTTGCTTGTGACCTCTGTTTCACAGTTTGTTTGCGAATTTGCTACAATACAAATTGCTAATTAAGACAAGTCTGACTTGCAGTAACTTTTCAAGCTGACATTTGAATGATTTTCAGTAACAATATATTCGTGAAATACTTTTCTCATCTCTTATGTTTTATGCTGACCACAGGCAAGCAAAAATTGTCATGTTTTTTGTTATGAGCTGTTTTTTAGATTTTCTGTATCTGTAAAGCAAAAGCTGAGACATGAAAAAGTTTATTGTTGGAAATGTTAAGAAAATAATTGAATTGTACTTCCATTTGAGGCCTGCTGCATTCTTTCTTGGCTGTTAAATGTTTCTGTTTCAAGTTCTTCTGAAAAGAAAGTCATCTGTTTTTAGCAATTGAAATTGGACTGGCTTTATTGGACATGGTGGCAAGAAAGTGCTGTGTTTCAAGAAATTACTGGCATTATTGTTGCTGTTGGACACTCAATGACACACGCAGACACTGTCTGGTGAAAAGGCATCAAACTCTTTATTACAACATCTGACTCCATATTTATAGCATTTCAACACAGACTAAGGATTGGAGGAGAAGGTTGACACCTCTCCCATCCCATTGGTCAAGACAACTGCCCATCAGTTGTTTTTCACTTCAAGAGAAAGTATGTCAACAACTTTGTCTTAACATAAACATGCTTCTAATTATAACACCCATGTGTGAGAAAGAACTATGAACTATGAAAAACATCCAGCTGTAAAGTGCACCAGAAAACTGCAGAAATCAGGGCGCCACATTATCAGTCACAGAATATGCTACTTTGTCCTACAACTTTTCAAGTTTGTTCTGCTAAAGCTTGTTCTCTTTCCTGTTACCTGTAAGATTTCCCATTTTCTTTTCACACCATGGGGAGAAGTAATAATTTTTGGTGTATGACTCCTCTGACCAATTTCAGATCTTTCTTTTAGGGTAAGATGAGCATGCTGGTGCTTTCAAACACTTAGAGCCCTTGTACTTTGTTGAAATTTACATTAAATAATATAATTTTTTTGTATAACATACAAATTAGCAGTACAAATACATACTGAAACATTTTTTAGGACTTAATAAATTTAACTTTGGCTGAGACTTTTATCTGAAAAAGTATTTTATTTTAGGCTCCACATCAATATTTCAGTTGTATGTCTTCATCTCATCCGTGATTCTCTTAGTTAGTTTGCATTTTTAAATAATGGAATGAAGTTTGTATAGTGATATTTGTTTAAGGAAAACTTTTCATTGTTGTGCACTATATATTTTCTGTCCTATTACTCAGAATTTAAAGAAGCTACTTGAATTTTGCTTCTTTGGAATAATTTTGCTTCCCATTGGTGTTCCTAACTTTGTTTACAAATGTTATATTGAACAGGACCTAGAACATGAGAATCTATCTCTCTTCTTGATTTCTTAAATTTGAGCATGTAAAACTAGACTTTCTGTTGCTTTTTCTCTTTCTGATCTTGTCAGTCTTGATGCTTGCCTGTTGCATAGTCTGTTTTCCATCAAGATATCATTATATATATAAATGACGATTAATAACTGATGTTGGTTTTTTGTATTGTTTTGATGTGTTTTTTTCCCCAAAGTATTGATGGTGATAATGGGAACTCCCATGATAATGATGTGTACAGAACACCTTGGGGTGATATTCCAGGCACTACAGCTGATGTCTCTAGTGCTCAGTCAGCAAGGACTGGAGTAAAGATGCTGGAAGTTATTATTTTCTTTAGCAGGGAAGGAAAGTAGTGGCACAAGGGACATTTGTGCCTCTTATTGCAAGTGCCTCTGCAGCAAGGAAAGCCAACAACCCTGCCAACCTCAATGATTCTGTGATTCATTCAGATCATCTGTAACAGATAACATTTTAATATGCTTCATGCACCTTTAAGCACAGATGCGAACAATGGCAAACTTATACATCTATATGTATGTGAACGAAGAAACAACCAAACAGATGCACACAAGCTGGTCAGATTTACTTCAGGAAATTATTTGTGAACAGGAGAAAAGCTATTATATCATAAAACATCCCCTCCTCCCAACTAACAACTCCAAAAAGAAAGTACAATACTGACTCTTTCCACAGTGACCTAGATTTAAAAAGAAGTTATCCAAAATTAAAACTTATAAATGAAATAAAAGCTAAGGAAGACGTTTAAGTGGCGATAAAAGACATAGTCAATGGGGATCGTTCAGTGACTCAGACTAACAAACCATCAGCCACTTTTCTCTGTGTGCAAAATGCAAGGAATGGTAGTTTTAATACCTCAGTCTGCTTATTGACAAAGCTGTTTATTGTTACTTATCCTAAAGCTTTGCTTTTGGGATTTCCTTAATCTCTGTTTTTAAATATAATCCAGAATTAAACATTTGCTCCTCATTTTCCCAGAGAACTCCTCAGGAAGTCGATCATGTACCTGGAATCACAGCCCGGGTGGATGGGGCTGTGTGAACGCCCACCCAGTAGTCCCTGCAGCCGTGCACTTCACTTCCTGCAGCTGGCATTGTGATAGATTTTTATTCCCATAACGGATTTATGTTGTGATAGATTTTTAATCCTATAATAGATTTATGTGTGGTGAAATGCCAACTACTCGTTAAGCACAGTGTGTGCTTCCTTTTTGATTGCCAAGCAGTGCATTTCCCTTGAAATACACCCTCAACATGCACGTATTACTCATGCACAATTGTGCAGGAGGGAACAAGTCAAAAGCTGGAAGTAAGAAGGAGCCTTAGCAAAGTTGAGCAAAAAGCCTTTCCATACCTTTAACTGTCCCACTCTTTCTGGGCTAAGAAGTACAGAATTATTCGCAGTAATGAAGATTTTACCAAGGGTTCCCCTGAGCCTGTAATTGTCACTTGTTACCATAGAAAACACTATCACATAAATTCTTCCATGAGCACAAGTAAGACAGAGGAATTTCCACAGAACTCAGAAATGAAGGAGCTTTGTCAACTCTGTGGGCTTTAAATCTGAAAAAATATTTTTCTTCTTCTACTCACCCTGATTTTAATGTGAAATTCTGTAGACAAAGATGTATACAATGTATAGGAACCTTTTCTCTAAAGCAAATTAAGGCACTTTAAACCAGTTATCCCCTGGCTTAAATGCCAAGAAACTAGAATTTCTGGAATGCAGCGCTTCAATAAATAAATTCAGAAAACTGGAAATAATTTGGAGTGAGATATTTGAAATGTAACCATAGCTTCTGAGCAAAAGGTCAGCGAGGTGGTGAGAATTCTTCCCAAAGCCCATGAAACTGCCCGATCTTATCCATAAAGCTGATCCTTCTTGCTTAGCATATTAAATAACTTCAAACAAACCAGCCCTGTCAACCTAGATTGACCATGACCAACGAGGATTGAACGAGGTTTTCAATTTAAGAGAGATTGCTAATGGGTGTGATAGGATATCCCCTCAGAGCACTTCTCTGCAGCCTACTGTGTCTGTTACACCATTCAAGGCCAGGCAGTTCAGCCAAGGTGTCTGTGTGATACCCCTGCTTGAGGAAATGCTTACAGCAGATGGTTTAATGGCATTTGCTAAATGGAGGGCTCAGCACTTTCTACTCTTTGACAAATGCCGTGAGAGTGCTACAAATAAATATTTAAGTTGCAGTAGCTTTGAGCTTTCCTTCTCATCTACGAGTTTCTGATCTGTGGCCAGATATCTGTCGACCTGCTTTGTCTGTGAAAAACAAAGTCTCTTGAGACCCTTAAATACTGCCCTTGGTCTTGGCCAAAACTGCCAGCTTTCTAATAATTCCTAATGAAAAGTCAGTTAATTACTGAATTCTTTTAAATTTCAGTTGTGTCTGGCCAAAACATTAGAAACAGCCACATAAGGAAGGCAGCAGAAGTTAGATTTGGAAAGAGAGACAAAATACAGCATTTGAAACCATCACTGAAATATATGCAAAGTTCAGTTGAAACTCACATTCATTTTTAGGAAGCCAGTTGCTTGCCAGTTTCTTCCTCCCTTGTCTTTCAGTGTTTAAAATTGTTATGAAGTAAAAATACCTGTCTTCATATTAAAATACTTCCTGTGTTAGAAGGGAGCTAAAGGGACTTTAACAGAAATACCTGGAAATAAGACAACAGCTCTTGAAATCTATTGGAGCTAGGCCGTCTGCAGTTGGATGCAATATGCTGCTTTATGGATGCCAAAAATATACAGAAATTCTCCAAATAAACCAGAGGTGACTGCCAGTATTTGAAAATGAAGCAAGATGCATGAAACATTTAATTATCATTTTTTGAGACACAGTGTGAAAAGGAGATCTCATTTCAAATAAATGAGGATAGGCAAACAAAAGAGGCTCATTTTCATTCTGTAAAACTAAAATATTTTCAAGTAAATGCTCAGCCATTGTGAAATGTGGAGCCCATAACAATTCAATCTCTTTCTGCTTTGTGGCAATTCTTTCCCTTAAGAAACTCTAGATTAGAAAACTGAATGTTTACGGGAAAATGTCTGATACACTAAAGGCTTATATCACATAAAATTCTTCCTGTGTGGTAGGTCATTTGCTGGAACAGAAAATGGGTGGAGAAGGCATCAAGCCTGAGAGAATCACAGGAAAAAATGGATCAATGACCTGTCTGTTTAACATTTAAAGTGTGGTCTCTTGCCCTTAACACAGTAGGAGATCCGGCCCAATATCAGCAGGTACTGATATCAATGGGCCTTCACTGTGATCCATTGCACTCTGTTAGTTTTAGCAGTTCAGACAAAATTTCTCAGTGCTACTGAGCTTTAATTTACAGATTTCCTGGTGTCAGCCAGCATGGAAAAAGGAAAGAAATATTTCCATGGTTACACCTGTTCTGTTGCTAATTTTTTGGTTGGATTTTGAGGTAGCAGAGTTTGGATCTGTCCTAAACCTCTGCTTACATAATTGGGATCACAGTCAGCTCCTGACATGTAGCAGAGCTGAAGTGCTACAAAGATGATATGCACCTGCATGTCTTGGATGTCAAACTGAACAGCTTGGCTGGACCTGAGGGAGCAGATGAAGCCTGGAGACCAAAGCAAGAGCTGAATGATGGAGACCTAAGCAAGTGCTGAATGATGGAGGACTGTTTGGGGAAGGATTAGCATCTTGAACTTTCTCCATGATCCTAAAAGCCAAACAGCAAACAAAAGGCAATCCTTAACCCAGAGAAGGAAAGCCTGACAACAAGCAGTTTCTAAAGCAGGTTTAAGCTCTTGAAACCTTACCTTCACAGTGCACACTAGAATGTGGGAAAAAATGTGAAATAGTCAGTGACTGCCAAGAAAATACACCAAAAAATGAAAAATAAATAAATAATTTAGTTGACAAGATGAGTTATAGTACGTAGAAGTAATAATTTTATTCTGAAAGGAAAGGAAGGAACAAAATGCTGAAATGTAAAGGGAGGTAAGGCTAGACTGGATCAGTTCTAGTGAGGAACTAGGGCTAAGAGAGTGGGAGAAAGGCATGGAAAATATGAAGAGTAATGGTGTTGAGTGACTACACCACAAAGCAGTTCCACCAATGAGCATTTTTGATCATTTGTGGGTAGCCTTGGGAAGAGAAACTGTTCATCCCTAGGATTAGGGAACATAAACTTTTAGAGCAGCTTTATATATAATTCTTGGTTTTATGAACTCTAACTTCGTTCAGCAGAAAGGCTCAATAAAGTAAAGTTAAATTTTCAAGACCCTTGCAGCTCCTCAAAACCATATTCTACTCCTAGTCTAGAAAAAAATTGTGCTGAGTTTGTTGTCCGATCAGAATCATCTAGTGCTATTGAAGTCTGTTTTCTGGCACTCAGATGTTGGTTTAGATCTCTGTTTCTCCTATGTGTTATTTTGTGCAGATGTCCCAGACAGTTTAAGGATTCACAAATGGTTTTAAATAACTGTTTAGGCAAAGTAATTGAACTGTTCCTCTTTTACACACATTTTGCTCTCTCTGTGGTATTCTCCTCCATGTTGTCACGGTTTAACAACCGTGCCTGAATTTCAGATCTCATTTCTTCCCCCCCACAATCTTATAGTACATTCCTAAATGTTGTCTTTCTTCAAAATTTGTATTTTTGTTCTTCTTTTAATGTTGTTTTTTCTATCCTTCTGCACTTGGAAATCCTTTCACTTTATGGAGATCAGCATGTTCACCATCAGTGTCCAACCACAAATGCGCTTCTTCCATAGAGCCCACAGGTGAAGGTGCCCCTAAGTAAGCAGTCCCTAACCCAGCATGATGCTGAGGTGGTTTGTGGCACCCAGTTTCTACTCCCTCCTGAAATAAACTGTGTGTGGTAATTGTATGGGTTTGGATACTGCTCAACAAGCCTTGCTGTTAAATGGTTTCTCAAGAAGTAAAGCAACTTTCAGAAGATTATGAGACCTCCCTTATCAGCAGCCAAGGAGGATGTCAAACCATGTCAGGGCATACATAACCCCCCCACCTGCGATTAGGGTTTTTTTTCAGAGTTTTAAAGACTTTAGAGTTTTCCCTGAGGAGAATTATTCCACTTTGTACACATGCATGCAATTATACATATCTATACTAGAAGGACATAGACACATTTTTATTGAAACAATGCCCTAATACCTTGCCAGTCATTTATACAGACTTTTAAATTTTAACCCAAAAAGCAACATGTAATAATTGCACCTCTTTTGTGTGGTTATACTCTGAGTTTCTAAGAAGATCCTACAGAAATAAATCATGCATGTACATCATCCCAGTAATGTTTGAATCTTTTATTTGGCTTATGATTACAGTTTGAATTTATTTTAGAGAGTTTGCTATCATTTCTGGATAGCACAGAATCAGGCCATTAATGTATTTGCTCTGTACTGGACAAAATTCACACAAGATATGGTAATAGCTCTATTTGTCACAGATTTATTTAATGCTTCAAAGTGAATTTAAGATGAGAAAGGAAGCTTACTAAAAACTCTTTAAATATGGACAGTTTGATTGTCAAGTCGTAAGGGAAGGTCACTCTGAGGAGTGGACAACAGTTTCCCAGATTGTTGCTAGCTTCCCCTTTTTTATAAAATCATCTTATGGAAAAAAAAACCCCATGTTTATAATATTATACCCAAAGGGCACCCCTTGTGTTGGTGTAGTGCAGCAGTTATTTTATCTAAAAAATAGATATTACTGGGAAATTGCCACTTCTAGAATAATCCAAACAACCTCATACAAGTTAAGAACTTTACCCAGAATTTTTCTTTCCATTATTTGCCAAGCTAATAAAATGACAGCTTGAGGAGACTGTCAACGTGCCATACATATTCCTAGATATGTCCTGCATATTTAATTTATTTCTACATTTTAGAATGAAAAACAGGTCAATAAATCATTTTAATGTACACAGATGTGGCAAAGATTACATCCTGTTCTCTACTATTTCTTTGCATGCTCTAATCTGGATTTATCTTGACTGGATTCTTTACTTATTGTAAGTGATTTAGGGGAAAGTCTATGCCTTTGCATATGCTTGCATGGTTCCTAGAACAACAGAAATTTAAATGTGAATACAGTCTTAGGGCATTTTTGCTGACTAAATATGGACTTTTATAGTCAAAGTAATGTACTTTGGAAAAGTGGGTGGACAGCTACATTACAACTTACTGAAGAAGGGGTTAACATTTGGGGTGCTAATTAAAAAAAACAAAACTAAAATAAACAAACATCTCCTCTCCCCCTGAAAAAATCAGCATGAAAATACCAAAAAGAGGATTTTTCTCTGTGTAAGCAAATCCCTTGGAAGCAATTCTGCTTGGAGAGTTCTGTGGAGAAGTTAGGTCACATTTGGCTAACATCACTTTATTGTCAGGCTAACCTGCTCCTTTGGCCCCTCTTACTTGCTGTGTGTGTCTCCTTATGGGTTTGTGTGTGTTTGTCTGCACTTCTCCACAAAGGCTCACTAACAGTCTGTGTTGAGAATCCTGTGAAGGAGTTGATTTTTTTTTTTTCCTCTTGTATCACTGCAGGTGCTTTACAAAGATATTGGCCAAAAGGTTACGGAAGGTTTCTTTCATCTTGGCATTCCTTTTGTTTTCTTTTTCAAGGAAACGTATTTTCAGTATAAAAGATTGAGGCCTGCTAGGCTGCTTTGCAGTCTCCGAAGACTGTGCTGTAGAAAACAGCCTTCCAATAATAATAACTATACAAAGTAATTTCAAAGTAACCTTCTATTATTTAGTCAATAAGTAACAAAGAACAAGAATGTTTGTTTTGGTTTTTGTATCTTAATCTGAAAGAAATCCAGAATTTAAGAGCTCTTTGGCCTTTTCAAGAACAATAAGTTCACATGTGATTTAGTTATATAGCTGCCATAAAGCTGTGATACTGTGCTATCTTAAGAGCTCTGTTATCAGTCTGATACCTAAGACATTAAAATGAATGCCATGGTGTTGCAGATTATTCCAAGATCTACACACAACTTCAGAAGATGTCAACTTTTCCTACGTACCATATACTTCTATGAGTGCAGACAACGCTAAATTATTTGTAATTTTAAAACAGTGAGAAATATAATGCTCTCAACCAACCCAGTATGTGTTACACATCACAGGTGCACAGTGCTCTGAGTAAACAATCCCAGTAACACATGTTTAAACAGCAATTTCATGTAGCAAGCTGTGTCACCTAACAGAACAAAACCACTCTGAACTAGAGACATTATAAGATGACTTCGTGATTCCACAGACCTGGGGCTACCTGGGACTGGACCAGACACCAGCCCAGTTTGTGAAACAAGGAGCTTCGGCTTTTAATAAAGACAGTGATGCAGCACAAGGCTCCAAACACAGCACAGTTTATGTCTGTAAGGGCTCAAGCAAAAATTAAGGCACTTGAGTTGGAAGCAAAACTCATCGAGCCTAAATTTTAGCCTAAACTGTGAAGGCACTGGCATTTCAAAACCAATTAACAATGATATGGAGTTAATTGGTAGTACTGTGAAAATGGAGAAGACAAAAGAGGGGGGAAAAGTTTTGGATAATGTCAAACATATTAGCATAGACCCAAGTATATTAAAAGACTGAGGAATCATTTTAAAGAAAAAATAATTAAGCACATGGAGGTAAAAGGAAAATAGGATAAAATGCAATATTAGGTTACCAAAGACTGATCTTGAAGTTTACCCAATATTTTTCTTTAATAAAAATGGATTTTTAGACTAGAGAAATACAGTAGATCTATCTGGATTTCAGTAAAGTGTTTGATATGCTGCCACATAGGAAATTACTAGTTAAACTGAAATAAATGGGAATTAGAAGAAAAAATTGCAAGGTGAGTAAGGAGCTGGCTAAAAGGAAAACTTCATGTGTTTTGCTTAAAAGGGAACTCTGAGGCTAAGAGGAAGTTATTGGAGGCAGTCATAAAGGATCTATGTTGGGCCAATCTTACTTAATATTTTCAGTAGCAATCATTGACTGAGAAAGATAAAATTGTTTTAAGAGCACCTGTTGATGACCCAGAATTGTTATTCTCCATGCTTGAGGGCCACACACTGTCTTTCAGGAGCACCACTCTAGCTTGCATCCAGGTCTTGTGGGACTGCCTTTCCCAAGAAGAGTCTGGCACATGCAAGACAGGCATTGCATAGTTTTTCAGTAGAGGCAGAAACCATCTCCCCTCTCACTGAGATATGCTGGCTCCTCTCCTGCTCATCACTGGGAATGTGTTTAGCAGATCTGAAGCTCCTGGCATGGAGTAGGCTGATTAAAAATCTCCCAAGGAACATTTATCAGAGCCATAGTGCAGCATTAGCCCAGAGTTTTGCCCAAGACAACCTGCCCAGTCTCTCAGCAGGGCATTTTAACTCCAGCACAGTGCGTGTGAAGGCTCTGACAGGGCTCCTGGGTCAGACCTGGCTTGGGGCTGCCCAGGCTGGCACTGTGACTCCGATGTAGACAAACTCTAAGATAGTTTTGCTTGTTTAGCCTACCAAAATAAAGTCTGAGGAGAAATTGAATTATATGATAATTGCAGGACTGGAATTATAGTAAATTGTTTCCTTAAGTAAAAGGAAACTGGATTTGATGCTCCTCCCAGTCTTTTGTCCTAAGCTTCTAAGTCATGCCTAACTGACTGTGTGGTTCTTCTGGCAACAGAGCCTTGTCAGGGTGGTCCATAGTCAAAGCTGTACACTTAATTAATTCTTAAAGATAGCTGGAGAGGGAGCTTTCTGCCATCTTTCTGCAACTTTGTGATGCTGGAAGAGTCTCTAGGAGGAGAACTTAAACTGTTTGTGGTCTGGATAGAAGAGACAGTAACAAAAAACTTTGCCAAAAGTTAAGCACAACCTACTGAGAGCTGTACAAGAAACACTAAGGGAATGGAATTTCTGCCTGAAAGAGGATGCAGATGTTTTGAGGGAGCCAGGAAAGCAGCACTTTGGTAGAGAGGCTGTGTGTCTCTATTGGAAAAATAGACAGTCATGGATTGATTTTGCACGGCAAGATTTAGGTAGTGGGGGGCTAGAGGGGTGGCTTCTGTCACAACAACTCTGCAGAGTCCCCAGTCAGTGAGGAAGCTGAAGGAGGACATGCTCCAGGCGCCAGAGCTGAGATTCCTCTGCAGCCTGTGAGAACCATGGGGAGGCACCTGTCCCTCTGCGGCCCATGGAGGCACACAGGGGAACACATTGGTGTGATGCTGTTTGTCTTTCCAAGTAACCATTATGTATGATGAAGCCTTGCTTTCCTGGAGAGGTCTGAACACCTGTCTGTCCATGGGAAATGGTGAATGAATTCCTTGTTTTGTTTTGCTTGTGTGCACAGCTTTTGATTTCACACTAAATTGTCTTTATTTCAACCCCCAAGTTTTCTCACTTTTACTGTTCCAGTTCTCTCCACCATTCCCCAAGAGGGAGTGAGATAGTGGCTGTGGTGGTTATTTAGCAACTGAGGCTAAACCATGGCAAAAATTAGGCCCAGTATGTGGGAGGAGTGTTTTTAAGATTTGGTTGATTTTTTTTTTTTTTTCATTATTCTACTCCAAGTTCTTTGGTGACAAAAGAATTTCCCGGTGCAGTAAATTCGGTGTCCGCTTTGCCCAAGGCTGTAATTGGTGAGTGATCTCTCCCTGTCCTTATCTTGACCGATGAGGTTTTTGTTCTATTTTCTCTCCCCTGTCCAGCTGAGGGGTGATAGAGTGGCTTTGGTGGCACCTGGCCGCCAAACAGGGTCAATCCACCACCGAGCAGCAGACAGAGGTGTTTTGGGGTAACTCAAGGCTTCTAATATGGAAAGCTCTTTTAATCATGCTGTGAGAGTCTGCCTAGGAAACATACATCTTATCCTCACAGGTTGTGATGGAGCTGAAACATTATCTCCTCTTTCACAGAAACTGAGCTTCTTTGAAATGACCAGTTGCTCAGATTTTAGATTCAGCAGTGAGTCTGTCCTTTTCACAGAGTGAGAAAAAGCAAGCAGGCTGGAATAGATTGAGCCATAGATATCAAATAGGTGATAATGGATCCACAAGGAATTGGGTGGTTTTGGGTTTTATTTCGTTATGAGATTTTACAGGCAGCAGTGAGACTATCATCTTGGCAGAGAATGAAGAGTCTAATGGTGTAGATGTCAGCTGATCCTTTGGTAGGGTAAGTTTAGAATAAAGGAAATACTATAGGCTTTTTGTAAGAATAGAATTTGCTGCTGCTTATTTTATAAAGTAGGATGTATGACGCTTCTGGTTTCACCTTGTAGACTTCAAAGTGTTTGGGTCACACAAGGTTTTATTTCTGCAGAGCAGGGTTGCACAGACGGGTGCTCTGAGGAAGTATCCTTTCCAATGCAGTCAGAGCAGGCTGCCAGAGCAAATGAACTGAACACAGCCTTAGTGCAGTGCTTCCTGTGTAGGGAGGATGGCACAGTGTGTGGGGAAGCAGCTGGACAGACTTTTTTACATGCTGGTGGATGACAGGTAGGAGCTGAATTTTAAATGCTGGGTAGGCTTCAGCTAGAAACTTGCCAGCTTTCCTAGTCAGCTCCTTTCCTGCCTCTTTTGGGAGGCATCTAAAGGATGAATTGAGGACTGGGGAACTCCAAGGTTTTCAATTAGCTGGAGAAACTATCCATCCTGGATGCAGAGATCTCCACGCTTCGGGATGGGAAGTCTTTGGTGAGTTTCCAAGTGTCAGGTCTCTGAACCATTTCTAGCGCACGAATGGCCTCAGGTTGGAGGTCACAGGACCTTTAACTTCCACAGCTCAGTTTGAGCTGCTCTGGAGACAGTGTTGGGGGAACTCTGGCCAGTGCAGATGGCAATTAGCACAGAAATATCATCGTGGTTACGCAGAAGTCCTGCACTAAGACATTTTAGACTAGTATTCAGTAATGCACAGCTGTTACTGTTACTATTAATGATAATTGTTTTCTATCCAGTTGGTGATGGCCAGCAATCTTAGGAAACACATTTCATTTTGGAAACACCTTGTGTTTAAGAGTTTCTGAAACTCAATATGGCTGGACTTCAGTTCTGTGAAAAATTTCCAGTGTTTGGCTTTTTCTCGCAAAGCAGGATGAAAAGTATTCTGGTAATTTGGAAATTACCGCAGAATGGAAATTCATCTCCTTGGGTAGCCTTATTTATGAACTCATTAATTCAGGTGCTCATCTACCAACGAAAGATTTCCTAGACTTTAATTATATTGGAAGTCTGTGCTTTAGCTTTGTCCCTCTGGTTTTGTTTCCAGAACCTATTTGAGATTCCTTCTACCTTTCCTTATTGTTGGCACTTGGAATGGGTTAAGAAACCATAAGAAGGCCAAGGAGTTTGTTTTCTTGTGAGATTATGTATGACATTAGAAGAATAACCCTTCAGCTAGCAATCCATTCCCTCCTCTAAGAGTCCATTTGCTTTCAACTGAATTATTAAAAAACACAAAACCCACAGTAAAGCTGAATGTCTCTTTTCTAATTCTTCTTCAGGAATGTGGTCTTACTTTTAGAATGTTCTATATGGTGGTGCAGACCAGGCCCACTCTTCATTCAGTGCTTTATTTTAGGCCTCCAGATCTGGAATCTTGGCCTGCAGTCATAAGTATGCATTCTTTGTGCACCTTTCAGGAGACAACTCTGATTGTCTTACATTGATTTTCAGTCATTATTCTCTGTGCTTCGTCTTTGCCAAATGTCAAAATACAGCTGTTTCTCTGCTTAAGGGATACATTATGCTAAGTGCACTGGAAAAAAACATTGGCAAAAGATATAATACTCTGGAAAAGAGAAAGAAATTTGGAAGGTTCTGGGGGAAAAAAAAAAAAAGTAAAAGAGTAACCTTGCATCATACTGCTGGCAAATTTTTTCAAGCCAACAGCCAATCAGTGTTAATATGGCTTTATGCTCAACAAACCTGCAGCAATGCTATTATAGTTTCACTACACTGTTTATGAAAAGCTGAGCTGGTCTGGAAGGCATTACATGATAGACAATTCTAGGAAAAAGGGAAAAAAACCTGTAATCATTGACAATGCTCATGTCTGAAGCCTGGTTTTTGAATGTACATTAGAATGCATAAAGTAAAAAATGAAAAATTGAGAGAACGTGTCATTTCCTGCTTTTAAAACAATAATACCCTTTCTACTATAGCAACTACTAAATTTAGTGCCTATCTCATCTATGTATCCACATAGAAGGGGAGAGACAGCAGGATGATTAAGATACAAGTGCCCCTGCACATGTTCCCTTTCAAAAGCTGACATTTCTATTCTGAAGTAACCAGTTATCTCCCATTCCAGAATAAGATTTTCAAGGCAGCCTCCTGCAGTACTGCAGCCATTTCTGCCCTTTGTGAGTACAAATTGCAGCAGCATGCCTGCCACCATCATGCAAAAGCTTTAGGTGGAGAAGTAGCAATGGTCAAGGTGGGATCCTTGCCCGTAATTGCACACATGTACACCCAGACACTGCTATCACTGAGGATATACTTAGTGTCTCCTGCCTGGGGTTTGCATGTGTGGATGAGAGCGTTTCAACTACACTTTTACCCATCTAGCTGCATATTCTGGCTTCTCCTGATGTGTACAAACACAGCCCTGCAGGGCAATGGGCCTTCCAGCACACCTAGACTGTGTCGTGGAGGACGTCTCAGGACAGCTTGGTTGCTGAGCCTTCCATGAACTGGAAGCAAGGTTGGTACCTTTGGGGATGTTGAGTACCAGTACTACTGTACCACTTCTGACACAGGTGCCTTCCTTTACAGAGGGCTGGTTAGCTCAGGTGCACCAGGTGCAACTGCTCTGCGTATGTGTACCTCAGAATAAATAGAGTTTTGTGTCTTGGAACTGTTCTTCAGTGGGAAGAACAGAATCTGTAAGTTTAGGGTGAAGTAAAATCATATTCTTTATTTTTCTGAGAACCATAACTTTCCATCTAACCTATGACATTTAAATGAAAATTATCTAAAAAGAATTAAGCAGTAACACAGCCTCCTGGTGTTTTTGCCATTTCTCCTCCAGTTGACTACTTGTGATTAAAAACCAGAAAATGGTAACATTTTTATAATCTTTAATGTGTCTGGACTGCCTTTTTAAAGTTCAGAATCACAGAAAAGCTCATTGCTTTCCAGTTAAATACAGATGCCTAAAGGACATCGGAGTTAGACATTTAAATTGCACAATTACTTTCTAGGCTAGAACTCTAACCCTGGGTTTGCCACATGTCTGTAGGATACACACACCAAGTCTCTGCAAGTTGTCCCAACTTGAGCCCTGGAAGCACTAGGAATGCAAGAATGCAAAGGGGACTTTAATCATTGCATGTCTTTTTGAAAGGCTGAGTGTGAGTTCTTTTGTTGGCTCATGAAGTGCTGCGAGAAACTCCCTAGATTTTTCCTGTGCTGAGCTGAGCTGTCACCTTATAGTATCAAAGTGGAATTATCATGGAAGCAAACAGTGAACCAAAACTGGGTTTGTTTAAAGACACAGGTGTGCTTCCGGGGTTTTGTTCAATTCCTCCTTTATGCTGTAAGAATTATTTGTAAAATGTTGTCATGTACCCAGAGAAAAACATCACAGTTGCTTCTGGAATCTTGCTGTTCTAAGGGGCTCCTGTTTTTTTTACTGGGCCAATAGGACAGATCACTGAAAATCAAGACTGTCCCAATGGTATTTTTCTGGTAAACATCAAAGGCTCTAGAGGCAAAGCAGTTCAAACCCATGGACAAATGCCCTCAGGACAGAAAAAGAAATGTTAACGTGAACTTAAACCATTAGTGCTTTTGAAAATCTACCCCTTTTAGCTGCAGCCTGTTCTGCAAGATTTGTGAACAATTCTGTCCAGCTATTGGTTATGAGCATTCACTGTGAAAACAAAAGAATCCTCCATGCCATTTTATAGGATCTTCTCCAGCCAGGACTGTGCTTTGAGGCAGCCCTGGGGTGTAAGGTAAGATTCCCATAAAGATAATTGCCGTCCTTAACCCATTAATGAAAATAGTTGCATCACACAACTTGGAGTACTAGAGAAATACCCTGTATGAATTACACATCTGTCCTAAAGCAGAGGCTGTATTTCACATCTGCTTTGGCCACTGGATGTCAGTGTTTTGGAGTGCAATGGTCATAATCCATTTGGTAATCCTCTGTTACGGCCATAAAGACAGGAAGCACTGATCCAGACCTTTCCATGCGTCATTGTGGTGTTTAGTATGTGTCAGCTTGGCTTGACATGGGAATATGGGTACATTGAGCAGCAGTCAAGGGGTTATATTTTGAGTGGTGTGAGAACAGCTGCAGAGAACATAGTTCTTTCTCAGAGATTATGTAATGAAGTTGCATGTTGCAGAGTGCAATTGTGGTTTAGTGTGCTAGATACTTCTTACTCACGTCACTGCATAATGTGACACCAGGGCAAAACATTAGCAAAACCAGTAGGAATAATTGCCTAATAGTACTTCATGCTTCATTTAGAGCTGAGACCAGCTCTAGCAGCTTTGGCTCTTCTGTTTGCATGGTTTTCACTTCCCCTCCCTCTTGTTGGTGCTGAGAACAGGGTGTATGTGGGAAAGGACATACTCTCTTCATTTTCCTTTATTTTCTTTCATGTTGCTGGGATTGGGAGGCTCTCTAAAAACCAGATAAATAGTAGTGTACCTCACCAATGGCCAGGAAATAGCTGCTTGTCCAAAAGGCCAGTACTAGGTCCAAGACTGTTTAACAACTTCATCAATCATCTAGATGATGGACCAAAGTGTGTTTCAGCAAGTTTGCAGATGGCCTGTGAGGAGTAGCTGATATGCCAGAGCATCAGGCTGCTATTTATAGAGATCTCAACAAACTGCAGAAATGGAGTGAAAGCAGTGAGTGCTGGAGAAGCAAATGGTGCAGAGGGATAGCCTTGACCTCTAGTTCCTTGCAGATACCTCCCAGCCCCTCTTTGTCACTGGTATCTTCTGCCTTGTTTCAACTGGCATTATGCTAATCTTTCCCAGCATACCCTGTTCCAGTCAAGAACATATTTTGTCATCTCCACAAATTCTATTACTGGCAAAGATGAGAAAAAAATAGGTCATTTTGTCTCTTTTTGCCAGGACAGCACAATTAATATCTAGAAATTCTTCATTGGGCTTTTTTTTCATTATTAACATGTTACCAATCATAAGGATGATTGATAATCATAATCTTAAAATACCTGACACATGTAGCCAAATTCTGCTCAGATTTTTACTGGTTCAAATCTGTAATGTGTGATAGATTGAATGAACTAATTCCTGATTTACTGTGTCTTAGGAGAGAAAAGAACTTGGCTTGTTTATAGAGTTTATCATTCAAATAAATTTTCTATTAAATACAGAGATAGGTAAAGGGAATGGAAAATCATGCTCATGGGAAACAGCCAGCCTATTCCTGGCAGTATTTTAAATTATATCAATAGGTGAGCCAACCTCCATTTTTTTTTCTTTTGTCTTTCAGATGGAATGGTGACAGTCAGAAGTATATGTGGTTTGTCTCACCGTTTTCAATTTCTTAAGGAAAAGAGTTTCATCTTACAAAACCTAATTTCTTGTAGCTGAAAAGCATGGATAATATTTTTTTTTGTTTTAAAAGAGTGACAAAATCCAAAACATCTTGGGAAAAGTCAGATTTGTGGTAGATCTTCTTTCCTGCTGAAAGATTTTCACTGAAAGAAAACAAGTCACTCAGAAAACCACTCAAATTGCCCTTCTTTAAAACTGGGATATTTTGAAGGGATTCTGACAAAATGGATATTTAATTCCCTGCTTGCAAAAGCAAAGGTGATTTCTGTGGTGCATTTATCCACAGAAAAGTGAATACTCTCAGGGCTGAGAAGAGTTAGGCTTCATGATGTTTTGTTGCTATTTTAGTTCTTCAGGGGCATAAGTACATGACCACCTTGATGGTGAAACACAATTTAAGTTAAACAATAGAAGGCAAATTCTTGCAGTGCAATTTCAAACACCCTTTCCTGAGAGTATCCTGCCCAAGTAGTGCTCACACTATTTCCCTTTTTTCCCAGGGCCAATTTTTAAAGTAATTCTCTTGCTGTTTGCTTGACCTTTTTGTTGGGCTCTCTCACAATGGTTTCCATCTGTTTCTCTATTTCATGTACTTCATTAAAAAACACCCACTGCAACATCCTATGATTCATTAGATTATTGTGTCATGGATATTGCAAGTGGGTTGTATTTATGTGGTAGCTCCCACAGTTTGGTGTTCTGAACTCCAGTAAGAACTTCACATCTTTCTTCACTGAATGGTGACTGCCAGCATCCACAAAATTTCCTCCAAAATACATCACATCAGCATGTTGCTGCTGGTGGCAGATAATGGTGGCTGTGAAGATCTCACAGATCCATCTTAGCAGAGCTCTGGAGCTTTTTTGATCACCACCCTTGAAAAGTAAAAACCTTTATAGAGAGAGGTCATTACAGGAACAGGTCAATTGGGCTGAAAAGCTGGTACCTATGATGGCAGGATAAGAGGAAAGGTCTAATTCACTCAGCTGAGTACTCATGGTAAAAAGCTGCCTGTGATATCACCTGATCTCTCATACTGGAACTTCTGCAATGTCATGCTGCAGGGTGTCGTGTATGCTGTGCAGCCTTTCAAGAAAAAATAGGTTGAAGCAGAATACAGAAGAGTGCAAAAAGGAAGCTACCAGTGTGACAGCAGGTAAGGCTGTGTCACATGAGGATACATAGAGATCAAAATTATTCCAGGCTCAGAGAAAGCCTCAGTTGGAAGATCATTTGATATGTAACTATAAGAAACTCTCAGTGTAAGAGGGAGGACTGAATATTTGGTAAGCTTTCTCTGACTAAATAGATGAGCCACAGCACAAGTTTGGAGCTGATTTGAGCATGTCTTCTGACAGGACCTCAGGTCTGTAGTATAGAGCAAATGTATATGAGAACTATGGCTTTTCCTTTCTCAATTGGTCCTGGCAGGACAGCAGATCACAGGGAGAGCATGCAAGTTACCTCTACCACAGGAGATCCCACAGAGGCTGTACAGCTCAGCTTGAGGTGTGAGAAGGTCCTTGGATCATGAGGGGGAAGTGGAGAAGGAGGAGGCAAAGAAGCAAATCTCCTGCTGAAGGCACGAGCTGTATTGGACCTGTAGCCATGGCCAACAGCAGAAGACAACCCCTCATCTGCTGTGCAAAGTTGTGCAAACAAAAGTGTCATTGAACTGAAGGTATCATTTAGTGCAGGAAATGACAATTGCCACATTGTACTCATTATAAGCTTCTAACTTGTGACTAGGTACCAGATTCCTCAGCTGAAATTTTTATTGAAGCTTTAATCCCTTATGTTCTCAACTGTTACAGTTTCTTTTTTCATCTGTCCATTTACATGTCTGTTATCTAAAGTGTAGGACATCCAGAATGGTGTCACTAGACTGCCCTTTTCTTCAGGGATTTTATCACTTTGTCCTGTGTAGCCTTCAATGGCTTTCCTTCCATCATCAAATTAAAATGTAAATTACATTCCTGAGGGATGATCCTTCTCTTCCATCGCGTTAGTTTTAGGCCTGTGAAGCTCTCTGGCTTTATTAGTGTTGACTGTGATTTAAAAAGAGGAGAAACTCCCCCTGACTTTTAGAGCTACCCATAGATTTAGTCCATCCTGTGTGTATCATCTTGTACTCATGGCAACACCAAGATATTGAGTCTGCAAATGCTTCCATTGCCTGGGTTTCTTTTCTGTCTCTCTCCATGACTGGTTATTCTTTACTTCCTTTGATATTCTATCATTTTTTTTTTTTTCCATTAGAGTCACTGTGTTACTTTCAATGTGCCATTATAAAAATGTCCTTTGAAATTTCTGGTTGAACCTATGCACAACTAGAAGAAAAGTGGCAAAATAATGATGTTTCCAAGTAAGAGAAAACTTGACTTGATTCTTCACACTCTACTTTGGAAAGAGCTGACGGCCTTCAGTCCAAGGGGACTGGATTGTTTCCAATGCTGGGCTACCCATAATAAAATTGTTTCCTTTATAGCAAACTATCTGCCTAATTTACTAATTGTCAGATTAAATGAGATTAGACATGGGACTTTCTAGATGATTCCAGGCAATAAAACCAATGAAATAGATTCTCTTCTGATGATACTTGCACAGAAATGTAACTGTGGGGTAATAGTCTGCATGCAAAAGCCATTTCCAGCTTTGGAAAACATACCATTTCCATGCACAGCTCTGGTGCAGCCAGTGCCAGCAGGCACAAGCTCTGTGTGGAATCTGACAGCATTTGTGCCTCAGGGTATGAATGTGCATAGTTACTCTGCTGAGAAAGACAGCGGACAAAGCAGACAGCTAACAAAGAAGATGAAATAGAAATGGATATTGTGGATATGAAAGAGTATTTACACACTTCTACTTGACTGAAAGCCTCTGGAAAGAGCTCTCGGATTTAAATCCCTAAAAGATCTGGAGGGATCTAACCTCAGTAGTAGATGCTCAAATGAAAATTCCTGATCCTCAACTTCCTCTTGAGCAGTTTCCAACCTGTAGGCAGCTGAAGTCTGCAGACACCTCTGCCTTCAACTTTTACATTTCTTATACATTTATGTTTCTTTTATGAACTTTACTCAGCAGGGCCTTAGCTTTAAGTGTCCTCTGTATTAGGGTGCCTGTCTCATAGTCAAGCATTTTGAGCATCCACAGATCAGAGGTTTTTCTACTTGTGTAGCCTACAAAAACCAGAAGGTTGGGTGCAGTGTGAACAAACCAAATGCCATTGGATTCTTCATCAAACAGGCAGTGGTGGTTGTAGTGATTCAGTAAATATTGTTTCCAATTTTTGTTTTGCTTTTTAATACAATAATCTGTGGCTAGCACAGTTTTCTAGGCTCTGGAAGACATAGATGTACTTCCCTTCTTTTCCTGATTTACAATACCATGCTGGCATTTATTGCTGGCTGCATGAGATATTTTCCTTCTTGTGCTGCCTGTTCATTGCTATCTGGAAGGACCCAAGTCATTATGCAAGAAGCTTAGACTTTTAGCTTGTGGTTGATGATCCTCCCCACCAGTGGGGATTTGTATTATGGTGCTTTAGTAGTGCTTAGGTTACTTTGTCAATCCAACTCTTGAACATCTATCCAAGGGCTTTGGTCTCTCGAATATAAAAATGGGAATGATTGGGTGGGAAAAGATTTAAGAGATTTTTGTAAAAAAACAGTGCAATTTACCTGAAACAAAAAAATCACATTTTTATTCACTTGGAGGTATTTTAATGACAAAGTGTGAGGGGACCATTAGAACAGTTGCAGATGTTCTGTGTGAAATGGCTCAGTTACAGCAAGAGCTACATGAACTTTTACCCTGAGCTCAAACCAAGATCTTTCTCTCTCCTTCCTTTTTTTTTTTCTTTTTTTTCCTGATGCACTAAGCTGTTTAGTTAAACTTTTGGTTTGTTTCTTTTCCTGTTCACATGCCTCTTTAGTCCTTTTTTCAGCTGAGACTAGTACTCAGCTACCACCAGGAAGGCTGATTTGTGAGACTCACAGCCAGCTCTGTTCTGTGTTGGGCAAATTTGTTCCTGTTACATCAATAATAGTTACACCAGCCTTCCTAATCTTTTCCATTTGTAGAACATAACTAGATTTCAATACCAGAAGAAGGAGGTGGTCATCTTTCTCTTGCTGTCAGTGGAGATGTCAAAGAAACTGTAATGGGAAAGACACAGGGTAGAGATGAGTGAAAAAAACATGGATTAGGAGCCCGTGTTCAACATACAACAGCCTTCCCCATGTACATCAGACTTGTAGGTTGTACAGGCATTACTCCCTAGTTAGTGCTCCTCATTGAGCACAAATCCCAAAGCAGTTGTGGACAGGGAGGGATGGGCAGAATAGGACAGAGAAAACAACCACTGTACATTCAGCTGTGCAATATTTTTTTTTTTGGTCTTGCAATGAATAAAGATACTTCAGCTCTGTGGCTGGAACTTGGCAACCCTTCTTCGAGTTCCTTAAAAAGAAACAAAATTGTTCTACCATCTGTGAGACCCACTTGTCCTTTCTCTTTCCTCACACATATGCTCACTACATTACGTTACCAGTTGAATATAGCAACATAAGCATGCAAAGACTTCCAGCTGAGATGCATAGACATTCTTTTACAATTACCAGAATGGAGTCAGCTGTGCAGCAGAACTGCTCTGCCCCAATCACTTAACTCATAATTGATTCAGAGGAAGGGAAATATGGAATGGCAATAGAATTTTACATAGGCAGAAAGTGATTCAGTCTGGAATATGGCTAGTGTATGATGATTTGAGACCACGGACCAGCAAAGTACTTAATTATGCACTTCAATGAAAGCAGGCACAGTCTTACTGACTTCTCATATTCTTAAAATTGGGGCTTCAATGTTTTATTGGGCTGGAGCCTTACATCCCTGTTCCATGAAAACATGGTAGGATCATGGATAACTGGGTAGGTGTCTTTGTATGTATTTGTATTTGCAAAGGCAATTTTATTTTGCCTGAACTCTGAAGGGGTGTGACAAGAGCTGGTTCTGATCCAGAAAAAGTGACCCCTATTAATGTAATGCTGAATACACTGTATCTCACAGTGGGGTTTATGTACATGGACATGCTACTGCTATCACACCGTTGACCTGCTCCAAGCAACTACAAAGCTTCCAGCTGCCTGCCCAAAACACAATCTGGTGACTGACCTCCCCTGTGGCAGCTTTACACTCAGCTTAAATTCAGGTACTTTTCTCAAGACTACAATGTTTTGTAGTATGGTGCTAGAGAATGGATTTAGAAAGGTCAGTGGTCTATTGTTGTTTTTGTAACTCCCCATCAAAACTCATAGGAATTTTGGCTTTCCTTTTGAGATCAGCTTTCTACACTTGTGGAGGTATTCACTAGGATATAGAATAAAATAATCTTTGCCTACAAGAATATAAATTCTTTAAGACATGCTCCATTGGTGCACAGGTTGGCACGAGCTGCTTTTGAGGGGGGATGATTTTCACACTGAGTGAATATAATCTTTTTTTACATATTCAAGAGCCAAGGAAAGACCAAGAAAAATTGGTTTCCTTCTCTTCTAACATAAAGGGGGCCAGATTCTCAGCTGGTCTATATTAATATAGTTTCTTGAACTCTTTGGAGTGATGCTGATTAGAACCATCTGAAGACCCTGTCTGGGATTTCTTGGTATTTTTATAAAACTGTAAAATGTGATCTACTCAAGTCTCAGTAGCTATGAAAAGAAGTTATACTACAAGCTGCATTTTAGCAACAGAAGCAAGAGAGAAAACATGTTTATGGGGCAAGATTTTTTTACATGAAAGGTAAACAACATGTGGAAAAAATTACCAAACAAATGACATATTGAAAGACTGAGACTATGGTTTGGAAGGACTAATGAATTTATGTCTGGCATTAGCAGCATTTTTGGTGGTTTTTTTTTTTTTTTTCTGTTTTATTTTGCTTTTGAAAGTGGGTGCTCAGCATTATTAATGAACCATTTTCTCAGCCTTTTTTACCCATGTAAATGTAGATCATAAATATCTACTTCATGTCACTTTTTAATGAACTATATATATAAAAAAGCATTAGCAAGGCAAAAATATGCATTAAGCACCTTTCAAAAGTTGCAAGTAGTTATAATAAAATGCCCCAGGATAAATCAATGAAAAGCTTTGAATTCATGGCCTATTAGAATGAGAAGTTTTGATTTACTTGTTGAAACTTTGAGGGTCACTGTGTCTGACTAGGATAGGAAGAATATTTCACTATTTGAGCTTGAAACAGAATTCCCACTGCTGGCAAAACCAGTGGAAAAATGTCATACTTCCAAAGGATTATGAAAAACCAAAACAACAAAGTCCAGTTTTAAGGTCCTGGTTGAATTTCTATTTAGTTTGTACACAGGCAAAATTTTTAAAAATGATGTCTCAGCAATTTCTGAGTGAAAATGCCACCTGAAAGTGCTTGAGTGGTATACCTGCCTATCAAATCCTTTAGATTCAGAAAAGTTTAGATATTTTTTTGTGTGTGTTTTCTTGTTTATGTTTTTTGTTTGTTTGCTTCATTATTTTGATTTTTTAGCAAATCCATCTATTTTTGATGGCAGAATTGTTTTTCAGAATTAACATAATAAAATTATTTACCCAATCTAGCTAACAATCCAAATGTTAATTTTTATGATGCCCATATAGCTTACTAGGGTGACAGCTCTCACTGTAGATTCTCAGCATTTTTGGAGGGAAAGCCTCTATGGTTATAAAAAATACTTTTCAGACTTTATACTTTCACTATGCTAGTAGTCTCCAGATTGAAAATTCCCTGAATTTTAAGTATATTATCTTGTGTATGCTCTCCCTTCCAACAGGTGCCCTTAAAATTGTACTTCTATGACTTTTAAATTTTGGTTTAAGTCAATTTCTCATGTAGCTCTTTGCTCAAAATTCTGATTTCTTGCAGAAATAATGATGTTCACCTATCATCTTTGAAAAGTCATGGAATTGTGGAAGTTTCCTGACAACAATAAAACTTCAATGTCATGCACACCTTTTAGAAGGACAAGAAGGGTCTTGTCAGCTCAGTCTCAGTCTCTGGAAAGGTTATGGGTTGTACTCTCCTCAAAGCCAATTCCAGCTCCATGAAGGACAAGAGGTGTTTGGGAACTGCTGAGATGGATTACCCAGGAACAAATCATGCCTGACCAATAAAGTGGCCTCTCATAAGGAGATGACTGACTTGGAGAATGAAAGTAGAGGTTATTTTTCTCCTTGACTTTACTGAATCCTTCAGTGCTGACTTTCGTAGCATCTTTGTAGCCAGAATTGTAACACGTGGACTTGACAGATGGACTATGGGACTAGAGGATCACTGGCCCCAAAGTACAGAGGAAATTATGCTGAGGACTGGTTATAAGTGCTAATCTCCAAGGTGCAATACTGGGGTCAGAATACTGATCAATGTTTTCATTAATGTCTGGGTGGTAGGATTAAATGCACCCTCATCAGCTTCGCTGACGACACTGTATAATCCAGGGCTGCCACTCAGATGGATCTTGAGAGGCTCAATACATGTGTTAAGGTTAAAATGTGTTAAAACCTTATGAAGTTCAACAAAGCAAAGAACAAGGTCCTAAAATAGGATAAATTCATGCAAAAGGGCTGGGTTCTGGCTGGGTAGAATGGCTTTGCAGAAAATTTTAAAGGGAGGTTTTGGCAGAGGGATGAGCCAAAACCTGTGTTTGCAGGAGTGAAGGATGGGTGCACACTGGACATTATTTGCAAGAGGATAGCCAGCAGGAATTGGGATTCTTCTCCTTTATTGTACTTGGAAGATCACACCTGAAGTACTCTGTCCAATTTTGAACTGGACAAAGACCAGATAAGAAAGATACTGACATACAGAAGAAATTCCAGCGGAGGGCCACCAGAATGGCTGACGTCTAAGGAACATGCTGTATAAAATCCTCAGGGAAATGTGTTTTTTTCTCAGAAAAGAAGAATAATGAGTGCCCTTGCCTACCTAGTGAGTGATCATCTGTAGAGAAGATGAAGGCAGACTCTCTGAGAGATTCATAGTGACAGGAAGAGAACCAGTGGACATTAACAGCAAGGGAAATGACAGGTCTAGACCTTCAGGCTATGCCTGAGCTATGTTGCAGGTGTCTACTGCAATGTCTCCTACTGTCCCAGTTTATTCCTTGCTTCTTCAGGATGGGCTCCAGACCTACCCTGTAGGTAAATTTATTTTCCCTTCTGTTGGTTCTTCTGTTGACCCTGGAAGAGGCTCATTATCTTGTCTGAAACTATTCTGCCTCTTGGGGAGCAGCCCTGCTTCTGCAGCTGCTAGGCAGGAAACTGCAGTGAGACAGAAAGAAAAAATTCCTCCCAGTGAGGGTGGTGGTTTGATGGAACAGATCACCAAAGCAGGTCCTGGACTTTCTGTCCTTGGAACTCAAATGGACAAAGCTTGGAACAACTTGATGCTGTTTAGACCTGGGCTTACCTTGGATGGGAGTTTGGATCAGTTGATGTAGAGAGGTCCTTTCCAGCCATGGCTGTTCTCTGACCCCTTGGTTCTAAGAGGGCAAAGAGACCAGCAAGACCAGAACAAGGAGTTCTCTGATTTAGCCCTGTTGCGCCTGTTCTTTAAAAATGTTTCAGATTCTAGAATTTGAAATATGTCTTCTCTTTTAGTGGGCAGATTCAGTTGAGATCAGAGAAAAGAATTTCCCATTCTAGAGGACCTGGGCTAAGGTGTTACAGATCAGGTTTTTTTACAGAGGGAGGCAACATTTCTGGGTGGTAGTGAAAAGGGAAATGCTGAAGCTGGTTTGGTGTGCATGGGAAAAAATAGACTGGAAAGCAGTACGTCATTGTGAACCACAGTAAAAGGTCAAATAATTGTTAATTCTACATGCTTTATTGCCCTTAAAAATACCGTGGGGAACAGTCCTACACTGGCAGAGACAGACAAGATGACCAAATAACCAGTCTTTTCCAGCTTCAGTTTCTGGGATTCATGACTTATATTCATCATGTGCTTGGTAGTAAAACACCCTTGTTTCCTCTTATATTTGTCTTAGCTTTTCCTTTGTTCCAATGAAGAAAAAAAAATAAAATAAAAGAGTGAGCATTGCTATTAAAAATTGGTGCCAGTAAAATTAAAGCAAGATCCCATTCTGAGTGTTTGGGATAACCCAGAGATGCAGGTGGAGAATCTGGATTTGCTGGAGAGCCAAAGAAAGACTCAGACACTGGGCAGATAGCTGGAAAAGTCTGTTAGTGCAGCTGTGAGCTGTGGGAAGACCAAGCCTTTAAAGGACAAACAGCTGTTAGAGTCAGACAGGAAAGCCTCTGGAAAAAGAAGGATAAGGGAGGAGGACAAGTAGTTTGATCATGGATGGGTAAAAGGCCAGAGAAAGAGGTTTGTATCAGATTAGAACCTGATTGTAATATTGTACACACCTCTCTTTAGGACAGGAAAGGCAAAAGTCAACAGCACTCATCTTGGTAAGTTCAGAGGAGCAAAGGAAGATATTGTTTTTTTCCTACCTTATCAAGATTGTCCCCAAATATCCTGTCATATCATGACACTGTCCTATGAGTGGTCCAACAAGCAGAAGAAATCCCAAAACTTTTTAGTTGCCTAGGCCAGTTGCTTAGGGGACAATTAGATTTAAGGTGACTGTCTGGTTTCTTATGATACTAGCAACAAAAGAAGTACACTTGTAAGCCTAGATGAAGTTTTCTGGAGCAGAGGCTCTTTTGTCAGGTATTTGAGGTTGAAAATTCTTTTTCTTGAGTAGACTCCATGTGATAGCTGCAAAAGATAATGTAAGGACTAGTTGTCATTACTTCTCAGGATCTGGCATTTGAAAATGATATAAAATGAGTTAAGAAAGCTCATAAAAGTCGCTTTATTTTGACCTTCTTGGTAAGAAATAAATGTTAAATATAATATTCAGATTAATTAGTTGGTCTCTCCTATGTTGCCTTTGTTCTAGCTTGAATACTTTCATTCCTAATGTATTTGGTGAGAATCTGGTTCCCTGCTTTGTTTTCAGGAGTGAAAATGCTGTTTTTAACTAGAATGTAGAGACTGAACTACCAATTTTTTAAACTATAAATGCCAAAAAAGGTGTGATTTCTTTTTGTTTTAATAAAAGGATTTTTTATTTTCACAGACGAATGACTACTAGTAAATATTCTTACACAGAAATTAATGGAAATTACAGTTTTATGTGGGATAGTTTTTCCCTTTTTTCCCTTTCCCTCTCTGGGAATTTATTAAGTGGTTTTGGGTTGCTGAACTGAATTGAGAATTTCAAAGAGTCCAGAATTACTTCAAGGCTCAACTCCCATTGACTTTTGGTGGGAGTTGCATTCCCATCCTACTCTCTGCTTTTTTGTAAAAAAAAAAAAAAGCCTTTAGTTTTGTCCCAGATGACCACTCACATTTCCCCAATAGCCTAGAGACATCGCTGTGTCTTTTAGAAGTTACTGTGTAATGTGTGGACCTTGGTGTAGAGACTCATGATTGTAGTTCTAGAAGATTATTTCATTTTTTTTTTCTCGTTCAGAGGGTCTGGAACAAGATTAAGCTTTTTAGACTGAGTGAACAACACGTTTTAAACATCTTTTAGCTTGCTCCTGCATTGACCCTTTTCAGGCATTTTGTTACAAGTGGGAATATTTACTTGGTATATGCATCATGAGAAACTCCAGAGCCCTTCCAGAGTGGGAGCACCATGGGCTGAGCCAACCCTGCCTGGGTCTGAGCTGGGGAATCACAGCAGTGTGGGCTCCTGTACCCCTGGTGGTGCAGTGCTGCTGGGATCCAGCACTTTTCAGAGTATGGTCTAAAGCAATGCCTACCCATGGGGATGAAAATCACATTTCACAGCAGAAATTTATTTAAGGGGTATCATGTATTTAAGGGGTACTTAAACACATGAGTGGGGTGTGGCTTCAGCATGTTTAGAGTTGGCTGAGATATTCTAAGCTCTCTCCTTGGTGGAGGAATTTAGGATTTGCCCAGGGAGATATTTTTGTTCAGAGACTGCAGGTTTCTTTTCCGCTTGTGTAAACTTTCCAGAAGATGAGTAAGACCCCAGTGCCCTCTGCAGTAAATACAACTACGCTTGCTTGTGTTTAGAAACTCAGGTGATTCACTAGCTGCCTTTATTCTGGTAAATAAATTGAGGAGAACCCCAGAAGCACAAGAGGTAGAACAAGGCTGTCATCAGATCATGGTGCACTCTTTGTCCAGAAAGCAAGATGCCCTCATCCCTGCTGCCCCCTGGAATTGGTCTTTGGCTCACAGGACTCCACAAACCACACTTGAGCCTCAGCTGAGAGCCCTGGCGTGAGTCAAAATTGTGGTAATGGGCTGGGCTCAGTGCTAACATGGAGCTATGCAACATGGGGAATTGGGTGCTTGGGCTCAGCCTTGTGCCCTGAGATCATCTGCCTCAAAACCTCAGGGATTCCCCCTGGAATTACTAACATTACACTGGAAATAGGATTTTATCCGAGAGTTACATGAATGAACTTAAGATAAAAGAAAAGGAAAGAAAATACATTTATTTCAGAAAAAAAAGAACTGGAATCAATTGTCTTTCAATAAAAAATCCACAAGGGGCTAAAAACTCTAGGAATAAGTTTAAAATTAGCAAAGCACCTGGGCTCACATTTAAAATATTGGAAAACCTTCAGCAAAACGTCATTTAGAGGACAAACTCTTGTAAATGTAATATTCTCATAATTGACTACGCTGTGTAGAATTTTTGTCATTACAAGTATTCTGTCTTTGTGACTAAAAGGCTCTCTTTTTTTATAGATTTTATCTAAGATTACTGGTAGGTGAAGTTTTACAGAAAACTGGAAAAATTCCAAAGTTGTATCTATTTCCAAGGGAAACAGCTTGCAATCACATTCTTTCACAGAGTGATTTTTATGTTTTTGTTGCTGTTGTTGCCTTTCTGGCATAGTGACAGGGCCAGAACTGTACTCAATTATGGAACAGTGAAATCAATATTATGAAATGGAAAGGCACATGCCATATGTGTCGTTAAAGAAGAAAAAATATTTGTGAAAACACATATTCTTAGAGTTATATAATAATTTATTAAAAAAAAATGTAGTTGATAAAAAATAGGACTCTTATTTATTTGCTGATGTGTTTCTTGTTGCTCTTATACAAGTGTTGTTGAGACAAAATGAAGTTGTGTATAAAACTTGCCCAAATAGTACGCAGACAAGAGCCATCAAGGACCCTAATGACACCCCAGGAATTTCGTTGCATGGATTTCTGTGCTTGAGTTTATGTTGGTAGAAAACAGCTTGTTAGTCCCTTGAACAAATTACCTGACTTCTGAAATTCTGTGAGCAGAGCTTTTGAAAACTGAAAATCTCTTGAAAGCATTCGAAATAAGAAAAAGCAAATTAATTCTCCAAATACAAATCAAAGTGAAGATGACACGTGATCTGCTTTTACTAAAGGTGTTTCTGTTGATGCAACCAAATGAGTCTGTATGGAGAATCAATGTTTATCAGTCATGGGATAGTACTGATCAAAACCGTAATAATAATTTTACTTTCTGTGCTTGGATTTTGTGACCCAGGAGTGCCAGTAAATTTTCCAGTTGTTTGGAAACTATTAGCAGCATTTCTCTCTTTAGCTAGTAAGACACCACCCTATGATTTATTGTAGATGAAAAGTAGAAGCGTTATAGAATCTAAGGATGTAAACCCTCCAGAACAATCTAGTTCAATGAAATTGTTATCAGGGTAGTTTGGGGTCAGCAGTCTGTCTGGGGAAGAGTTGCATTTCTGTGCTTCACCTCACAGCCTCCTCATTCTAGTGTTTGCAAGCCTTGTTGCTGTTAAAGGCTGATTATTGTAGTAATTCCAACAGACGGTTTTCGCTAATCTTTACTGAGGTACTGTAAAACCAAAGCAGCTTGTAAGTGTTGCTAGCACAGAACCAAACTCCAGAACCTCTTATTTCAAAATCCAGAGAGGGAAAAATTGTGTATTTGTGTGTAGTTTTTCTCCTGTTTTCTTCACAAGATACTGAATATGCTTGAAAGGGCATTTGAGCACTAGTTGCAAATACAGCCTCATAATTAAAGGCAAATAGGAATAATTAAAGGCAAATCCATATGTAATTTTAATTATTTGCTGCTGTATATGGTCAAAATGGCTGTATGTACTAAAGTATTTTGAAATATTTTTGTCTTACTAACTTGGGAAACAGCCAAATGAAATTTTGTCCGTGTCCAAAGTCTAGTCACTGTTATGGTCTATATTTATTCTTGTATTTGGTGAATGCATTTCAAATATATTTTTAAAAAGTCCAGGATTGAACCAGGGGAAAGGATATGCTGAAAATCTGTAGTAAAAGTATGAATAATGCATTTGGATGTTCCAATGACTGTTTTTTTCCCCTTACACTATATTGTTCCTTGTGCTTTTTTTCCTTCTTCATATTTACAGAGGATTTTGTTTCTGTCTCCCTTCAGAAAGAAGAATATAAATGTTTTTATATATTCTTGCCAAAAAAAGTGTCTTGGTAATTAAGGGTCCATATTTTGAAGTGCAAAAAGTCCCATAAAAAGTGTAGAAAACAGAGAACTGTGAATTAAGCCTCATATTTTGTTGATAAGCTGTTACCTTTTCTCTTCTTAAAAAAGTCATCTAAATACTTCATAACAAGTATTTTGGCTTCTTAACAGAGCTGAGAGCTTGAGAGCCCCCTAAACTGGCACTTCACTTGTCAAATGAGTGTATATATTAAAAAAAAAAAATTAAGTACCAGTCTCACAGATCAGGGATTAGTGGGGTTTCAGCAAGTTTGTGTCTCTGTGAAGAGAGGGAGGGTGCTTACACATGATGCTTGTGATCTTCAACAGATCTGCGATGCCTTCTTCAAGGTAAAACTCACTTTTTGCTTGCAGAAAATACATATTTTCTCATTAATGACATCCAGCACAATAAAATCATCTTGATGGGCATGTTTCTTTCTGAATGAGGAGTAAACAGAGCAGTTTTGATGGGTTCCAAAACAAGGCTAAGCTTTATAAAAATAAAGGAGACACCAGAGTTGGGTTTTAACTTAGTATGATCTTCTAGTCATTTATAGTGAAGTCATGGAGTGTAAGTATGCCAGTGAAGCTGTAATGCTCACTATTTATAGCCAAGTTGTTCAACCTAGCTTGAATTATGTAATAAAGTTCCATTTATCTCATTATATTGGTTAACAATAGAGATTATTTTCCAATTCATACTGGCAATAAATGCAGCTCAATATTCCTTACGCAAATTTTGGGATTCTCTTTTCGAACATCCTGATCGAACTCCTTATTAAGAGAATTAGAGAGAGAATATTGTCCTTGATACCTGCCTTCCTCGGTTTTTGAAATGCAAGAGTTGGTAGAAGGGTTACAAATGGTAAGGATAATTTAGGTCACAAAGGCAGATATGCTGTTGTTGACTTTGATGCTTTGATTCTGTGTTTACAGAATGAGTATTTAGGAGAAGGCAAAAGAGCAAGTTCAGAGTGCAGTACTTCCAAAAAAGAAAAATAATTACAGAATATAACTTCTACCTTTTATAATTTTTTAATTAGGAATAGGTTTTTGTGTCTCAGTTGTTATGGTCTGTGTTAGATGCCACAGATGTGGAAATAACTGAGCATTTGATTTTAGTCCAAATGCAGGCCAAGTACAGAAGAAACTGAATAACAGTGCAACAAGACTGATGGGAGAGCGATGAAGGAAAAGTTTAGCAACATCATGGCTTAGAATGTTTAAAAGTGGGCTTTAATGTCCTTTATTTTCATGAAGGCCTAATATGATTAAAGAGTTTGACTGTGAAGACTTGGGAAAAAGTAATGAGACTGTTACAAGACTTTGCAGGGATTCTGTTTGGAGAGGAAGAAGTATGTGTTTGAAGAGGGATTTTAAAGACTGTTTTTATGACTAAGAGCAGTAAGCAGTTTAAATGGCAGTCAAAACCTTTGGCTGTAGAATAACAAGCCAAATCACTTCTTGGTGAGAAACCCTAAGGAGGCAAATGGTGAAATAGGAAAATGTCATGAAGTGCCTTTTCCAGGTTCCTGTAAGTAATTTTCTCTATGGGATATTTTGAAGAAACACACATTTGCTGATGTTAAGGCTACCTTTCCCTTCAGTTACATAAGTTCCCACAGTTTCTGGGCAGAGAAGCAATCTTGCTTCTATAAGGGCTTCATCCTCATGGGCCAAGTCACTGTTTCACTGTGGCATTTGTACCCTTTGCCAGTAACTTCTTGCTAGAGCCAAATGTGACCATCTAACTGTTCGCCGAGACTTTCTCAAATCCTAAATGGGGGCAGGTTGTGTGCCTACCTTTTTTCTACAGGCTACCTGTTGGAGGGCCTGTGATCTTCACAGAACACATTCTTTCATGTGTATAACCAAGGGAGTGATTTTGCTGTAGTCTCCTGAGTTGTACATGGGAGAAAGAAAGGAGATCTCTGGCCTATACTGGATGAGTCCCTCACTTCTCATTCAGATCTATTTTTCTAAGCTTCCAATGTCACTAAAACATGGGTGGGAAGCATCAAAGGCAGCAGGGATCAAATGAGTTCTGCCCTTCATAGATAATTTATGTGGGCTTTGAAAAATATTTAGGTACACTTCAGTGAAGGCTTTGTATTGGCAATACTGCAAGGATTTTTTGTTGAAGGAAACTAAGAGTTGCTGGGAGTTCTAGCATGAGAATTGCATAATCATTACAAATCAAGATTCCACAAAGTGATACAAATATGCAAGAACATAGTTTGATAGTTCAACAGACCAAAACTGAAAATGCTAAACAAGCATTTAAACAAGCATAAACATTCACCTAAGACAAATGTCACTGTCAGGTGCAGAATATTCTGAAACCAAGTATTAGACATGGGTAATTCCCAGTGCCAAATTGACATAACACTTAACAGGTTCACGTCCTAGAGCAGTGCAGAGTAAGTAAGAAAATGAAACCACACAGAGAAACCTCAAAGTGACCTCGAAAAAAGAATTGCTTTTGCTCTGAAATGACATCTTACTCCTGGAGTTTATTCCAATTCTATGTTTTTTTGCTCTAGGCTCCTTGACATGGTACATTTACTTGTGACTATTTTCAATCACATTTTTTTTTAGTTTTCTCTACATTTGCATTTATTTCTCTGTTTTATGGCACATTAACCCCTTTAGGCAGGACCATATTTGTGGTCAGTAATTTCTCTTTGATGTCTTCTCTCTCTATCCACTTATGAGCTTCCATTATCCATGACAAAATCTAAAATAGGTCATTTCCTCTGGATGAATGGGGAAAAAAAAAAAAATATGAGGCCTATTTCTTCAAACAAATAAACTGTAAATACACTACAAAACTTCTTGGACAGAATAAATAAAACTATGTAACAATCAGTGTACATTCAGTTGGCTATGCTATTTTTAGGCTCTGGAAATGTTCAATTTTTCTAGAATGAAGGACAAGTTCAAGAACAGTGTTCCATCACCAAACTTTGCATGAACTATTGACCTAATTTTCTGTCTTTGGGGGTAAGTAGAAAAAATGGTTATTTAGAAGTGCAGGGTAACAGAATTTCAAAGGGAACCAAGAGCCTAAAATATCTATATGACTGGTTTCCATTGGTGAATTATGATCAAAACTGGGTAGGATATATGGAAATTAAGCATTGGTTTCAGCCAAAACTTTGGGTCCAAAGAGTTCAAACTGAATTATTCTGAAATTAAAACCATAGTAAACCTTGCCCCATGTCTTCAGAAAGGATGAAATCCAGAAAGTCAACTCTCCCACACATGAAAATCCCGTAAGTGAATTTTACTGTTTCAATCCTAATCCATCACAGAAAGAAATGATGCAAGGCATTAAAATGATGTAATGTGGTGTATGTGTTGCCTAAAATTTGTGCATGAGTATCAGCAGACTTGATTTAGTCACAGTAGGGTCTTTAAAAAAGGTCATAGCCACACTCCTTCCCCGTGTTTGAGGTTGCTGTATGAATATTCAGCATCCTGGCTTTTAGCAGTCTGTGCCATAACATTTATGAACTCTTTAGATTGCATAGCAATTCTCCAAGACATGGAAATCCAGGGATTTTTTTTTTAGAAGAGGGATATATCACATTTCCTTTTCTTTACATCTAACTGTCATTAGAATTAATATATCTTTTTTTAATTCAGACTTTATTATTTCAAAACACAGTCATTGAGTATTCAGTCATGATTTTGTAGGGATAATCACTTGTACCTGTAGAACATATGTAAACGAGATACACTGCATTCAATCTTCTGCATCATGTTTTTTTTACTTCAGAGAGGCAACCCTAATTTATATACACTACCTGCACAACTGCACATTCAGAGCCTTCATGCTCTCTGTCTCTGAAATCCTAGTAGTTCATTAAGAGGTTTACATATATCCTGGACTGTGAAGATGGACATTTTTGAGTGAACACCCTTTGCAAACACAGAGGATTGACTATCTGCTGTTGCAAATTGGTGTATCTGCAAGTACACTATACCTGGCACATCTTATAAAGATCTGGTCCAGTAGGTTTTATGACTTGTTGACTGAATGGATGAAATTTCTGTAATAAAATTAAAGGCTCTTTTGGATGTGTGGTTGTCTTTATAATCTGTTTTCATTTCCATTGTCTCTGTTGCCATTGAACCCTTTTGACATCAGAATAAGAGGATTAAAGAAACCAGCAGTTTAGCACACACTGAAATGGAAAATACAAAAAGGCTTAATAAACACACTGTGTAACTGACAACATCTGGAACAGCTTTGTAGCCAAGTGCCTTGAAACGACCTCTTAAATACAGTCCTCAGTAATCAAATCTAAAAACATGTTAATTCAGGAAGCTCTAAGATGTTGCATCAATTACATCTTTTGAAATAACTTCCTTTCCCTCATCAGCTGAAGATACAGCTCCGATTTATTTTGCTGCATATTTAAGACTAATACTTTGTGTCAGTCTGTTGGATAACTTACTGATGGAACAGTATAAAATAAGGGTAGGTAGCAAGCCAAATTGATGCATTGTATTTTTGAAAGTCAGTCAATCATTCCCTAAAATATACACATAATTATTTAATTAAAGAATGAAGAGATTTTTACTTATGAAAGAAAAAAAAATCACAAAAATAAAAGCTGTCTTTTGGAAAAAAAAAATCCAGTGGTATTAGGCAAGAAATTTGAGTTGTTTTTCCTTTCCAGTGTACTATCAAAAGCAAAAAGGGCTCATAATCAAGACAACAGAGATCTGGCTGACTTGGATCAGTATCTGTGAGCTGTACCTAATATAATCTATGCTTTACCCTGCCCTCATGCTGTACTCCACCAGACAGAGTGGGCAGAGACTCTGGGCTCATGTCTGCCTGCATTGCCCTCTGTGAGGCAGCATGAACATGTAACTCTTCCACAGGCATTCACAGCCTGGTTCAGCATTTCACTGGTACCCAAACAGACACACACATCAATTGTATGATCTGGAACTGTAGTTCACATTGACTTGAACTGGTGGCCATTTGCTGGAGGTGAGGACCTAGGTACGAGGGAAAAGCCATTTGAAGAAGAGACTTGACTATTGGGAGAGTGAAACACAGGCCAAAATGAACAACAACAAAAAAAGTCTAATTAATGACAAACATTTCAGTGTTCTATTTCTAAGAGTTATTTAAGGATTGATTTAGTTACCTGCATAACATCTGAGTTTCGTTGTGGTATCTCAGACATCCAAATGACACTGGCTGATACTATATGGGACCCCTAGGAGAGAGGTACCCTTTGCCTGCAGAAGCTGGGATAAACTGAGCAGCTCAGATAACACTAGAGACCTGGGAATGAACTACATAATTTATCATTCATCTTTCAATTGTCACAGGAAAATACTACATCTGCCTTTGAGACAGATTTCACACTAAAGGCTCTAAGAGGTCTGTGTACAACACCACTCTGCAATACCATGGAAAAACAAAAAACACTCAGTGTAGCAAGGAAGTTGCAGGCATGATGGCACTTAGATTTTCTATACACATATACTGTGAAATAATGTATTGTATTAGCTGTGGCAGTAATCTACCTCCCATGAGAAGACAGTGGTTCAGTGTTCCTAGCTGTCTAGGAAGGATCCTAGTGGTCTGAAAACCAAAGTGCTTTGGGAAAAATAGTGAAGTTTATGGTATTTCTACTTTAGCCATTTTAGTGGTAAGTTGTGCCAGATCAGGTAGATCAGGAAGGCAATGGCATAGTTGTGAGGCCTCAAGGTCCTTAAGAAGATAAAAAAGCAACAAGAACTTCCACCTTGCGGTAGCACTCTGAACTATGATCACTGGAAACCTCAGAAGCTTTACTTCTCTTTGGTTTTCTTTTTGCTCATTTCACAATTTCTTATGTTACTGGCAGCTGTTTATTGCATTTGGCTCACTGGGTGTTCATCACCCTGTGCTCATTTGGCCATTACTGCTTTAACTCATGCTTGGGAAGTTTGGAGGAGTTCCTGAATTTGGCATTTTTGAGGGCCTTATGCTCTTTCTTTTTTGGCATGTGAGGCAAACCCATTTATGTGGCCTGTTTGGTGGACTAGCTTCTTTGAGGACTCGCAAGGGTGCATTTCTCTGATTTCTTTTGTCCTGGAGCTAAAAGAGAGAAGAGGAAAGAGCAGCACAAGGAGTAATAAATTCTTACATAGTCAAGACAAATAGGATCTGTCTTGTGAGATGTACACCAGACTCCTGTTCAACTCACCAAGGCATGTATCGAGGAACACTTGCAGCTGCTGCTGTTGGCTCAACAGGACAGCAGCTTCTGTGTTCTGACAAAGCCATGCACAAAATTATGGAAAATGGATAAAAAGTACATCAGACCTTCAGAATTTCTTTCTGGACAGACACAGAAGCTTAATGTAGCTATACTGGGTCTGTGTTTTAGAAAATACTATTTATTTCAGAAGCCTGTCCCAAGGTGTTTAAACAGAACTAAATTCATTATTCTTTAGCTCCCTCAAAGTATTTAGTACAGTGATAATCAACTATTCGGGTATTTATCAGAGGTGGACCTCCTGTTTTTAATTCTGTTTTTTGCCAAAACACTGACAGTTAAGTTGTCCTCTTGCTGGTCAACTGCTTGATAATGCACTCCTGTGACTGAGAGTATTAAACCTATCTACTGATGATTTTTTAAAAAGTGGAAATCTTTTTAAAAAAAATCTCAGAGCTGTGAAAATGATCACTCATAGAAGTCAGTAGATCTGACATGAGGCTTAATAGAAAATGCATTTGCATTCATGTTCCAGTCACAAAATACTGTCCTAGATTTTTCCCTCTCCCTTACACTGACAATCCATATTTTGAATACTGTTTGCTCAGAGATTTATTTATTAAATCATAATTTTCATGTCTCTGTCTTTAATAACAAAGCATATTGGTATAGAAACAAAACACTCTTATCTCTAGTGAAAATGAACCATTTGGGATAATGGGAATAAAGATGTTGCTTTCATTTTTGGTTCCTGGAAATGCCATGATGTTCTCTTTTTGTTTGATTCTTTAATGCTAAGTCCCCTGCAATGAGTGGAAATTGGAGAAGCTCAGTCCTGTGGGGACTGGGTTCTCATTTGGTTTTAGACACAAAAATATTGGGCCCTTTTTGCTCTCTATAATGTAAGTATATGATGAAATAAATGAGAGAGGCAATTTTCTGGAAAAAGGAATTTCCTTTTTGTTTAACTATGTAATTCCAAAAAATGGAAAGTGTTTCAAGGTTCTATTTCATAAACAAAAGACATGCCAAATTGCCTAGATCTGTCAGAACTTTACTTAAGTAGTGACATAATTTACAATTTTTGATAAGATTTCTGTTAGACATGCAAAAAACTAGTTTCACCTCTTTCTTTTTTTCATAATTTAAATTTTTTATAAAAAATGTATCCAAGAGTGATCTTCTATTCTGGAGAAAGTATATCAGAACTATTGTATTTCTGTTGTTGCTTGTAAGTGGCACTACACTCTTCAGCAACTTGTGAACCATGCATGCATTCTCAATACAGGGAACTAGTATGTGAAAACAGCATTTTCAGATAAAAGTTGAACTCTATATAAAGATTCACGACTCCTAAATGGCTCTTTTTCACAATGAAGAGAAATGTTTTGTTTCTTTCTGTAACAGCAATGTCTTAGAAAATAATCTATATCAAAACAGCACATAAAAATAACAATATTAACATTCCAAGTCACGCATTCATAAATTATGAAGTCTAAGAATTGCAAGTTCCCTTTGCCACCTTGATTCAATCTCCTTATGAGTGTACATTATGATAAATAATGTAATTGCTTACCCTTCTTTGTGTGGGATCCATGCCCTTTAGGCTCTTGTCCAGTCATCTCAGTATCACATCTTGCCTCACTCCCTGTCTCAACACTTTTTAATCAAAATTCTTAGAAATCTAGTTCTTGGAAGTGGCTGAAGTGCCTTCACTGATGTTTTCTCCAGCAAAAGTCTCTGAGGTATATACAGCAGAGAATGCTTCAAATGTGCAAGTGGTTAAAACTTAACAAAGCTGTAAGCTTTTCAGGATGTGCTCTTATATGGTGATATTAAACTATAGAAAGCAAAGACTAGTTCTTCTCTTATTTAGCAATAGTCACCTAAGTGTTGTGTTGAAGGCTGGGTGTCTGGGGCCCAACAAAAGATAAGATGTTAACATAACCCATGTTCGCAGTTACAACATAAACAGTGAAGCATGGTCTGGGTTTTGTTTCAAGTTATTGCTGGCAAACTCCCATTGTAATAGTGGCCATTACAAATCTATCTTTTGATTACAGACCCAAGGGAAAATGGTTAAATTTCTTACAATATTGGGTAAAACTTGCAATTAAACATTATCCCTCTCCCTTTTTTCTGTTGTGAGTTTTTGTAGGGAAATTCCCTTCTCCAAGTGTCTTTTAGATTATATGAAAAACAGCAATAGTTCTTCTGGGATAAAAAGAGAAGATAATTGAGCTGGTTTGGACTTCCTAGATTTTCTGTTGTTACTCACTCTTATCAAGTTTCCTGGTGGACCACAGGAGGAATTGTTCAAAGAAGAGGTCAAGAAAGAGAAACAAGTCAGAAAATGGAACATCTGCCTGAGGTGCTGACTCAGACATTCATGAGCAAATGACCTCAAGCACAGCCTATGTTCTCAAAGGCCAGCTAAGAATGTTGAGCCAGCATTGATCTGGGGACCTGTTTTCAGCTTCTCTTGTTGGTTTTACACCACAGTTACAAAAGGTGTGATGTGTGGAGAAAAGCAGAGAAAAAAAAGTGCAAGAAAGGAAGAATAGAATAGTAAAGTACCTTTCCTCCCCTCCTCTGCTCTCATTTTCCTCCCAAATCTCAAATGGTTGAGAACAGGACCACTGGCTTTCTGATGGAGGTAGAGTTCACAGGATCAGATTGACTCCTTCAGCCTGACTGCAGCTGGGGCATTCCTGGCAAGCCATTCATCCCAGGATTTGGGAGAACACACTGCATTGATTTCAGCTGTCAGGAGTTCCTGTATGTCAGGACGGTTTCAGCTTCAGCGGTAACCTGTGCCTTCAGGGCAAGCCTTGACATTCTGTTGCTGGAATTAAGAGTCAACTCAGCTCTACTTTTTGTTGTTCTATTTTTTATTTCCTTTATTAACCTTTCTTTGGTCACTAATTTGTTGGTTTGTAGTGCAAATTATCTAGGCATCACAGAGGGCAGACATGTAAAAGTTAAAGGAGGAATAGGACATATTGAATAGTCCATTGTTTATCTTAGTCCTATGCAGTAGTCAATAGATCAAATACAACCATTCTTCACTTCACTCTCACACTTGTTCATAAAATTCTTAGTAAGATTAGGGAACAAAGTATAAACTTGACACAATAAAAGGATGGCAAATGTTAATGGCAATTCCATTCCCAGTACTTGGGAATATATTGTTCTTTTTCTCACTGTTATTCTACCAGTTATCTTACAAGTTTTATTCCTTAGGGATTTGTGTTTAAAAGATTTGCAGCTCTGAGCAACGCTGGATGGGAACATATCCAGTCTTCCTGGCATTACTCAGAAAAGTCTCTACATCCGTGATAGCATTTTAATATTTGTCAGTGTAATTTTCAGCCCTTTTTTTTTTGTTCTATCTACCCTGTCTTTGCAACTGCCTTTCCTTAACATGGTTATTTTGTGCTGTCAGAGGTTGTTCAGGAAGATTTTGTTCCATATGCTAATGTGTTTATAAAATACTGCAACAGTGATGTGTATGGGCTCCTCTTATCTTGGCATAGACTGCACATGAGGGCAGAGTTGAAGCACCATGTTGAGGCTGGTGGGTACAGCACACCAGGTTTCTCTCACCTTGGATAGTTTTAGTATTTAAACTTTTTAGACTATTTATTCTAGCCTGACTAAATATTATTGTGGCTCCACTGCACCAAGCATGGGCTTGTAGCTGACTGTGAGGCAGACTTTGATGTGCCTTCCTATAACCCAAGTTGATTAGGTGGGACAAAAGCATATTTAGTCCAGTCACAGTATGTAACCAAGGGTATTCAATTGCTCTACATGTCTTTACATGTTCATCTTCTTTGGAAAGCAATGATATAATATATTTACATAGTGGCACTGTTTCTGCTACCTATGGAGATTTTTAGCTTGGTTTCTGCAGTGTAAAAATACTGGGGTTTGGTGATGTTTACTTTTGCTTTAAAAAAACCCCAAACCTCTTCCTTTTAGTGAAGGTCATTAACGACAAGATTTGCACTATAAAGGTTTCAGTGTAGGAGAGGGGTCTAATGTGACAAGCCAAGGCTTGTTAACTTTTGTTAAAATAGTATTATTTCACTTTACTCACTTTTTCCCTCCACTCTCCTGCCCCAGTTTCCTTTCATGTGTGTAAGTTCTGATGGGAAGATGTTATTACGTTATTAGTTCAATGGCTAATGTGATGGAATCTTGATTCTGGGTTGGTATTTATATTAATCATAAATCTATATTTATAATAAACCAGATATTTGCTCACTGTGAACTGATTTAATATATCAGGTAATTTCAAAAAATTAATCACAAAACTGTTAAATCCCTCAAATACAAAAAAAAAAAAAGCCATTGAGAAATTTTTGAATCAAAAGTTTGGGAATCTTTGCTTGATACAAATTTAGTATTTCACATTTTATACTGGTCTAAGATGAAAACATTTAAGTTCTAATCTTTAAATATTTGGAATTGAGAAGACAGTGACTGAGGAAAAGCATTAAAGTTTTGCAGGAGCACTGAAGTATTGTTTAAACCAGTGAGGATCTTGGATTTATCCTTCCGACCAAGTGCCATTTCATTACTGCTTTCTTTCCAGAGTTGCAAGTTGAATATTGTGAATATTATCAACTGTTGTAAAGCAAACATGGCATTCCCTGACAAACAGATAAACTGAGACACTGGAGGTTGTGGGTTTTTGGCTGCTTTGTCTTCATCTGGGGAAACCTTAACTTGGAAAAGACAGATTGAAAGCCTTTTCCTGCATTTCCCTTCTGCCTTTTTCTTAATTTGTCTTCTGTGGCCGTGTGTTGAGAAATTTGGGTGGTGATCTCTGCATTAGACTTTGTTCATTTTAATGTGCTCTTTACTATGTTTTAGTAGCTCTTTACTATGTTTTGAAACTAGGGATCTGTGTGTGTAGCGATGTAGTTAGGCTGCCACGGTTGTTCACGCGCATCAAAACATAGTTGTTTAAACACAGTTATAGCTTCCTATGTTATAACTCTTGAGAGATAAACTTTAATTTTAAATTAATTTGAATATTAATGTTAGAAGAGCCTGAACAGTCATAGTTTGGCAGCAGGAATCAAATTTCCGGTTGTACTAAATATCAAACTGTGATAAAATAAAACCCAAATGTTCTTTTACCCAGCTGTTTTGTGGCATCCCAGGACACTACCTTTCCTTCAGGCCTCATGTTAAATGTGATTACAAGTAGAATTTGGCCCTTCAGGACTCACATTTCTCTGTATAACACTGAGTGCAATACTAGTGTTGTAATGTTAGTATTTGATGACAGGAACAATTCTGAGAAAACACTCTTTACATGACAGTGCCATATTTTAATTTGATTAAGAAAAGTCTGCATTTTTTGGAAGTGTTTAAAAAGAGACAGAAGAATGATGCCTTTGAACTGGAAGCTAGGAGCAAAACTAAGTTAGGTTTTCTATGCCAGCTTTGAATCTAGCACCAAGGCACATCAGAGTCTCAGTTCAGCAGGGCTCAGGAAGCTTAAACAAGAGTCTGTCTCCATTCTTAGTAGCTCAGTGTGACTTCAACCACTTAACTGGAATCAGCTTTAATTTAGGGTCTCAGCCAAAATAGAATTTAAACATGTCTTTAATTTTAAGCCTATGAGTAGTGGGACTAGCGATATACCTCAAAGAAAGTACATGCTTATGAAATTTTCTGAATTAGAGGCTTATGATGTCAGAAATAAGAAAAAACTCCACATTTTTATTCAAGTCACATTTTAATCACACCAGTTTAAAATCTGACAAGCCAAAATAATAATCCTTTTCTTACTCTTTAGATAGGGCCTAGTGGTAATTGTAGTGAAAACTTAAAATTCTCAGGATACCTTGGAAAATATCAGCTTCTCTGTATTTGGTTAGATTAAATAAAACATATGCATGTTTATTAGTGGATATCCCATGTCTTTCTTCTGGGCCAAGAACACTGTTGGAGGTGTATATTTTGGAAGCAATGAATATTTTTAAGGGTCTCACTTTCACTATAAAAGCCTGGTCATACAATTAGGGAGATTTCAGAAAAATCTGGCTGAATTTAGCTCTAGAAGTTTGGAAGACAGATACTCAAAAACTGAATGGCATAGCCTGTTCACTACCAGTGCATTCTAGAGAAATACATGCCTTTGAAAAGCATGTCAAATCTTTGAAAAGATCTCACATGAATCAAGGTCACTCTTACACAACCTTCATTAACTAATTCCGCCCACCTATTCCCTGCCCACCGTTCTAAAACTTCGTATGCTTTTGTTTCCTGCCTCCACAGAGAGGCTTCACACTTACCAAGGCCGCTTTACAGCTTTGTTTTGTGGCAGGCTTTGTTTTCCAGAGGAGCTTCCATGATCCTGATGGTTCTTGGAGTTGTGAGCTGCAGCCTAGACCGGGCTTAGCTGCACTGTTTGATGCTGGAACGCGCCCAGCCTGCAACTCCTCCTCGTGCGTGGCAGCCCCACCACGACTCTCACTGAGCACTGCACAGCAGACATGCAATTACTCAGCCTCAGATTCAAGTGCTTTTACACCCTTTTAGCAGAGATGCTCCTCAATAAATTTATGCCATAACATTCCTAAATATTAAGAACCTGATGTTAACCTTCAAAATATAGTAAATGAGATTTCATGTAGCTGGAACCTTTGTCCAAGGAAGTGGACTCTGAAATCTGGAATGGTCTTAAATAATTATTATACATTAATATATTTAACATAACTGATTACATTAACTGCAATATAATAAACAGAATTATAATTAATTATAGTGTGGAGTTGTATCTGAGAAAATATGTTTCCAGTTAGATGCTTGTATTCAGCACTCCTTCAGCAGGCTTCTCATCAGTGGGTACTAGAATCAGACAATATTTACTATTTTAAAATACATAGATTTCATTATTGACCTCAGGGAGGTGATGCTTAATCCTTTCTTACCATCAGAAGAGAAGACCTGAACAAATATGTCAATTTTATGCAGCTAGTAGGCTAACCACATCTCTTTTTTGCATACAGATACTTCTCAAATCCCACTGGTTGTCACAGATGCTGCTTCTTTTGATTTCAAAAGGTAAAAGGTCTCAGGAAGATTTGCCAAAAAAGTTTTTTAAAGTTTCTTTCTGGATAAATAATAAAAATATTGGATACTTAACACTAAAAATATAATATATAATTTATATTATAATATTAACATAATTTAAAGGAATCTTTGAAGCACAGAAAAATCAAATTCCAACTTCAACTGGGAAAACGAAAAAAGCATAGTATAAGTCAAAGTATAGTCATATGACCGTATTTGATTTCAATTTTCTGCACAAATTCCTTTGCAGAAATTACTAGAAGCAGATTATGCATAGTATTTCAATCCAAAATTCACTGTCTTTCAGTTTGGTTACCCAAGTCATGAGTAACTGTATTACTCCTTGACTGCCTGATGCATAAAACTTTTTTAAAAATTGAATTTTTCATTTATAAATAGAATAGAATTTTCAGTTTTGGTGATCACACATGAAGTGTGAGGTTTTAATTGAGGTGAAAGCATTAACACTAATATAATTGCAGTAGGAATTACAGACAATTCCATAATAGAGATTAACGATTAGTTAGAATGAATTAAAAAGAAAAAGTCTACTATGTGTTTGAATTCTACAAATAGTAATGCAGGTTGGCCATTAAATTCCAGAGAAAATGGAGTTACACATGATTTTAAAAACACACATTTATATTCAGAGAAGCCTTTCTTACTTGAAAAATTTTCAAGTTTGTTGGAGCAGGTTTCTTTGCATTAAGGTAGGGAAAATGTGTTACAGTGTTTACAAGAAGAAAGTATGGAATTTTCTTTCAACCAAATGCTTATCAAAGAGAAGAAAAGAATAAACCTCAAGTACTTTATCTTTCTCATTAGAGCCTGTCCCAAGCTGTCCAAACCTTTATGATGACTGACTCAAGGAACAATGGTGCATTCTCTTTTTTTTGTAGCTTATGCTTCTTCTAGTTATATGTTTATTCTAACATTAGAAAGTTTTACCACATTTCAAAAGGTAAAACTACTAAAGCAAATCAAGATACAGTGTTCTTAAACAATTCAGCACTTCATAATCTTCTTGGCAGGGACATCAGTCAAAGATATCAGTGTCTGAAAAGCATTAGGCCAATTTAAACAAAGCAATATTTTGGCAGACTTTCTAACTGGTATTATGCCAGGTCTTTTTCCCATGCAAATTCATTTGGTGTCATTTTGCTTTTCTACCTATAACATGCAATAAATGTGTAAAAGTGATAGGATTTTCAGTATTTGCTAGTCACAACACTTCAGGTCTTGCTTGGATATAATGAGTCAGGCAGATAAATTAATTTTCAGTAAATGGCTGGATCTGAAGAGTACATGGCTTGCAACCATGAATTTGCTTTGTGGAGCTATTAGCCATCACTAGCAATCCTGACATTTACATTTTCTGAAAATCAGACAGAATCATTCATAGTGATAGTTATTTTCAGACTAGTAATGAGATGGGTTAGGAAGAAAGGTAGAGAGATCTTTGAATGACCAATGTATGAGGAAAGTGTAAACTATGAGTTTGAAATTTATCAGACACCAGGTAAACTTGTTAGTCAAAATTGCTCTTTACTGGACAGCCTTGCTATGGTTCAATGAAACATTCAGACAGCCACAAGACACAAAGCCACTGGAAATCAAATAGTAATTCCTATGGTCATGGAACAGCTTTAATTTTGTGTAATTAACCTCAAATGGGAAACATATGCACTTTCCTCCTGTGAGCTTATGCAGCATAATGTTCTATTTAAGGTGCTATTTAAGCTTTGCAAGAGGTGGGTAATTCTGGAGGTGCCAAGTTGCTTTCTAAGGCCTGTTGAAATTTTTTCTATTTTTTAGTTATTTAGCATATGTGTGTAGACTGGCATACAGAGACATACTAAGTAAACACATTCTTGTCCTAAATTCCTCCTAATAGTTTCTCCTGTGAACCTGCTTTTGCTGTATCTTTTTTTTTTTTGCTATTGCATTTTTCTGCTAAAGGGGACAGGAAATTGAAGTTCTGGTGGGTGTAACTGCAAACCCAGCAAGTATAAGCTGCTTATTATCCTCCTCCTTTCCACCTCTTCAGGAGTAGTAAAGGCTCCCTGTGTGAGCACAGAGAAAAAGGTGTTCTACAAAGCCACCTTCCTAGAGTTTCTTTCCTTTGAATTTGCTTCCTCTGTGGCTGTCACCCCTCTTACCTAGGAGATTACCTGACCCCTCCCTTCATTTTACCTGAAAATTGAATTCTGAGTATCCAAATTTGTCACTGGTAATACAGGAGCCTCAGTGATCTTACATAAGTAAGATCACTTCCCCATACAGGGGAAGGTACATGTAGTTTAAATCATGTATGACAACTGCAGCAGCCACTGCCTTCCTCAGCTACACAGTGTGAGTTGGCAGGACTCTGCTCAGGGCACAGTTCAGGTCTTCTGTTTTGCAAATATTTTTATATATAACCACAAAGCAGTATTTTATTCTGGGTGCAAAGGCTTTGTGCTGGACATCTTGTTTGTAGTATTTTCCATTTATTTATTTATCCCTTTAATTAGCAAAGAACATTTTGCTTAGTGACACGTTAATATGCTCTGTTGCTGGTTCCTGACAGCTCTGGTTCTTATCTTAAATACTATTGCCTGAGTTTTAAACACTTTGGTTTTAATTTTTCAGAAGCTTGATTTATAAACTAAGTAGCCAAAAGACAGTGGTCTTTTAAAAGGACAATCTCTTTGAGATTCAAGAAATTTTTCAATTATGTTTTCAATTATGTGTTAAAGTGAAGTTGAGGTTTGGGACGGGGTGGCATTCAGGAGGGTAAGGTACTCCAGATAAACACTGGATCAAAAAGATATACATGTTGCAAGCTCAGATTTAAACTACATTTGCCTAGTTTTAATGTAACTTTTCTCCAAGATGCAGTGTTTGTCAGAACGACCTACCAAACCAAACCAAAGTACTGACTGGCCCCATGTCTGCCATCTGTTCCTTAAGAAACCATACTCACTTGGTGCAAACTCCCTGCTTCCAAAAGCCTTGGCCACAGGGTCTGATGGAGATAGATATGGTGTCAATATTTTAAACAATGCTGTGGGTGTTTTCTTCATAACTTTGTATAACTACTTTTTGTATCCTGGGAAACATTCAGCATCCACAAAGTCTGTGTCAAACCAAAAGTCTATTGGAAGGACTGCTCCTTTCCTACCTCATACAACTCTTGGATAAAAACAGTACAAAATCTGTTCATTGATACAATGGACTACTAAGAAAAGGATCAATTTGAAATCAGTTTGAAAAATTTATTTTAAAACTGATACTAGAGTTATTTTTATTATTATTATGTAACTTTTGCTGACAACAAACTACCTTTTCATAAACTATAATATGAATGGTAGCAATTATTTTTCTTATTTTTCATTTAATACAGAATAATTTTATACACTATGCAAGAAATCATGAATTTTGTTTCCTATCTTTTTTGAGTATTTGCCTCTTGGCAGGAGTCTTGTGTGACAGGCACTTTCCACTTCAGAGCAGTTTTTGTTTTGGACCTGAATAGTCAGTATTTAGACAGATATAATGCCTTTCCAGTTACTGTAGAGGTATAGAGTCAAGGTTTCTGCACTAAAGAAGTCAAAAGGTGTGCTCTGAAGTTTTAAAATCTTTTTAGTGGGTTGTACATTTGTCTGCCTGATGCATATTCTGAGAACCTGTCACTCTCTCCCAAGAAGAGAATGGCATGGATGGTGCTGGTCCAACACCTGATCTGGGAACTCAATATTTAGGGCTCTTTCTTAGGAGAGAAAGTATTTTAAATAACTGCTTTTAAAATAATTTAAATCAAAACAGAAACCACAGAATAAACAAAATAATAGAATTTTAATACAGATACTGTGTGAAAGCAGTGAATAATTATTGTAAAGAATTTTACAAAATGGCCCCCAGTAAGGCTTTTAGGTTACTTCAGCCCCTTTAGAATTCTCTGTATATCTTTGCTAACTTTTCTTTAGATTTGGGGCAATCTCTTTCCTCTCTTGGTACAGTATATAGACTTTGGGTGCCTGATGTAGGAATTTAAGTTCTCCTAAATATCTAAAAGGGAAAGGATTAACAGGACATCTGTGCAGAGATAGAATGGAGACTTGAGAGGAGATAAATAATTAATTTAGGAAAATAAAATATAGTAGCCTGTCTACAAATTAAAGGGCTGTTTTACATAATAGATGGTAAAGAAGTGAGGTTAAAAAATTACTGAAAAAGAGACAGGGACAGTGCCTGCTTTCCTTTTTTCTGTGGCAAGCACACTGAAGACAGCAGGATTTCCCTAGTCTAATTGTGAGCAGAATTTGGCCCTCAAATGGAACAAACATCTGGAATAATACTAAGTTTATTTACATAGCCACCAACTTCCAACCCCTCCAAGGCGCTCAAGGCAACGCTCGGGAAAGCAAATCGCAAGAATAAATAAAATAGATAAAAAATAAATTAAAGCATCATAGAACACAGAAAATGTCTTGGAAGAAAATTATTTTTTCCAAGAACAGCTTCAATTGAGCTGAACTGGACAATGAAGAACAATTTTTTTAGTATACAGCTGTATTTAAAAGCATGCAATAAACGGGTAGAGAAAAAAATAAAAATGCCAAGCAGGACACTGAAGTGTGAGCAACAAGAAAAGTTTCTATAGGTATGTTGGTGATGAAAGGAAGACAAGGGAAAATGTGGACCCTCTTCAAGAAAAAATGAGAGACCTGATTACCCAGGACCTGGAGAAGGCTGAGGTACTCAGCTATTTTTCCGTAGTCTCCACCATCAGCTACTCCAGCCACACCAGTCACAGAAGGGAAAGGCAGGAACTGGGAGAATGAACAGCTCCCTGTAAGAGAGATTAGGTTCAAGACCACAGAAGGATCCTGAAGGTCCACAGGTTCATGGGACCTGATGAGTGCACCCACAGGTCTTGGAGGAGCTGGTGGAGGAAGTGGCAAAGGCACTGTCCATCATATTTGAAAAGTCGTGACAGTGAAATTCCCACTGACTCGAAAAGGAGGAATATGACTCTCGCTTTTAAAAAAGGGTAAAAAGGAAGACTCTCATTCAAAGAACTGAAGTCAAGAGCTCTATGCTCACAGGGAGGTCAGTGGTGAGTGATGTTCCTCATGCATTGGTAGTGGAACCAGCACTGTTTGTTGGTGATACGGACAGGGGGATTGAGTGCACCCTTGGGAATTTTGCTGATGGCACCAAGCTGTATGGTGCAGTCACACTGGAGGGAAGGGATGCCATCCAAAGGGACCTTGGCAAGCTTCAGAGGTGGACCCGAGTGAACCTCATGATGCTCAACAGGCCAAGTACAAGGTCAGGCACCTGGGTCAGGGAAATCCCAAGCACAAGAACAGGCTGGGTAGAGACTAGATTGAGAGCAGCCCTGAGGAGAAGGGCTTGGTACTATTTGTGGATGAGAAGCTTGGCATGAGCTGACAACGTGCATTTGCAGCCCAGAGAGCCCAGCTTGTCCTGGGCTGCACAAAAAGCAGAGTGGCCAGCAGGTCAAGGAGGGGGATTCTGCTCCTCTACTCTGCCCTCATGAGATCTCACCTGGAGTGCTGCATCCAGCTCTGGGCTCCCCAGCAGAGGGAAGACATTGACCTGTTGAAGTGAGACCAGAGAGGGCCACTAATAATAAGAGGACTGGAACACTTTTCCTGAGAAGAAAGGCTGAGAGAGTCGTGTTGTTCAGCCTGGAGAAGAGAAGCTCTGGGGACACCCTATAGCACCTTCCAGTACCCAAAGGGGGCTACAAGAGAACCAGAGAGGGACTCTTTGCAAGGGCACATAGTGATAGGGCAATGGCTTTAAACTGAAAGAGAGTGGTTTAGATTAGATATTCAGAAGAAATTCTTTCTTGTGAGGGTAATAAGGCACAGGAACAGGTTGCCTAGAGAAGCTGTGGATGCCCCATCCCTGGAAGTTTCTAAGATAGGTAGGATGGGGCTTTGGGAAACGTGGTCTAGTGGAAGCTGTCCCTGCCCACAGCATGGTGGCTGGAACCAGATTATATTTAAGATCCCTTCCAACCACAGCCATTCTATGATTCTATGAATTACCTTGGAGATAGATTAGTACATGACAAGAGAGGAAAGGGAAAGTTATTTCAGTGCCATGGACAGGGTGTTCTGACTATCTGAAGGGTTTTATTCTAATGAAGATGTTTAGATAAACATTTGGCAGGGTAGTTGAACTGGAAATCTAAATACAGTACCTAAAATGGAAAAATCTCACTGTAGCTAACAGACATTGAAAAATTACCTGGTTTCTTTTTTTTTTTTATCTAATTAATTATGAAGATACATGGAAACCAAAAAGATCCCTGCCTCTGTGTGCATCTATTAATCTGCTGTTGCAAAAATCAGTATGCCTCTGTGATCTCCTATGTGCATTTCTCCAGTATTATTGCTTTATCCGTTTGGGGGACAGGTTTGTTGAATTCCTGTACTCAGGGATTTTTTTTTCTCAGAGGGAAGTCTAAAAAATTCTTGACAGTTTGACATGATATGGCCTAATTGCACTGTGGCTTCTCATAAGTAATGAGTCCAGAGCAGTAAGACTCTGTTTTTGTGCAACTCCCTCACCAACAAAATCAAAGCCATTTATTTTCTTCTGCTATCTAGATGAGAATATCCAAGGCTATTTGGTTTTTATCATCACATAACATGTAGCCAGACTACATAGCTAGAGAATTTTTTGTTTTCTTGCTTCGGACATATAACCTTTCACTTTCCTTTGCCAATTCACCAGAGAGAAGTGAGTCTTTGTTTTTAAATATTTAGGAGGCTGAAGAATCACCATAGCTACAGGCTTCAGCATCCCATGATGAGTTCACACACAGTGTTTGATCTGGGCTCTGGTAAATCACAGAAGTCTGATCTTAAAATCAATATATTTTTATTCAAATAAAAATATAAATTTTTTTAAAATTCATGTGCCTAAGGATCCAAGTTATCTTTCCATCCTTGAAAAGAGTTGAAAAGACAAAAATTGGAGTATTTATAAAAAACAAACAAAAAAACCCCATCCCAAACATTAACTGCCTAAACAAAATCTAAAGTATGTGATGGAGACAAAAAACACATACTTTAGCATTTTCTGGCTTAGAGGTCTGTGTTGGCATGCTGTTTGAAAATCACTTGTGGCTTTGCCACATGGAGGTAATGCAGTCATATCACACACTTGCCAATAAAAACTTTCCTGGCACTGCAGACCATCATGGGTTCACTTCAGATCTGTGTGGTAAGGGTCAATCCTCTCACAAACAGGAACGTCTTCAAGAGTTAGCTATATCAGCATGTATGCACACAGCTATGCATTATACAGCCCAGCTGATAACACTGCCTATTTACTAAGGTTGTCTGATACATTCTCATAAAGAGATGGAGGCTGTTTCATAATGAGTTTCCCCAAGTTTAACCAAAAGTTTTCCAAGCTGGAATAATTTTTTTGAATTTCTACCAAAAATTGCAGTCAATTTCCAAGGATTATGTTTAAAGTGTTTTCAGCCTTTAAAATTACTTTGATCATCTTCTCTTAGAAAAGCTCTAGTATTGTTTGTTCAAGAGAAATTATTTGAGATCTGGAGGAATGATGGCTCTTGTGTCAAGTATGTGTTTTTAAATCTACCTATGAAAGTCCACCAGTAATTGATATATTTATGAGCCTTTGCAGAGGCACACTCTATACAATCTCAGCAAATACCTCTTGTAATTTGGAAGCTGAAATTTCCCAGCCAGTTTTCACTCAGAGGGCAGGTCTGCTCCCTTCATATCTGCTGACTGGACTATGAGTAATTGATTCTTCCAGGGAAGCACAGGGCTGCATATTTGACACACTGGGGTTCTGGGATCTGTACCAGGTTCAGCTTCAGAACAGTCTGAAGCTGTCCTGGTATTTTCCACCATTTAAGCCTGCTGCACCATCCTCAAGAATCCAACTCAGTTACAGACTTTTGTCTTGCTGCAATCACTTTGTCTGGCCAGTCTCAGTCCTATCCCCAGTCTGGGCCACCCACTGCAATGTCTAGCTGAGCCTCTTTCTCTTGTACAGACTCCTCTTTCATTCCCCTGCATGGCTTTGCCCTAGCTTCAAACCCATTGTAATTTAGCCTCTGCAAAAGCTCCTTGAACAGTATTCTCATTTGCTGTTGAATTGAACAGGTACATCCTGTGCTGAAATATTCCCCGAGTCTATTAAAAAGTTTGGACTACCTAAGTGGCTTCTCATTTTACTGCTGAGCTTGATGGCACTGGTTGAGATAGTTTCTGAAAGGAATGAAGGATGGATAGTTAGTAACCACTGACACAATTTTCAATTACCCAGGTATTCTGCCCAAAATATATGCCTGCAAGAAGGAAGGAATTATCTTTAAAGAATGATGACCTTAAAAGGATCTTTAAATATTCATCTTTAAAGGATGAATATTGCTGTCTGAGAAGAATTGCCAGTGCCTTACAGATCCCATGAGCTTGTGTAACTGGGTACAGAATGCTGTCAGTGTCAGCTGGTTCTGTGTGGAGACAATAAAGAAGGAACTACCTTTGCCTAGGAAAGGCTCTGGCCACTGCAAATGCCATAAGGAAAGTGAGATTTCATGTCTTAGTTGTTCCTCAGGACAATATTTTATTAACCCTGTCCAAACATGGTTGCTGTGGATTTCCCAAGCACTGTGGGCATTGCAAAGTAGACCAGGTCCATAGAAATGTAGACAACTCTTTAGACAGGTCATTACTAAGCTGTAAAAAATGATGTAGCTGAAATATAGCTCAATTACCTGATTTTTCATCTGAGTAGAAATACTTTATTAGTCTATACTGATCTTTCAATGAGTAAAGGACTTAATATTTAGTCATGATCATAGTTTGTTGTGCTAAATGAGGTTGGCAGGGACTCATTTATCCGTACAGAAAGATGGTTGATGATAGGATTTCCAATTTTTCCAGGGTGTTTTTGGATGCTGATTGTGCCATGAGCATCCACAGTTAAGTCTGCTAAAACTGCAGTGAGTTTTTCAAGGAGTAGAACATTTTTTACATGTGAGAATTAATTTCTGATGTCCCTGTGGCATTAGGATTAGGTCAGGAAGCTGTTAAGCACTAGATCTGTGTGTGACCTAGTTGCTAGATCTCCAGAGGGACATAAAAGGAGATAAATGGACTCTGAGAAGATCTGCCATCAATGTATACTAGGAAAGACATGAATATTCAAAAGACTGAGCTGAATAAACTGCCTGGAAAAAAATTATACTGAATTAGGGTTAACACTTGGGACATCTGTGGATTTCTATCTGGATGGTGTCAATGTCTGATAAATTTGACTCTGCTGGTTTTAGTTCTACCACATCTTTTATCATAAGTTTGAATCTTCTGATAATGCATGTGGAAACTGACTCAGCAGCACAGAAACATGTAACCTTGGCCTCCTTCATTTTCTGAACTCTAATTTTTTCTGAAATACGAACATCAGATTAAGTGAGAAAGAGAAGCAGGAAGCTAGACTGTCAGGACTGGGATCAAGAATAGACATGAAAAAGATAAACAGCAGCTTCCCTGGCACATAGGAGAACCCCATCTGATAAATGAGTGGGAAAGTCCTCCTACTCTCCCTCTGATATTTTTTCTCCACTTCTCTGAAGTAATGACAAGCAATTTAAGGCCAGCTGTTCCCTAAGGGCTGGAATCAAGGAGAGAGTAAGGCTATGATTTAGTATATGGACTCTCGTGAACTTTAAACCATTCATCTTGTAAAGGGGACACAGTTCAAATGGTGTTAGGCAGTAGAGTTTCTGTTTTCTCTTTTCTTACCGACCACAATCCTGACTCCTTTGTCTTTCAGGGCTGTGTGGGAAAAAGGAAGGTGTCAAATGATCTCATTGCTGGGCAGAGATCATCAATCTATTCTTGATCCTTCTCCTTCCTGGGATATTTCCCATGGCTGCCACATGAGGAAGCTTTATTTGACAAACTTAAGCAACTCAGTGTCTCAGGAATGCCATCAACCAATTTCTAGCTTTAACAGAGACATTTCTTAGTTTACATGTGGGGGTAAGATTCAGCACTACATGTCAAGAAATTGAAACTCATCTGCTCGTGCTTTGTTATCAAGTAGCTACAGAATCAATATATCTCTTATGCATATATTTGAGGTGAGTTAGTGAGCCACTGAAAAGGATATACCTTTTACTTTTCTGCCTGATGTAACTTCTACATTATCCAAACTAGAGAAGGCAAACCAGAGCCTCCACCAGGGTGCAAAAATACAGGTAGCACTTTGCCAATATCTCTTTCGACAGATAAAGGGTACCAGATAGCCCAATTGGTTGGTTGAAAGCAAAAGAAATACTAAAGGTTACAAATTTGAAACAGATTTCAGTCTTAAATTTGGACTGGATGCCTTTTGAAAGCCCAAGTTAGAGTTGAACCCGAAATGGACTTTATAATTACATTGCTGGCTGGATTTCTTCAGCCTTATTCTTCCTGTCTTGAATGAATAAGTAAAGAATCAGAGCAGAAAGTGGGAGGATGAGACAAATTCATGACAAATTCTGATTGGTACCTGGGAAGGTTATTTTGTGCTGCAGACATACAGAAAAGGCACAAGACATGACCTATCACTGATGAATAAACTCTGAGAGATCCATCTGAACCTTCTAACAATAAATGTAATTTTTTTGGGGAAAGGATTTCAGGAAGTATGTTCTCTAAGACATATCTAGAGCAGCATATTCAGAAGAGATCAGCTTCCACTCTGTGGCCAAGAGGGAGTAATAAAACCTTTATGAACACAAAATTCTTGCAATTAAAAACTTAACAAATGAAAGTACTGGAGCTAAACAGCATTTGAATATGGTCTCTAAAGTATTGAAGGCAAAAAAACATTTCAACAGAATTCTTAACCCCTTTTTTCCTTTGTGACATGTCTCTAGAAAAAGTATCCTGGGAAAAGTAATATTTTGGATGAGATTTTCAGTGAAGGCAAGGTGAGGTAAATGCATGTTGGGAGAAAACTTATGGAAAAAGACCCCCCCCTCCCCCCCCAGGCATGAAGGATGAAGCATCCCATGTACTCAGCAGGACTTTCCATGAACATGTATTCCAGACCAGGTCTGAGACCTGGTGCCATGGTATTAATCAGCCTAGGCTGTAGTACAGCTATGTTGCCATGAGAATAGCACACTACTCAACATACTTTACAAATACATTCTGTTCCTCTGTGGTGAAGTATTCCAACAAAATAGCTAAGACCTTGTAATAAGGAGAAAAAAATGGTCCCCACAGTAACTGTCTAACTCACATCTCTATGGCCTAAATTCGCCCTACAAAGGGAGATATTTCTTCCTGTGCAAACACATATGCTGTTCTCATAATACCTCTGAAATGACAAAATACTGCCTGAGCTGAGGTGATGTGCAGAGCTGGTGTAATCTTCAGCCAAGGGCAGAGAGGTGGGTGGCATGGGGAGTATTCATATCCAATCACTTTTGATGCACCAACCTAATGATTACTTAATCACTGGCATTAAAGTTCATACTCTTAGAGCCTGAGCAAGAAGCCTTACCTGCTTTATTGTCTCACACTTGTGAAATAATTGAAACAGCCAAAGTTTTAATTTGTGTTACACAACCTTGAACATCATTTGATCATGGACTGTGTCTATATGGAAAGCTTTTGGGTATACTGCTGGCACTCTGGCACAAGAAGATTGAAATAGTTTTTCTGTTGCTAAGCCTTTTTTTAATTGACAGATCCTGTCAAAAAGAGGAATCTGAAATCTCATTGTCCACAACTCACACAAAACTATAAATCTGAAGTCTAAACCATCGACCCTATTAGTGACATTTAGAAAAGTTTCTTCATTACTTTTGGCTCATTATGCCTCCCACATAGCCTAATCTACAGGCACAATCTATGTTGGAAATGTCTTTTCCACCACTTGTTGAAAAGGAATGAAGACACTTAGGAGAAATGTGCAACAGCAGATAATCATGAGACATTTTTATTTGTAAGATGTTATCATAGAGCTCATTAGAGGAAAGGTGTAGGATATTAAACTCTCAAAAGCAATAAAGAAGGGAGATACACAAACGTGTGTTACACACACACATACAGATACAGAAACACGCACTCCTCTGGAAGGAGGAAAAGTTGGGGAACTGGCGTGCAGTAAACAGAGGGACAGCAAGGTAGATTAAATCTGTGGGTCTCAGAAAAGGATTTGAGGTGGGTTGACCCTGTCTGGCTGCTGGGTGCCCACCAAAGCTGCTCTGTCATGTCTCTCCTCATATGGGACGGAAGAGAAAAAAAAATAGGTTGAGATAACAGCAAAAGATCACTCAGGAATAACACTCATGGACAAAATAGACTCCACTTGGGGGAAGTAATTGAATTTATTACCTTTCAAATCAGGATAGGATAAATATATCATTCTGCTCCCAAGATTGATACAGAGGTAGAGAGGGAATGAAGAGGAGAAGGAATTTAAAGCTAAATTACCTGGTGTACAAGGGCTACAGAGTGAAAATTGGGTGGCCTTTCAGCATGTTTCTCTCTGTACTTTATGCAGGAAAAAGCTATACTGAAGAATAATGAATATAACACTTGGGTAGGCAGCAGGACCAGAGCAAACCCAACAAAATCAAGGAAATCAATGAAAAGGGAATGAGAAGGTAGAAGGGAAGAGGACACAAGAAATGTACAGTGTCACCAGCAAATTCAGCACACTTATTAACCAAGAATTCTGACTGAATTAGAAGCATTCTGTGAACGAAATCCAGCAGCAGTTACAAATTTTTCCAATCTTTTGGGCAGCTGAAAGTATTTCAGAACAGTTTTTAACTATGGGGTTTAAGAGAAGGAAAGGAACAGTTCTAATAACTCCCTTCTTGTATAGGCTAGCTTGATTCCACAAAAATGTTCAGCATTCTCCTGGGGCTGAACTGCTTTGGACTTTGGCTTTTAGCAGAAACTTTTTTGATATTTGTGGATTTTTACATGAAAATTCCATTTATTACAGATATCCAAAGAGAAGGCCATAATATAGTCCAGTTATTGCTTACATGGAAATATGTATATATATTTATGTATATACACACCACAAGCATGAAAGCAAAACCTCCAGTTCCCTGTGAAACTAATTGTTCAAAGGATCAAAGACTGAAATTAAGGGATAATGCCAAGTCATGTCATTTCAAGGCTGTAACCTTTTGTAAATATGGAAAAATACCCTTTTTTCCCTCCTAATCTTAGAACACGCAGAATGTTTAGCAAATATAGGTTGATTTATTCAAAGCAGTGTTGTTTTATTAACTCAGCTCCAGTCAAGACATTTAAAGAATACACCAGTGATCAAATCAAAATTTTATCAGACTATTCATTCTTAAAAATATCCAATTTTAGACATCATAACATTGTCTGAAAGATCTTATTTAAAGAAGAGAATAAAGTTGACCTAGTGTTTCAGAGGAAAATTAATTTCTTTTGGAATAATATTTATATACTCCTATATCTAAATACTGTTGTGGTAGGTTTTATGAAACCCCTAAATGCTGCAAAAAACTTACTTAGAGTTTTTGTAATATACAATATTACAAAATTATAACTTAATTACAGTTTTTGTCATATACAATACTGTTGTAATTTCCTGTACAGGATAATTTTTACTTATCCAAAAGTAAATATGATGATTGTAGGATTCATACATGGATTATTGTTCACCTGCCTGGAGCAGTACGATCCCTGCATCCTTTTATTCAAGAAAAAAAGTGTGTGATTCCACCCCATTAAAAAAAAAAAAAAAAACTAAGATAAAATATATATTTTAAATATAATTTTTTCAGCTTAAAAGGCCTCTCTAGTGCTTCAGTGTCAAACCCCCCCCCACCTCTGAGCAGAGACTCTGTAACTGCTTAATGTCTTGATGACATGGGCTGGTCCTCCAGATAATTGACAGGTCAGAGCAGTAAAAGCTGTTTAGCCAAGAGCAAATACTTCTTTTCCAAATCAATCCACTTATTTTCCCTTAGCATGCCTGCCTGGAAACCCACACAGTAAATAGGAAATTCTACCCTTTAGCAACATGTTCCAATCTTTGCTAAAATAAGATTGACTGTTAAGACAAAACCTGAAAAGTCCTTCTCAAACTGAAATTGTTATGATATTAATTATACAATTTACAAGGAAAAAAAGAGATTACCATAAAATGAAAAAAAAAAAAAAGTTAGTGAAAAACCAGCATGCAAACAGGCATTTGACACCTATTTCAATATCAGCTGTCAGCATTTACTGGTCAGGGGAAGAAATGTTATCATTGGTACAAGACTCATAAACTGCCAAGATGCACGCAGATTTTTTGGCCTCAGTAAACTGCCAAGCTACTTACTGGCAGGTCAGTTCAGGAGAAGGAAAATAATATGCTTGGAGGCTGCATTTTTGAATCCAAACCAAACCAAACAAAATAAAAATAATAACAAGGAAAAAAAACCCTTATGGTTGAACAATACCTTTCTGTAGCTGTTGTGATCTTACTGCAAGGTGACTTTGTGGATTTGTTGAAACATAAATATCAGCTCTATTATTTAAGGAAATGACCAGTAACATGTTGGACTCCAGCAGCAGATTGACGTACTAGAAAATAACCATTGGTCTAGGCAATCACCAGCAGTTAATCTAAACCCCAAACATATTTGGAACATAGTAATACAGCCACCAAACCCACAATGTACATAACTAGCTATGGATTACTGTGAGTTTTTCTAAATCTAGTGGTTTATGGAAAATGGAAGTAGTTTTATTTGATCAAGATTTTCAGATCAGGACAGCTACAATGTCTGGCAATCTGATGTTGACCTGGTGACATCAACAGTTACTGCTTTATAGCCAAAATGTTGTAATTGTGACCTAACAACTCAGTAGCCAAGTTGAATGACTTGGGCAGGTTTGCTCCTGTCTGATTTCCCAAACTGCAAAACCCGTTATGCTTGCACATATTTTTACAAGATACAAACACAATGGGAATCTGGAGCATACTTTTATTTGCAGTTAAGGGTTGAGACATAAAGAAAGAGCTGAAGCATGAGGAAGCTGAACAGCTGTGTCTTTTCACTGGTGGAGAAATTTGTGTATATTCAAGTAACTTGTATTCAGAGTGAATAGTTAGTTTTTTCATGAAATAAAAGACTGAAAAATGAAATGCTACTATGCATCATCATGTTTGTTCTGGACTACTGTAAATCCAACACTGTTATAATATGCTATACAAAGTATTTTACATCACTTAATAAAATCTGTAAGTTCAGAGGTCATAACTGCAATCCCAGCTCCCTAACCAACACTATTATTAACATAACCTGGCACTATGTTTACAGCAAATTAGAAAAATTCACTGTAAGCATAGACAGGGAAAAGATTTCAACTGAAACCATGTGGCAACCATTCTAGTTTTTACTAAAGCAGAAACCAGTTATTTTCAGCTGTAAATCTCCACTGCAAGCTGAGGTGAAAGAAAATATACATTTCAGAGAATACCAAGTGTAGTAGATCAGTGGAAAATAACTCAGAACTGTGTTCAGTCTTCAAACAGCACTCCAAAGGAGCACTTGGTGGCCAGCCAAAGGATCTAGCTTTCAGTTTGTCATATTTCTCACTGATTTTCAGCCAGTCTTCCACAGTTTCTCTCCCTGCCCCATCACATTTTTTTTACTTTTGTCTAATGCTTGGTGTACTTTCCAGAAATAGACTTAGTCTAGTCAGGGCATCAATCCACTTAATGAAGAGTTGAAGTAAGATTGTGCTTTATAGAATAACCTTTTATAGATTTACAAGGAACAGAATTCTTGTAACTTTTTTTNATATTTCTCACTGATTTTCAGCCAGTCTTCCACAGTTTCTCTCCCTGCCCCATCACATTTTTTTACTTTTGTCTAATGCTTGGTGTACTTTCCAGAAATAGACTTAGTCTAGTCAGGGCATCAATCCACTTAATGAAGAGTTGAAGTAAGATTGTGCTTTATAGAATAACCTTTTATAGATTTACAAGGAACAGAATTCTTGTAACTTTTTTTGGAGTGATAGCATTCTTCTATTTTTCAAATGCTTGCACTTCTTTCTCACATGTAAAATCAACACATTTTCAGAACCAAATTGCTTGGATGTATTAGATTCTAAGCATTGCTAGTTTAAAGAAAGCAATGGGCAGATACTTTATTCAGAAGTCTCCTATTTTCCTATAGTCAGCATCCTTAGCAATGTTCGTATAGCCTGCTTTTTTTGTTGTTTTTTTTTTCTGTAACTATGTCACAGTATTTGTGGCTGACACAGCAGAGCTGTGTTCACTTCAGTGTTCAGATTTCCAGCCTCTCTGTAAGCCTGTGATAGTTTTAGAACTACATTTAATATCTCCACTAAGAAGCACTACGAAACCACTTGAAGCATCATATTTAGAGATTGCTACCAGGAAACCGTCCACCCTTATTATTTCAAGCAGTGCCCTTTCAGCATTACACTCACATACTAGGAGCCAGTGCCAGGAAAGGAGGAAATGTTGTCTCTGCTCTAAGATGGATTTGCTTTTGTAATTTTTAAGGTAAACCAGGTGACCTAAAATATTAACCAAACCGAAATTCTGCAGAAGCTCGAGATGCTGTTTCCCTGCCCTTCTACAAACTCCTTCCACAGCTTAGAACTGTCAGTGCAGGCTGGAGCAGAGCTTATTGGCCCAAACACAGCCAGGACCTCTTTCATAATCTCTGGTCCACTACAAACGTGTCCCTCTATAAGCAGCACTTACAGAGATCATTCACCACTTGTGATCCCCTGTTTTCTGCTTTAATAATCTCACAGGCCACTATATACGTGCAAGTCCTGCTTTGGAGTTTGGCATGTTAGCAAGGAGTTGGCTCGCTTCAAGATTAGTTTTATGTGATTTGTCCAGGAAAAAGAAACAATACAGCTGAGCCATAGTAGTCTGCAAATCTAAGTCCAGCTCCTCATGCTGCACTGGTGCAGCAGACCAGTGTGCCTCTCATCAAAGATGAAGGGCGGCATAATCCGTCTGCCATTTTGGACCTTTTGGCTCTAGAGGTTTCCAGCCTTTTAGAGTAAAATATCTCAGCCTCAACTTGAGAAAACTATCTCTCTAGGAATTATTTGGCTGATGAAGTCCACCAGAGCCTAAACATTTTCCTGTTTTTTTGCCTCTATCCATCTACTCAGCTTGCTCCATTAGTGTCTCTAAGGCAAAAAAAAAAATAATTTATGTTTATGTGATGTAGAGTTAGTTTTGTTCTGAGTTCATTACTGCTCTGAAAATTTACTTTAAGAGTAAGACAACTGCTATATCTGCTTCAGTTTGCCTAAAAGTATAAAATATTTTACTTACTAGCATTGCTGATGTCCATGCAGAAAAAGCTGTGTAAGTGCTTTCCCGTGCCTCACCAGAGCTCACTAAAGTAATTTGGAAGATATTATGGTGTCTTTTACAGAGAAAGACCAGAGGAAAATACAAGGAACCTACTCCCTAGTACTGAACACCAGCTGAAAACTTTTATTTGTTAAATATGTGTTTAACTATACCTAAAGAGCATGCAATATACAGTTTTAATGCAACCGTGGGACTGAGAGACCAAAAAAACAAGTGGGCTGCAGGGAAAGGCTGGGAATAAGAGTATTCCAGAAAATATCCCTCCCTTTTGTGCCCCTGCCAACAGGCAGACTGCACAGAACTGGTTCTGAGGCAGCAGCATTATTCTTCTCAAAGCCTGTAAGAAAAAAGTCTATTAGTGTGATCCCAGCTGGGCTAGCCAACCCCAGCCTAGAAGGGGTACAGTGAGAAACTTGTGCCTCCCTTGTGGCAAGAGCAGTGAAGCCACTGATGTAGCCTGCAAACTTTTGCTCCAGCGGAAATATGAAGGTATTAGTAAATGTCAGCTAGAAAGATAGAATCTGGTCCTAAGTAAATATTGTTGCCCTACCTATTTGTTTTCCAACCAAAGGAACACAGATTTCAAAGCTGTGTTATTAGGATGTAATCTGTAAGTCAGTGCCTCTGAGGCACTTTCTGTACCAGCCGCTATCCGCTCTGTTCCAAACAACAGATATTACAAATAAAAAATATTTATTTTATTTGGGGCTTTCCCACAGACTATTTTTAAATTATGACTTCTGAAGAACTGTACTGGCTGTGTTTCAAATGCTCACAAGTTAAAGCCATGAAGATTCTTAAGCTCTTCTCAGCAAGGCAAGAAGAATGCCCGAGCAAGGTTTGTGCCCAAGAGAAGAGAGTGTGAATCCCACTGCCATTCTCTAACAGTACTTTGCAGCACCTAATAGTTCATGGATCACTTAGGTGCAGTCACTACCATATTGTACTCTCAGATCAGGCCTAGTTACAGGGGAAAATGAAGAGTATCTGCATATGTGTTCCTAGCTCACGAAGACCAGCAGAAGGCCAGCTGAATATTTCCACTGGTTTCACAGAGAGACCATTCCTCATCACACAAGAAGCAAATGGCAGACATGGTGGTGAAGCATTTGGTACTGAAATGATCCACGTTTCTCCGCTCATCTTTCCCTCCATTATGGAAGATGGGAGCTGCAGTTCTTGTGTGTGTGGCAGGCTCACTGTCCTTTCCCAGCTCTGTTTGGGAAACTGTATTGAGCACAGGCTGGACAGTGAGCCTCCAGTAAGACAGTGTGTCACATATGATGGCTTAACACACATGACTGTAGGATTATTTTCGAACTGAAACCTCAGAATAGTTAGAAGTGGCCCTACATCTCAGAAGTGTGAGGACATAAGGTTAGCAGCAAGCCAGGACTTTGGGAAAGCACACAAGATGTTGTGTGCCACATAGAGACATCAGATACCGTTGTACCAAAGGCAATTCTTCCAGAGCTCATCTCACACTGCTGGATGGAACCACTCATAACAGGTTTTTGAATAGGTCAGTTCTGCAGAGCCTTTGCACATGTGCTAGTGAGATCTAGTATTAAAAAGCTTCTGACTCCAGACTGCAGCATTTGACAGCTGCAACAAGGATCCTTTTGTCTAAAATATTAATGAAGTCTTGGTTGCTGTTGGTATATTTTTGATAACAAAACATCTGAACACAAATTTGGAAGGAGATAGAGATAATAGGAACATATTCAGTGACTGACTCTGTGATGTCAGACCATGTAATAGAAAACATGTTCAAGGTCCCACGGGATAGTAAATACAATGATTAGGATAGCAATCCAAAATATTTTTAAGGTTTTTTTTTCTTTTAGCTTATGAAGCTAGAGATGGAAACACAGTCACAATCTGCTCAACTTCAAGAATTTTGGAGAAAAGTAATTGCTACACTTAATATTAAATTTGGCCTTTCCAGTGGACTCTACATTTTTTACACAGGAGATAAGTCTGTCAAAAGCTACAGGGCACAAGAAAATATTTTGTTAAGAGCAATTTAATGTCTACAAAATTAATAATTTAGAAATAGAAAACCAGCTGTATCTCTGAGTATGGCTGAGTAGTCAATTCATTTGACAGACCTGGGTAATCTGCTTGTGATATATCTTTGTCAACATTTAGATCTGGAAGTTGCATCTGCTTTTTCAGGGTTGTGATTTCATACCAGAGATTTATATGTTTTTTTAAAAATTTACTTATCATTTAATGTATTCTCATTTTCAGCAGTATGGTGTGTCTAGACAGCATTGTATCATGCAATCTTTGGTTAGTAAGGAATACACAAATGGAAAGAATGGTTTAGGTTTCTTTCTGTATGTGAGAAAATGTTTTCTTTTTGGTTAACATTATGATTGATATCCTCATGGCACCACATTTAATAGATATGTTCTCACTGTCTTTAAATGATCTTTGCTTTCAGTCCACCTCTTTAATGGGTTGCCAATTCTAGCTATCACTTACCCATGTAGTATTTTATTTGTTTCATTTCTTTGTAACTATAGTAGCTCCTAGTAGCACAGACACCATTTGAAACTCATTTTATTACTCATTATTATTAAGTTTTGGAAATCAAGAGCAAAATGTCTACTCAAAACATCTCAAATAACTTAGATAACCATCTAAGGACTCAGTCTTGATTTGGAAATGCTGGAATATCCCTCCATGATTCAGATGAAGACAGAAAAGTAAGGGAGAAAATCCCATGTAGGTCAAACTTCCTATTTCTGGCCAAGAACCTTACTCTTAGTTTTTCCTATTGGACTAGAAAAATAATTGTTGGACATGGGTATTGTCTGGGTTCTGTCATTGCCATCTTTTTTGCTGCTTGAAATTTTTATGGTCTGAAACCCTGTTTCTGTTGTGTTGTAGTAGAAAAACAGAGATAAAGGGCCTCAGACTCTGGCTTTCAAACAAAGTGGAGAAGCTTGACTTGGAAAATTAAAAATATGCTGGTACACATTGTTTCTGAGGCTTATTTACAAAACGTTTATGCAGGAGAGGGTAAGCCTGAGAAACTTGTAAATTAACATATTACCTTCAGGTTCACAAACCATTAACCAATACAGTTGCTTAGCTGTCCAGCATATTTTGGGGTATTTGATTTATCTCATGATGCTATTAGTTTCTTTATTTTTGGAAAAAATAGTTTTTCAGTTTGCCTAAATGCCAGGGTTTAGCTGAGCACTACATCAGATTCTTTCCAAACCCTTGGGAGATGGCCAATGCATATGGACATATTAAACAGCACAGCCAAAGGATGACAGCTACAATGTCTATGGAGAAAGTCAGCTCAACTGTTAGTAATTTCATTTAACACATTATTTTTCTCATTGAACAAAACTGTTACACATGCCACATGTTTGGAGAGGGGGGATTTTAAGGCAGGGCTGTTTGTATCTGATATTTCCTTCTGACACATGGTTGGTTTGCAATATGTATCTGATACTTCTTTCTGAAACATGATTGGTTTGCAACATTCTCTGTTATCTTTACATCTGATCATAGAATCACAGAATCATAAAATCACAGAATGGAAGGGCCTTAAATTTCATTCAGCTCCAATCCTCCTTCCATGGACGGAGACACCTTCCACTAGACCGAGTTGTGCAAAGCCCCATCCAACCTGTCCTTGAGCACTTCCAGGGATGGGCTGTCCACAGCTTCTCTGGGCAACCTGTTCCACTGGCTCACCACCCTCACAGGAAGGATTTTTTCCTACTCTCTCTGTTTGGAGCCATTGACCCTTGTGCCACAGCTACAAATACTTGCCAAATAGTCTCCCCATCTTTCTTGTAGGCTCCCTTCAGGTACTGATAGTTGATCTATGTCATAACTGGGCATCTTAATATCTGATTCAGAGAGATGTTGGTATATCCATTTTACAGCTGAGGCACTGAGACATGAACTGAAATGATCAATCACCATTATTTAAGCCACAAAGTCAAAGAAATGCATATAGAAATAATTTCTGCATGCAAATTCTTGAAGTTTGCCTAGAGGGAAAGGTGGTTTTAATTTTGAAGTGGGACAAAAGGGAAGAAATTAACTAAGGTCTCCTGGACCATGTTTGTGGTGATGGTGTCTTGACTTTAGGGTGTGGTACAATATTTCTGGCTCCCTCTCTGGTTTTTAACAATCAGGCAGACTGCCCATAGCACACAGCAATACCAAAATGTGCATCATACTTCAGGGATGTGCATCACAATAGGACCTTGGCAAGCCTTTTTCTATATTGTGAAGACAATTAACATGATTTATTTTCACAGTGGAATTCAGAAGCTCAAATTATATCCATCTGTGGTAACTCCTTTCCCAATGCTGACATCTGTAATATACTACAACTGTGATGTTGCCTTTAGTCCAGAAAATAGGTGGGCTGATTTTTTTTGGCAGTTATTCACTGTAGATGAGAGTGAGTGCGGATCCATGCCATGATGTAATTTAGATAGAGGCCATAGTGGAACTCTAAACTAATTGAGCAAGGGGTGTTACTCTGCTGTGGCACACACTTGTTTGTATTTTAAGTTACAATCTTATCTTTCCAGCCACTCACAGATCGAATGAAAAATACAATAATAAAAGCAAAAATTCAGAACTTAAGCGACAGTTGTCCAGGCAGCTAATGAAAGAATTGAATTATAATAGAGACCTTCTCTAGTGTCCTTTTCTCTGTCCTGTCCTGCTATTTGGTATACATTTATGGGGACTACATTGTTAATGGGAAGGAAATGGAGATGCTGTAAGTAACCCTTGAAAAAGGAAGAGAAGGACCAAGACTAAGCCACTTTTGGAGGCTTCATCCTGTTTTGTCATGAAAATACCAGCTGAAGTTAAAGGACAGCTTATTTAGTTACAAAGAGGAATAACTTTCTGCAGATATACCTCTAACTGTTGTAGATCCCTGTTCATTCTGAATTTGGCTGTCATAAACCAGTCAAAGATTTAAGTGGTAGCTGTAACACACTGATGATATTTTTGCTGTTTGATTTATTATTACTTCATTAATCTTCTGTGGTTTCAATAAGAACTAAGACACAGAAGGAGCCATAGGGCTGGAGACTCTACCCAATAATGCAGACAGACCCTGCTTAAAGGTTAATAAGGGTACTCAGAGGATTAACAGAAATTGCCACAAATGGATTTCAGTGTTATACAGAAATACAGGCACAGCACAAAGGGTGAGAGCTAAGATAAGTTTTTTTAGTGTAAGGTAGTAGTCTTACAAAATTAAGATTTACTTCTGTTAAGTAAGACCTTTTACCCTTTCTTCTGTTGCCTGTAAGAAGAATGGTGCTACCTAAGTCTCACTCTAAACCAGTATTTACAGGTATATTGTTATTTTTATTAGCTACAGAGGGAATCTACTTGAGCTTGGATCCCACCAATACTGAATGTTAATTTGCTGCAGTGTGCTATGCAGCCTTCTTTATGTATGTTGAATTCTAGCTTATTTTTCCCCTTTTCCTTCAAAGATGCCATATGACCTTAGGACTAGTTTTTGATTCCTAAAACACACAAATATTTCATTCAGAATTGGTTGTCATTGCTGTTTTCCCACTGCATTTTGTTACTAAGTTTCACTGGTAGCCTAAAGAATTTTTGAGTCCCTTTCTCTTTCTATTAAATGAGTTATATTTGGCCATAGAAATCTCTGAAGTTTCAACTGTCTCCATTATTGGCTGGATGAGTAATAATATAAACTCAATATACTATGAATAGCTCAATGGTTTGGATTAAGATTTATGTAGAGGAATTGATATACTTGATTGTATCACTATGTTTGTCGTTTACATAAATCTTCTATTCTACTTTAACATTCAAAACTCATACTGATCTGTTTATATAAACATGTTTCTTATTAGTTTCTCTGCAAATATTTTGTTGAATCAATGCAAAGGAAAATGGTGGTCCTCAGCAGAGGAAAAGAATAGCATGATTCAGGGATAAACAACTGAGTCCCTTTCAAATTCCTTTTCATTACTGCACAGAGGATTGCATTACAGAGCTCATCAGGACATATGTGGTCACCTTCATTAGAGGTCAGGAAAAGACCTAACTTTTTGATATTCTTGGAATCTACTTCCCTTCAATCTTTCAGCTGTGAAGAACCATATGTATCAATATGAATAAAAAATAAGCATCTGCTGTAAAGGATGAAGTATCTACACACTATACTTTCCAGTAAACATTTTAATACATTGCAATTAATAGTATAGAATCTGTTAAAAATGGAACAATTTTCAGCTTATGTGAAAAAATAACCAATCTTTCTCTCTATAAAAGACTTCTACTTGTTCAAGCTGTCTTTATTTTAGGTAACTACAACATTGATAAAGATGCACCTCAGTTTATTTTTGCCAAGAAATGTAGGAATGCTATATATTGGTTTATCCTTACCATGCAAACTCATATTCTTCGTTTTCACAAAGTTTCCTCTTGGCAGATCTCTAAGAGCAGTTAAAGCACAAATCTTCTAGGATCAACAAAATCTATGATCACAGACCTATGTTGGAAAGTAAGAAAACTGAGATGCATAGATTAAATAAGTTTCACAGAAAGTCTGTTGGCAAGACTAACATGTGCTTTTAGCTCATTTTTGGATAACATTATATGAATGAGTCAGGGGAATGAAGGAAATAATTTTTGAGGAGCTGCAGCTGTAATGTGTTAGAAGGAACTATGCAGTGATGAGGCTGGTACTATATTTTGTGAGTAGAGGCACTCATGCATCAGTTTGTCCTACAAAGACGGAAGAGATGGCTACAGTTCTGATTAATTCTAACCTGAGTGATAGCAAGTACACTTCCTTGAATAAAATAAACTAACTTTTGGATACAGAGTTTGAAACTAGTAGAGGGAGAATACTACAGAGATTTTCAGATACCAGAGTCAGAGAAATATTAGCAGGAACTGACAACTATACCATGATATCCCTGTGACCCACTGTATATTTTGGGAGCAGACATGAAATCCTACTAAATACAAGATGCATCAGACAGGGTGGATCTGAGATATTACAATGGGAATTGTCAAATTTGTAAACTATTAATTTAATGCTTTTTTTTTCCCATCATTCACTACCCTCCTCCATTGGCAAACATCTCTAAAACATTTGATGTGAGAGTCTGCACTTCTGGAACACCTCAAGTTGCCAAAGAGATGCAGGAAAACTCATGGCTGCAGTAATGGCAGCAGCTGCAGTAGGAGCACTTGTGCCAGGAACAGCAGCTTCAGCAGATGTGTGTCTGATGTACACTGCTGCAGATGAGCCACTGCTGATCCATGCAGAATGCTGGTTCATTCACTTAGTATGTGTTGGGAAGCAGTTCAAAAGATGCAAAGAATTCACAACTTAGTTATATGTTCTACTCTTCTCATTTTCAGTCTTTTGCTGTCTCATGCAGTATGTGTTTTGACTAGCCAATGTTCTTGTGTAAATAATATGCCACTGAATTTCCACAAAATTGTAGTCCACCTGTGCTCAGCCAATTTTAGCTGACAAATGTAAGTTTGAATAGTTTGTGCTAATTTTTTGAAACATGCAAAGAAAAGACACTAACACAATACCACAGTTGCAAAAGCCAGGAGAAATAAAAGCTAGTAAATACAAGAAATAATGCCCTGCCTATGTGATTAAAATGTATATAAAAAGGGGTTGCACCCTTACTTTGTGTTTTCATTTCTTCCTGGTATCTGCACTTCTTCAATCCCTATTGGCAACTAACTTTTCACAACCCCAGCATGATGGCCAAGCCAATTCCTCTTCTTCCATTAACCACCTGGACACAGGGAGAACACTAAAGGCATGAACAAATCTCAGTATTTTCAGTTCCTCTATCCATCACCAGAGGGTCTCCCTTTCGAAGAAAAGGAAAAATCAGGAAAGCCCTGGGGTTTGGAGTGTGTAGAGTGCTCTAAGATCTTTTAGAGAGTCTAACAGCCAAACTCTAATTAAGAGAAGGCTGACCGAAGGTGAGCTAACTACTGTGGTTAATATAGTTAAGAGCTCATAACACTGAAACCTCACATAAAACTTCAGTAATAAAGTGAAAAATTACATTGGTCTGAAATCTATGTGAATCTGAAAGTATAAGCTTCAGATGGGCCAACATCTGCTGCTAGAAAATTTTTCAAGGATGATGATGAATGCTGACTAAAATGATGAATCAAAATGAAAAACATTTCAGAATTAGATTGCATTTCATATTTATAAAAAATTGTTTACTTGAGTGTTTTAAGAAGATGTACTTTATGACTCTAGGTTTTCCTTTTTACACACAATTAAGAAAAATCCATGCTTAGATGTCCCAGAAATTCTCCAAGGATAAGATTCTAGAGCATGTACTTCATTGTGGTCCCACTGATTCAGATGTGTCAAAATTTTTGCACACCTTTGAGCATGATTTTTGGGTTTTTTTAGTAAGAATTACATAAATGCTGGTAACATTCTGATTGCAGAAAATATGGTTAAAGACCTTTGACACAGGGCAAAGTATGTAATTGAATTGTGAGGAGCATCTAGGCTGGCTAAAAATTTTACTGAATTTGTATATCAGGTTAGAAGAGCTTAGATGGAATAACAGATTAGTGTCCTCTTTCCATCTAAGAACTCAAATTCACCTTTCTGTTTCCACATCTGCCCTTTTTGAGCATTGTCCATTTCTAGAGGTCTGTTTTCGGATTAAAAAAAAAATCTATATTAAAAAAAAAGTAAATTATTAGCACTAGTGATATGATTGTTTATCATGTAATACAGATTCATAGCTTTCTTGGGACATTATTTTTAGTTTTTTGCCTGTCACATCTCTTTTTTGGCCCTAGCTCTGTTCTGCTTTTCAAAGTACCTCCATCCAAAGCTGTGAAATCAGCTGCAAACTGCCCTTTTCTAAAGTTTTTGTGTGCATGTCTTCTAAACTCTGGATGCACTCTGTTCACTACTTCCGAACTACGATATCTGCCCTACCTTGTACTTGCACTTTGGACGCTGTATTAGGTTATAGTGTTACATTTTCTTTGGAGCTAATGTAGCTGCAGTGCTCTGGGAGAGACTAAAGCTTTATGAATTTCCGATACAAACTTTCATAGAAAACAAGAAATTTTACGGGCTGAACACATAAAAAAAAAAGAAATGGGAACGAGTAAGGAGCATAAATGCAAGAAATTAAGAGCAGTACTTGGAGATAGTTGATTAAGCTGTAATAAAATAAGTCTTAAAATAGATATCCATTAGAAAGCTTTGCCCAATATGCTTTCTGCTTGGATAATGAAGTAGCTATATACACGGGTGTTAAGGGGAGAAAAATGATGAAAATAAGTCCTATGATATTTGATTAGAAATAATCTTAACTCTCCAAAGACTTTGCAGTTTCTCTAAATTAGTATCCAAATCATGCCTGTAACTATTTTTAATTTAGATTTTATGAACTGAACCCTTCCATAAAGACTCTCGAACAGTAAGATATTCAAAGAAGGAGCAAATTTGTTTTAGAGCTTAGTTTAAATAACTGATGTTATCATCTTGGATTTCAGTAATGGTCCTTTGAACTTAGAACTGCTTGGAGTCCAACTCAGCTGAAATAAGTGATGTTACAGAAGTGGGGAAATCTTCTTCTTAACTGCATATGAAATATCTGTACCATATTGTCTGAGACCCACATTATCAGCTGGCTACCCCTGAGTGCAGTGTGTTTGTAGCTCAAAAATGGCAAAAGTACTGCAGGTGTGTGTGGAGGCTCTGTGTGTGTGTGGGCATGCATGTGTGTTTTTCTGTCCAAGCTTTTAAGTGAGAAAGTGGCAGAAGAATAGCAACTTCCACAGGAAAGGGAGAAAGGAAGGGTAGTTAAGCTCATAATTTTATAAGTGGTGCTTATTGAGGAATATCAGTTTTAAAGGAAATTACTTTTAATAATTTTTTTCTCAAATTCTTGTTTACCTAAAAAGTCAACATGATCAGGGCATCAACTTTGGGCAAGCACTTTCAATATTTTTAAACTCACTTCTTCTTTCCATCTGTTCCAATGTGTTCCAACTTACTCCCTTTGTTGATTATCTTCTTTCACCAAGGAGGTGACTAGTTATGAAACTTATTTTTAATAATGTTTTAGAAAATACAAGAATAGTTTAATGTTTACCTTAACTTTGTATGATGTTTCAGATTACTGTTAATTAAATTAAAATTCTTGAAGGTTGTAAGGAAACTGAGAATAAAAGGCACATTATGAGACTGACAGATATGCTGGTTACACTTAAGGCTGGCAATGGTTCTGTGAATTTCCCCAAGGCTTTTGTAGCTCCAAATAGAAAGGGATGTTTGTGAGCACTCTTGGCTGGCTGTTCTCTTTCATACTCAGCCATTCCTTTAGAACTTTATACCTGCTTCACATCAGATTGGATGTTGCAATGCATGTGCATATACTTTATATTATCTGAAAAAAATAAACCCCAAATTATGTAGAATGACCAAGTTAGGAAGGAGAGTATCTTTGTATGTATGTTCTGGTCTCTAGTTTCTATCAGGATGAAACTGATGTGTTGATTTTGACCCGGTTTCAGTACTATGAAATTCTAAAGGAAGACAGTACTAAAACAGAACAGATGTAAAGTGCTACATGCCAGGAGGCATTCAGAGGAATAAGAAAGTGAGAGACATACAGTGGAAGACATTGGAACACATGAAGCACTATTGAAAGACATTCAGAGAACAAGAATACCTGAGCACATTCTACTTACTAAGTATTCTTCATATTCTATCCTGAACACTGAATTTGTAAGTCAGGATGGCCTGCTTGTTGTCATCCTGTGGTTCTGAAAGAACTCTCAGAAATAAAATGACTTTCATAAACTCAGAAACAGAAAGAAACTTACATCTGCATTGGGATCCTGAAGGTCAATAGGTGTTCAGAAACAAATCTGAAGTCTAGAGTGCATCACATACTAATCGAACATTTAAAATGACATGCAGATACATAAAAATATTGGGGTAACAGAGAATCTGAAAGGTACCTAAAGTGACCCCTATAATCTGCTTTGCACTCAAAAGCCTTAGCTGGGATTGTGTATCAAGCTTGGGACAGTGCAGCCTAGAAATAATCCAGTTTCTTTGGAGGGAATTTGGAAGGTTGTAAAAGCCAAAAGAAGACTCAAGAAGATATGACGTCAGGCTGAAATAAAAAACCAAGGCTTAACAGCCTAGGGAAGAAAAGGCTGAAAGGAGACCCAATTATAATCTTGCAATATTTGCAAAGAAGGGAAACCACTGTTTTTCAGACTTAACTTCAGAGTTAACAGTGAATAAATCGCAGAAAACAAGTCTACAAATAAAAAACAACTTTCTGCCATTGGGATTATCCAAGCCTTGAAACAGATTCCCGGAGGAGATTATGAAATATGTAATTGGAGGCCTTTAAAAACAAAAAAAACTACCACTGTCAGGCAGAAGAAGGTGAAGGCTTCTCCAGCTTTAATGTTTCTATGATTCTGTGGTTTATATCCTTTGTATCTCACAGCTTCCATGTAGTCTATGAAAAATTCTATCACAGAAGATGAAAAAAGCAGCCTTCTTTAATTAGTAACTATTTACATGGAAGATAAAAAGATATTTTTATTTTAAAACTCTTTCCCTGTTGTCATAAAACATCTCACACATAATATCCATGAGTCCTCTTTAAAATACCCTGCCTTATCTCCGATATTTTCACAATTAAGCTGACTCTAATTTGTATTTCGATTCATATTGACAGTTTTTGTGATTTTTAATAGGGTTATAACCTATTGTGTGTGTGTCTAGAGCCCTGTAAATAAAAAAAAATCCAAAAATAATAAATCCCAAACTATCTAGTTGCATTCTATATCCGTTATTAGTGGGTACACTGGAAAAGCAGAAAGTGAAATTCTGATTTTTTTAAACTTCTTTTTCATGCTACCAGGTATGTGCCATGTAAAAACGGGGTGGAGTGTTCAATATATACTTTTGGCAATTGTTTTATGTATAGGCTAAAAAGATTCAAGAATAAGCAATTTAAATAAGCCAAAGCAATTCCAAAACTATCTCTGCACAAAAATTAAGAGCAAGGTATAAAAAAGCTAAGGATTTTTTTGGTTCAAATGGTCATATCTATTTTCAAACCACTCTCACCATAATATGCTTCAGTTACTTTGGCTCTGTGTCATATGAAACAATAAAAGTGGTGATGTGTTGAAGCTGAAACCATAAGGTGAGAAAGTAAAATCTGTTTTTTAAATTTATGCGGCCTTTTGGGCTTGGATTTATGTTATAATTGGCTATCCAAATTCTATAATCAAAACCTTATTTGTGATTTTAGAGAAAGCCAATAGGTTGGGCTGGAAATAATGAAAGTACACTTCTAGAAGTTGCATGAGATAAAATGTTTAATGAGAAATTTGACTAAGTTTTTAGTTTTTATACAGGAATATGAGAAAATGTTAGAGATGTAAACACTTTTCAACCCCAAATATAAATAATTTATGCCAAAAAACCCTTTGTAGAAGAAAGGACTATCAAAACAATAGAAAATGGTGTACTGTTATTTTAAGCAATTCACACTAGTGGGAGCATTAGAAGAAAGAGAAAGCTTTAGACGTTGTCACTGTTTTCATGCACCTCTTCCCTTGAGAGAATTACCCAGCCACCCTTGTCACTGAAAAGGTCTGATCCTCCTAGTGAATCTCCACTACTCTTTTTTAACTGCATTTGAAAACTCATTAGATGATGATAACTTCAATAACATCAAATGTCTGAAACCCAGGTATTGAAGAGACACATACCTGTGTTAAAAATGTCTGCTGTCCTTTTAGGAGGATTCCGTTTGATTTTATCACAAACAGCAATTCACTGAAGACAGTGTGTATCACTTAGAAGAAAATACTATGTCACCTACAGTCCCAAGATTAACACATCTCCATCTCTGTGACAGGGAAACTTTTTATACAGCACTGAGCTCATGTATTCCAGGAGTACCCAGAAACAATAAATTTGCAGAATACAAGTTTGAATTTATAGAGTCCCTCTATGTCAAAGCCTCTTCACTTGTAAAACCTTCAAAGGTGGTTACCTAGACACCTAGGAGTACAAAGGAGGGTTTTTGCCTTTTTCACATATGTGTGTGTATATATACAGAATCACAGAATGGTTAAGGTTGGAAAGGACTGCTGGTGGGGTCATAAAACATACAAAATGTATGTACATACATCCATACATACAAAATTAGAGCCCTTCTCTGAATTTATGCAAGGATAATATCACCCCTAGTGTTTACGGCAGAGGTCTTTGCTCCAATGCTTAATTTACTCATGACCTGTAAAACCAAATTCCTGGGTAAACATATGAAAGGACCAGCCTTAAAGAGAGAGAGACACTACCTCAAAATAACACCACTTTTCCCCCAGGTTCCCTATTTAGTTCTCACTGTATCAACCTCCATCATCATTACAGATCAGACAAGACAGGGAAGAAAAAGAGGAGTGTCTTAGCTGATCAGCAGATAATATAACTAAACATCATTTCTGCCTCAAAGAAAAATGCAAGATTTACAAGGCTGAAGTTGATATTGAAAAAGAGCAACTGATAGAAAGTTAAACAAGATAAAACAGCTGTGTCATCCTTTTATTATTTTATCGGTTTTTATTAAATTGTGGACTTCTCAAGATCTAGGAAATTACATCTATTTTTGATTTTCAAAATGTGTAATTGTTTATGGACAACAAGCCTACTTGTAAAGCACAAAAGTAAGCATGTGGCATGGTATTGCCTCGTTTCACTGTCTCTTTCTTCATGGTGGAGAACATATCCTAGAACCTGCTTAACTCACTGGCAGTTGCTTCTCATTGCATCTTTTCTTCTTGCCTGAAGCCCTGCTGGAACTACTGCTGCAGCTGATTTCAGATATGAATTGGGACTTTCTCAAAACCCATAGTGAATTACAAGCTAGTTACATATTTTGACCCTGTTTTCTTCAAAAAGGTAGACGTATATATACAACTTTGATGAAGCTGGACTGCTTTCATAATGGTCCAGGTTGCAAAGGTTAGTTACTTCAGAACTATTTGATTTTACACATTCTGTACCTCAATAACCAATCTTAGAATTCTGATGATAAGGATCTCCTAAATTGTCCACACCTCAAGAAAAGTATAAATCCTTCTGATGTGACAAAATTTTTTACTCGCTTTGCCTCACCATAAAATATGTCAACAGTTTGAAGCAATGGAGAACTTAGAAACTGTGGTGAGCAGCACAACTTACATCAATACACCCATTGTTCAAAGTCTTGGCATCACTAAATAAAAAGGTAGTGTCAGCACAAGGTTAATTAGAATCAAAAATCCAACCCTCTGTAACTTTTCTGAGGAGAGTTCTTATGAAAGGCATATTATGGGAGAAAAAATTTTTTTTACAGAACCATTTGTAATGAACTGGAAGAATTTTATGTCACATTTACATAAACACCAGAAATAGTTACAGAGAGAATGTAAAAGGAATCACTCTATAACCTTAACATGCCACTAACATAATAAAATATTCCTCCAAAACCAAGCTTGCTACAAGAGTTTTCTTAACATTTTCAGCATTCTTTTCAAGAAATATTTTATTTTAGAAATTCACTTCTCTAGATTATCAAATACATTTTACTGAATAACCAACACAATGAATATAAAATTTAATATGATTATCATGAAAATTTTCCTTTTTTAATTATAGAGTTTTGGATTTTAAGCAATAAGTTTGAGGATAAATATTCTTTGGATGTATTTCATCCCATACCTCTCTGTATACAAGATTTTCAGTTAGTAAATGATCTGAGACACTCCATAAAATCTGAAAGCAGATAAAAAAATATTTGAAACTAACTTGAAAGCAGTGATGACATTGCTCATATCAGACTATTGTCATTTCTTTGAAGCAGAAAATAAAGAAATGCTAGCTTGTACCCTGTGTGAACCATGAGTCTATATTTTAATAGACTTCTAGCAGAAGTCAGTATTATGTAAGTTTTAACCAAGGATTGCTTGTCTTACAAATCTGAATCTCACAAAATTAAATGTTCAGATTTTAGTTGAGAAAATAAAGCTGAAGTGAATTAATGGACTTATGCATTTCGATATATTTTTTAAGATTTGAGCATTCATTTGGCATACACCATATTTTGTGTCTTTTTCAGCCACAAAATATGTTGACAAGCATCCAAAGCATAAAATACCCATTAGAGCAACCTAAATTTTTTCTTTGCTTCTATGTAACTTGGCTGAAAGTAGAGAAGTAATCCATCTTCCTATTTTGTGCAAAGTCCCTTGTCATCTGCTGATTGACTGGCATAAATCATTATTAACTTTTGGAGCTCATAATATTTATTTGCATGAAGTCAAGAGCCTTAAGAATTTGTTTTGGTCTTAGCTTACAACATATTGTGTCAAGTTGCCAGATGCTACAGATTTTTAATCATGAAACAATTTATTATTCTTTCAGCAAATCACCAAGCAGAAAGCATATGGAAAATCTGGCCAGAATTCTCTTAGAAAGAGATGCCTTCCTTCCTTCCTTCCTTCCTTCCTTCCTTCCATCCTTCCTTCCTTCCTTCCTTCCTTCCTTCCTTCCTTCCTTC
>VYXF01008659.1:464529-511516 GCA_013397295.1 Polioptila caerulea
TTTTTCTTTGAGATAAGCAATCATTAGAATCAAAGAAAGATCCTCTAAAACATCAACAAACTCCATGGTATTTAAAGAACCATTAATGACTCCCCTCACTGGGAAAAACAAGCAAGTGCTTTTTGTTTTCATAGAAGTTTTACAGCAGCTCTGTGGTTCCTGATCAGGGGAGGTGGAGTGGTCTGTGATGGCACACACTGCCCTAAGGACGATCGTGGTCCTGCTTGCATTGCAGTGGCTCATGTGTTTCTGGCTGACCAAGGTCTCACTGGAGCACATGATATTGGCTTGCTGTCTTGCTCTCAGCTGCTAAACTCCCCAAAAGTACAGCTGTAGTATATGCAGTAATTCTGTCATGCTCACTTTCCTAATATTTTATTTATTTTTTTTTTAAAAAGGTAAGATTACAAAGACTGCAAAGAAATGTTAATAAGAAATACTAAGGGATCAAAAGAGCAGAAAATAATATAGAATGTTAAAATGCACTCTAATGTAAGAAATACATTTTGAATGTTATAATTGTGGCTTTTAGGACTGCAGCTTATGAAAAGGGGGTTGGTTACTAGCTGCTGCAGTTTGTAGGGGTGAAAAAAGTGAAGTTTATACTTTCTACTCTTGAGTCTAAACATAGACCACATGATGTTCTGAGTTTTAGTAGGCAGTTTAAAGACAAAAATCTATAGATTAGCTGTTTGAAATTTTAAGAAATAAAGAAAACAGTAGAAAAACTCTCTTTTGGACCTACACCATTCCTGTCAAACATTAACCTAAAGCAGGGTCTTTACAAAGCAGTGCCTTTCTGTCTTTCTTCAGGCATGCTCTCAAGTAATGTAATATACCATTAAAATCCCACATTTATTTCTATTAAAGCAGCATAATCCAAATTCATTGTATAAGAGCCTCTACTGTAAAATATTGACTCATTTTCTCTCCTTCCTTTAGCTATTAATTATTTTAAAATATAGAACTGTACAATCAGAAATCACGTATCTCTTCTTTATAGCTGTTTGGACAAACCATAACAGTCCAGTGCAATTATCTTCATTTTATTCCCTTTGTTTTTTAGTACTTAAAAAAACTCCAAAACTTTTCTTTTTTTGTTGCCATCTTTTGCTTGTACATTTTTAGCTCTAAGCATTTTTCTACAGGGTGAATTATGTTCATCACTTTCATGGACATGTTCCATTTTATCTGGTGCACTGTGATTCATTGCAACCAAACTATGTACCCCTTCATATTTCTTCTCCAAACTTCTAGTTTCCTGAATCTTTGTGCCTAAACTACTCAATAATAACTGATTTTGGTACTTTCAAGAATTTGTGTAATGTCCAGCTGGCAACTAAGCACCAGTCAGCCACTAGCTCACTATCCTCATGTCTGAATGGGAAAAATAATGAGAAGAGTAAAATTAGGGAACTCCTGGGTTGAGGTAAAAACAATTTAATGGATAAAGAAAAAGCTGTGCATGCAAGAAAAGCAAAATAAGGAATTAATTCAATACTTCTCAAAGACAAGCAGGTGTTCAGCCATCCCAGGGAAAGTAGGGCTCCATCACATGTAACGGTAGCTTGGGGAGACAAATACCATAATTTTAAATATTCTCCACTAACTTATTTTCCCCAAGATTTATATGCTGAGCATGGTGTCATATATTTGATCAATTGAGCTCAGCCAGCCTGGTTTTGCCTCCTCCCAACTTCCCATGCACTTCCCAGCCTCCTCACTGGTGAAGTAGGGTGAGGAGCAGAGAAGGCCTTAATTCTGAATAAGCACTGCTCAGGAACAAGGAAAACAACCCTTTTTTATCAATGTTATTTCCAGCAAAAATCCCAAACACAGCCATATCGACTACTCTGAACAAAATTATCTCTACTCCAACCTAATCCAGCACATTCTCCACCCCTTATTCCACACCATTTACATAATGTTTAAGTACCACAGTATCCAGGACAGCCTCATTAACCACCCCCTCCCTTCTCATCCTTTGATATGATACAGAGATATTATTTTCTTAGTCTATGAACTACTAATGTCTGTAAAATGTCTGTTGAGTTAATTTAGTCCATGACTTTGGGCTCCATCTGTATGGTGGTCACTCAGGACAGGAGAGGTCGTGTGTTCCATGGAGTTACTGGGGGCCCAAGTCAGCTCTGGTTGGATCACTGCTGCAGTGCAACTGTTTCCTGTAAAATGATTCTCCACTGGTTTGGCTGGTTCCTGTCATAGTAATTTCTATAGCAGGCAACATAAAACCTAGGTTACAAAAATTTAAAGGTATTCCCATTAAAATCTCCATCCCTGATCTCTTTGGACCAGATCACAGGGTTTGACATTGCAATGAACCCTTTCCTGTAACCCTTCTCCAGCCTGGACTTATCTGCAGACTGCAGTCCCTTAGTAGAGCACTTGATTCCCTAAGTTAAAAAAAGAATGCAAACTCTAGGAGTTTTATCTGGGAGTCTCTTCAGGGACATACCTGTTGCTTCACAGACCTACCTGCAGTCACAGTTGCTTTGAGGTGCACCTGTTCCAGTGTGGCCTTTTCCCCTGGGCCACGATGCCTTCAGAGATACCTGCTCCATCATGGCCTTACCCATGGCTGCAGTCCCTGCTGGGATGTACCTGCTCTGTTGTGGGCTTGTGCACGGCCACACTCTTTATAGGGCTCCAGCATGACTACCTGCAGTCCACTGATGTTTCAAGGTGTATCTGCCGCAGCACAGAATTATCCATAGCTGCAGATATTCTGAGGTATTTTTTCTCCAGCATGGACTTACCCTTGGACCCCAATACCTTCAGAGGTAGATGGGACACGGACATATCCATGGCACACTTTGGGGTGCCCTGCCCACAGGTCACAGCCCTTTTCAGTCAAGTTCACAGTGGATTTCCAGCCTCCCCAGTAGAGCAGCACGGCGAGAGCAGCGATGGCCTGGCCATCTGCCAGCCCAGGCACATTGCCATGGCTGTTATCAAAACATTCCCAGGCACAGCAGAGTAAGATGATAAGCAGTGTAACAGTGCAGCAATGCACAAAGCAGTGAAAGCAGAAAAAGCAGCCTCTGATGAGCACTAAGCTCTAATATATAGTGGGCAAGCAAGTCCCTTAGCAAGCACAAGAGCCTGACAACTAATAAGCAGCAACAACAGCTATACATTTGATCTGGCACATTCCAATCAAATCTGTCATTATCTTGAATAATTATTATCCTTTGAGGTCCATATTGGATACCTCCCTGTTTTTCTCTATAGCACTTAGCACAAAAATAAAAAAAACAAAAAATACTCAAAGCCCCATTGAATCAATGTGGTTAAAAGCACCTGACTTATAGAGAGTAGGTTGCCATGCCCTGCTCTGGGTTTTAGGAACACAATCACACAATAAAATCCTTTCTTCTCCCAAGACATTATACTGTTCAACTTTGTTATTTATTGCTTTGTAGTTGTTACAGTCATATGGAACCATGCTAGTTTTTTTCATGGAATATTCTTAAGATGAGGTATGGGGTGGGGGAAATAGCTTTGAGACAGACAGCAAGGCTTTCAGGTATGGCTGGAGAACAGGGGCAGCTTTGTCATCAACTACAGCATGTGCTTGGCAGGGTTGTCAGGAGAAGCAAACTAATGTGGCCAAAGTGCATTAACTGTGTGAACTCCTGCTCTACACTTGGCTATTTTAAGATGTTGCTAGGGATAGAAATTGCCTCACAGAGTAACTCCCTGAGCAAAATGAGCACCTTCACTCAGTTCTGTTCAGATATTCAAGTTTCCCAGAGAACAGTGGATGGCTTATCCCTGGAAGAGATAAAGGCCAGACTGGATGGGGCTTAGAGTGACTTGGTCTAGTGGAAGATGTCCTTGACCACAATCTTTAAGGTTCCTTCCAACCCAAAACATTCTATGATTCTGTATGTCTTTACAGTCATTACTTTATTCCCTCAAAGAAGTTTTCTATCATCTACCATTAATCTTTATCTGTCTTGAAAAAGAGACAGATTCTAGAATATGCTTCAAATCTTTATTTAACTTGAACAGCAATTGGCATTTTCCCTTGCATATAATATTAAGGCTAATTTCAGACTCTTTAGATTAATGAGACAGACTTCAATGGATTTGTGATCAATTAAGGGAGGTGGTGTAGTCCTGTTGTGGCTGGATACACAATGCAGTGGAGGCTGTATAGTTTCCTATGTGGCCCATTTAGCTATAAAGAGTCTTAATTTTTTCTTCTGTCTTTCCCATCTATGACTAAGAAAAGTTGCACAACATGAATTTTCTTGAAACAGAGTTTGTAGTGAAAATTAATTCTTAAATAAAATGAGGGTTGTGATGTAGCTGACTTATTTTCTGCTTTAAGAACTAGTAAATATTAGATCATGCAAACAGACAACAGTCTGTGTCTGAACAGACACACAGTCCAGAAACACGATAGTAAATATTAGTTACTCAAAACAACTGTTGCAGTGAGAAGGATTTGAGCGATCTGCAATGTCCCCATACAAAATAGCCCTTGAAAAAATTCCAAGAGTGAACAAAATTTGTCAAGGTTACAAATAAGTAAAATTTGCTCAGCAACATGTCTCGCTGAGCTTGCTTGTTAGCTAGATGAATTTCTTGCTTGTTCATGGAGCAGGCAAACACACCACTGGTCTGAAGTCTCTGAGTTTTTTCTGGATACTTTCCAGTTCCAGGGGTTTTACTGTGGCAGAGGAGGATTTGGCCAAACATGTATGTATTTTTTTTTTTTTTTTTTTTTTGTGTTACATAAAACTGTAGGAAGATAACTTTGCCAAAGGGCACAAATAATTTTTTTTGGTCTTAACAGCCCAGAGCTTTGTTGGTCATTTTTCCCAAGCAGGACATCTCTGTAGTGGGGAGACATAGTTTCATTTAGTTGTTTCTGCTATGATTTTTTAAAATTTCAAAAGGTTTCTTTTTTTTCCAGCATCATATTCTAAAATATTCATATATTTTCATTTATATTCAGATAAAAATAATCGCTGACTCTAAACTTTGTAATGTTGGCATGAAATAATATTTAAAAATTTGGTTTGGCTGTCAGTAAAGTGAAGCAGAATAATCTTATTTGAATAGATAGAACACAACACTTTGATCATTAGCTCTCAGGGGGCAAAACTTTCATCTCTTAGGAGAAACAACTCTTTGCTTTCAATGCTCAGCCTAGTAGAGTTCCAGTCCACACAATGGTCTTGTTGCTGTAGCATGAATATTTATTGCATCTATAAGGAATGATGGTTTAACAAGAGTGAAGACTACGGAGACTTTAGTTGCTAAAAGCTAAAATTTATTAGCAGATATAAATATTAAACTCCTTTTGAGGAGAATTGCCAGTTGAAACCTCAAACCTCACCTCCACCTCCAAAAAACCCCAATTTCTTTCCTTATATTATTCCAGAAAATTAGGTTCTCTTATATAGACCAGCCATTATAACTCAGAAAGAGTGCATAGATTCAAAAGGAAAAAGGAGCCATGATCACCCATGATCTTGTGATTCAGCCACATTTTGTCTCCAATCTTCTGAAACTACACCAGAATTCTTAGTTTTCTTAAAATTCTGCATTTACATTTTGTGAAATAAAAAAAGAGAATGCATTTAGAATAGGGTCAGCTCTCACTGCTATTGTACAGCTATTTTTAGCTTTTTCATTTACATCTCCAGGCTTATCTGTATTTCAAAATTTTTCATAAAGACCTATCCTCAAATATTCCATTTCAAGTTTATTATAGGTTGAAAATTCACAACGGTTACAGGGTCAGTTAAGAAAGGCTTCCTTATTTTCTTCATCAAAGTACGTTCAACTTCTTCCATGAATAGATAACTGCAGTGTTTCAAGATAATTTAATTTGCTTTCAAATTTTGTCAGTTAAAGTTTACCTCTGAATCACTTTTTGGTTTTAGAACTGGCCTTTATAAGTACCCTGTCTGCACGCTTATGTACATATTTGTGCGCTAAAGGTGGTAAAAAGGTGGAAAAGCCTTCTTACACAGAATGCATTTTGACAGTTCCTTGCTTCTAGGCAATCCTAAACACTGAGTTTGTAATCAAATTGTCCTTTTTATCCTTGGCTTTTTGGTGTTTCATGGTGTATTCCTAATGATTTTCATGTAGGGTTATTTTGGTGGGGTTTTTTTCTCTAATTTTTTGTTTCTTACATATCATGAATACTAGAGATGAAACTGGGTATAACTTACACCATCTTCAGCAACACGGTCTTCTAGAATACCCACATCTCAAACTGAAGAGATATGAACCAGGTAGGTTGATTACGAAGTGGCTGGTCAGTGTTGAAGTGTTGGGATGATAAATGGTGTAGGAAGTCAAACTGGATATCCCTTACTAGTGAATGTCCTTAAGTGTCAGTGCAGGAGCCCAAACTATATAGTCTTTATTAATTGTCCGGACAGTGCAAAGCAATGTACCTCCAGCAATTTAATGGGTAACACCAAATTGGGATGGTTTTCAGCATGCTGGAACACAGGGCTACCATTCAGAAGAGATCTCAATCTGCAGAAGAAACAAGCGGGGAGAAATATTAGGAAGTTCACCAAAGGATATGCAGTGTCCCACACCTGATATGATATGATATTATAACTTCAAACAGAAATACAGACAGGGCAGTGACTTGTGAAAAGCAGATCTACAGAAAAGAAGCTGAGCATTCTGGTGTGCAAGTTGAATGTAAGAGAATTATAGAATCATTTAGCTTGGATAAGACCTCTAAGGTTATTGAGTCCAGCCATTAACCCAGCACTGCCAAAAAATATATCTCTAAGTGTCACATATTTGAAATCCCTCCAGGGGTGGCGAGATGCAGCAATGTGCCCTTATGCTGGCTCTCTGGGTTCTCTTAGCCAAGGATACACACAGCAGGTTGATTATGTTCAGCTGGTGGATTATTTTCCTCTATTTGTGAGACTGTATCTGAAACACCGTTTTCAGTTTTGGTTCCTAATACAAAAACGACCTTTCTATGCTATCTACAGGAGGATGACGGGGTGGGAAGAAGGGTTGTTGTACAATCAGGAAAAGGAGAATGCCTTTTCAGTTATTGCTTTGAAAGATACAGGTAAATGTCAACAAAGGTCAGGGTCCTTCATCTCCACTTTTCTGGACCTTCCAACAGTCTTTAACCTAAATAGTTTCCTCATACTTGAACTTAAAGCAGGACTTATGTTTACACCAGAGCAGAAAAAGGACTCAGAAGATACTTGGCCTTTAATGAACATGGGGACAATCTACTGTAAAAGATAGTATTTTACACTTGGGAGAGTGGCATGGAAAGACTGAATAAATGATGACTAGGTGAGACTGACAAATAGGAACACTACAGGTGATGTTTAGTGTTTGCCTATCAAATGGAAAGAAAAGAGTAAATCAGTTAATAAAAATCAAGATACTTCAATGATTATTGTATGTAAGGTTTACTTACTCCTCACACAACCCTAGCAACTGAGCTGGACCAGTTTTACTAATCATTTTACACTGGAGCAGGTAGAAATGATTTGGGAACGCCTCCAGGTATAATTTCATGATCACCTCAAAAGGATATTAAGAACAAACAGAGACTCTCCCAAAAAAACCAAATATCACCCCCCCACCCTCCCTGAAGAAAAAGAAAAAAAAAGATAATGCATATCTAGTCAGCCAAGAAACTTTGTCTTAAAGGTCAGGAAGGATAAAACAGGATTGCCAAAAGACAAACTGTGTTAACTTGTAAGAGATAGTCACACAAGTAGAAAAGATTTCTTCCAATGCAGAAATAACAAAGGATATTGATGCTTGTGCACTGTCATAAGTGCTGAGATTGGAAGTAAATGAAATAGGAAACTAATTAAATTATTTGCTTGAGCTGAGACACAAAGAAAATGAAATGCATCAAATAATCCAATTTCTAGGCTTGGAAAATATCTGTTTCCAGAACTCTCAAAACAGGCATATGAAACGAAAGATCAAATAACTAAATGGGCTAATAAATACATTGACAAGTATTACAACCACCTAACCAGAAAATATCAAAGGAGGTTCTTAAACTATAAAGAATATCTTGTGATAATTCCAATTCTACTACTATGTCATCAATAGTATTCAATGTTATGAGAAAATATTTCAAAGGTAAGAGTAATTAAGATGATTCAAGTAAAAAAGGATTAGGCTAATATATGTGATAAATTTACCCAATCTACATTATGCCATACTAAACAAATAAGTAAGAAAACAGAAACGCTAGTCAAAGAAAATATGTAGCAATTCCATATCAGAATTTCAGTGAAAAAATTAATATATTACTACAGAAGAAATTATTGGCAAAACTGGAGAAATTGAAGATTAGAAGTGAAATAATCAATGAGCAGTGTATTTTGTTAATTTATATTCTTTATAAAAATGTATTATATGACATAAAGAACCCTCAAGCATTCTCTAAAAACTAAACTGTGTGTTATTTTAATCAATGTTCTTGGCATAAGTAGTGAGTGAGGAAGAAATGGCTAATCAATGCTAGAAAGCACCACCACTGTGAACAAACTGGATTTCTGAGAGGGCTGGATGTCCTTAAAGGCGAGCAAAGGAAGTGATCTGAAATTCTGCTGTATACATTACATGGTTTTATGCTTAGGAGTTATCTAAGAACTCCTGCTTTAAACTCATCTGTAGAAAAGAAAATTGCAAACCAAGGTGGAGAACTGAAAGCTATGAATGATGTAAACTGTGGATAAAGACTAATGGGATTTGAGATTTTGCTGAGGTATTTTATATGAAATTCGCAAAATATTTCAGTTATGTTGATGTTACGGGAGCAAAGGTCCTTTGGAATTTAAAATGGAATATAAATAAAGAATAAGCATTTGTATGATTAAGGGAATGGATAGTTTTTCATACGAAGAGGAATAATTTCCTGTGCATTGGAGCAAATAGGAAACAGCTGAAACTGTAAAGGAGTAGTGTTGTGCTGGCTTCTATGCTTTATCATGTTTCTCTGCCTCTTCTCCTGGCAACTGCAATGGTATAAACTTATTAAATAGGCTCTATAATATGGTTCTTGACTGTGCCATTGATAGGTAGTCATCGAACTAGACAGTTTAATTTTTCCTGGTTCTATTTACCAAATTTATTCATGTGCTTTCACATGTCTTCCTTTGTGTTATATATTTTGCTGCAGACTCTTTCCTTCTTTCTCCAAGCTCTTTTCTTCCAACCACTTCCTCTTAATTTCTTATATTTATGACTATTTTCTTTTTAATATCTTCACAGTATACACATTTTTCCACTATTAATTTTGAAATATTTCAATTGCTTTCCCACATGCATAGCACAGTTCTTGATGTATTAAGTAGTATTTATATATAGGTTTCTTATGAGTAATATTTATAAACTGATGACTTCTGGATAGCTATTATTCACATATGGTTTTATCATCTCCTACTAATGCTCATAAAATACTTCTACACCATATGCTCTATATTCATATGGTGAAGGGTGTATTTGCTTTTATAACTAATTTCTTGATGTACACACAAGCTATGAGGCCTAAAATCATATGGTTTTAATCAATGGCATCAAACAAATCAGATCCTTTCAACTTGGTGATTTAACGTCAGAGAGCTTGGCTTAATGAAACACCTAGACTCCCAGAGTCCCCAAACCATACTCCATCACCAAGAGGTAAAGCCACTGCTCTGCTGCTGGAGATCAGTATATCTCCACTGAGTTCAAGAGAATTATATCAGATTATGGTGGGGAAGGGTGAAGCCAGCAAAACTTAGCACTCTGAAGTGCTTTGTTTTCTACATCTGTAACCAGCATCCTGCTTGTTCTGCAAAAGGTTTCAAGCTGCTTTCAGGCAAACACTGGCCCCTGCCCACCTATGCCCTCTGCATCTCTGTTTGCCTGTGGACAGTGTGGATGGTTAAGTCCACTCTTAGCAAAGACTTTTCTGTAGATATGTATCCAACAGAAGCTGGCAAACAAATTTAGGTACTCAGGTTGGGCCTCTTTCACAATTTGGTTTTTCCTATCCCAATTTAATTCACCAAAATTTTGAAATGGCAAAATTTTAAAAATTTGACATTTTTTTCAGTGTCTCAGCCCAAAGAGAATGAGAGGAGCAAGTAAGATAACCATTCTTTAAACTAATATTACTGCAGTCAAATATAAAAATTTCACTGTCTAATTTCTGTACCACTTTACTCTTCAAGCTGGAACATTTTTTGCAGCATCATACCAAATGTATTTCAAATAATTACTTTTATTACTACTGATTGATTTTTAGTTTGGTTTTTAAAGGGAAAAGTATTTTTTTCTGTATTTATATTTTTTCAGCTCTCCTTCTCAGTAATGTCTGAACTGACTGGCTAATTTCAATCAACTTAAACACAAGAAAAAAAGTTTTAGATAAAGAGGATATACCATCACTGATTACAGTAGTTAACAATATTTTTTTTGACTTTGAAGGAATCCATAAGGATGCTTGTTATATCTCAGGAAACCAGTGTTGATACTTCGTATTTAAACAGAATGGGCTTCTGGAAAAAAAATGCTTTGGAGTGGTTGATTGAGCCCTGTTATTGTCTGGTATTAAAGACTAAAAACCCTAAAATAAGTAATGTAAAGTGAAAAGGACCAACATCTCTTCCTTGCCCTTTGCACCCCACAGAATTAGATAATCCTTTAACTTCAGTCACCCTAGGACAATCCTGAAATATCTAATTGATGACATTCTGCTGACCACAGGTGTTGTTCAAAGAATTAAGAGATTGAGGCTGCAACATTCTGTAATTGTGGAACAGAACAACATGTTCCTGCAGATAAAATGAACATTTATCCAAGCAAAACTTGAAGAACATTTATCTTAAAGTATGAACTTCCACTCTGAGAAAAAAGGCTGCACAGTCATTCCTGTTCTAGCTTAAGGGATCGCCTTTGCACAGTGACCTAGACCATATTATATTAAGATAAACACAAGCTGATAGAAATCATAGGTACTTCTTAACAACATGAATCTTCATTTACTCTGTAATAATTTGACATTTGTATAAAGCACAACAGTAGGAACAACAGTCTTTTACTTGTGCTTCAAGCTAAAATCGAGATCTGTTGTTGCTGTGCTGACTACCAAAGAAAGGTCTGTCTTTTCTGTAACCTGACTGGATTATGAGGGATGGAAGAAATAAGGTTTTAGCTCTACTTTGCAGATGAAGGCCTTTAGATGCAACGATCAGTACTCATAAAAATGGGAATTTTGAAACATTACTAGGGATAGCCTCCCTGGCTCTTGGAACCCCAGGCAAACATTTTAATCATATGAACAGTCCTCATCTTTGTATATTTTCTAGATTTATATTATCTCTGAAATTAAGTCTGTGGGATCTCATAGATATGGGACATGTTGAGACCAAGTGGATTAAATCTTAACATTTTCCCTAGCAAAAAGACTGTTCTCTCGACAAAGAAAAATAAATCCTAAGCTTAAGAAAAACACATGGTTGCTATCCTGAAGTGCATGAAAACTTGCAGGAATAAGAAACCTAACTCTCTGCCAAATAGTTAAAGAGATGATAAGAAGTGTGTACTTTACATCAACCAGAAAGTTAGTTCAGGAAACCAGAACTCCTCTATTCATCAAAATATTTGATTATTTGCTTTCGACTGAAGCCTGAATTAAACCTTTTAATAATGTTATCCATGAATTTGCCATCTTTTAGGTGAAACTGGATTGTTCTATATTCTTATATGAGTACATGCTGCAATGAGCAACTCTGATCAAAGAGACCAAAAAGAAAACCAATTAAAAAATGAAAAAAGATTGGTTGGATTTAATAAGTTCCAAGTTGAAAATGCAAGTGACTGACAATAGAAGACCATAATTGACCACTTTAGAAAGCAGGAAAAGGATGAAAAGGAAAACCCAAAAGAGAAAAAAGCCAAGCCAAACCAAATAACAAAGAAACCTCTCACAATTAAGGACCACTACAGGACTCAGGCTGTAAATAATAATAAAAAAGGTATTTATATAAAATTTTAAATAAAACTGACTGCAAATGTAAAAGTGCTGAAAGGTAGACAAGCAACAAAGTTTACCATGTGAAACAAAGGAGGATGTCCAGGCATCAGGCAAATCCAAGTATTTTCATATTATTAGTTTGAAGAGGCTTAGGTAAAAAGAATTTTGAATCACTTTTTGTTTCAAAATTAATGTTAGGAATATTGGAAAGTATTTAAAGACTGCCAAAATGATTTAAATACCAGGAAATTACCAAAATTACTTGAGATATTACAGTCCTACTAGCTTTGTGAAGATACTGGTCAGAATAATGAGGCATCAAATGCAATCTTCTATCTACAGAGGATTAGAAAATTAAAATATAGCTTATCTGAGCCAACATCGGCGTTTCTGGAGAAGAAGGCTTGAAAAAGTTTGTTTGTTTTTTTTTTTTTTTTTTTTTTTTTNNTGTTGTTGTTGTTTCTTTTTGTTTTCTTTTTTCTTCCAGGATTACAGGCCAGATTTTGTCATGGTCTAAGAGATAAGAGAGGTTACTGATAGAATGATTTTGCCAAAGAATTTTACATTGAACTATAACACTTTAAGACCTCTGTTAAACTGACCCAATAGGGAGCTATTAAAAGGATGAAAAGGAGAATGCTATGATATGCTTAAAATGCAGGAATATCCTGTTCAATTCTGATGTCTGCCATGCATCAACAGGGTCTGAATTACTTAAAAGAATTCAAAGAGCCAAAATCATGATCTTCCTGGCTTTGGAAAATAAACCTAGGTTATAAAGAACTCAGTCTATTCAGTATATTAGGAGCAAATCTGAGAGATCACCAGGTCATTTCAAGAAAACAATTTAAACATGGAAGAGAAAAAATGTTAAGGAAATATAACTTATAGGAAGGAATTGACCATCTTGATGAGGAAGACAGAAAGAAAATTGTACAATGAAAGACAAAATTAGAGGAACTGACATAAAATGCAGTATACTAAGAGAAAAGATCATTTGGAAAATGTGGAAAAAATTATGAATAGTAATCAAATGAAGCAACTTTTTTTGTGGGGTCTACAGTGCAAATGCTGTGTGGTTTCACATTATACTTGCAGTGATCTTTTCTGTCACTGAAATCTGAGAGTTAGAGAATTTGTGAAAAACATTTTGTTTATTTTTATTCCTTCCTACTCACCAAAAGCTACATTCTCTTAAATACACAGCTGCTTGCAGATCTGAGTTTGAGCAGTGATGTGACATAAAATTTTACCTGCAAATTTCATCCCAGATTGTCTGTGTGAAAAAGAATCACTCTTCCAATGTAGTTTTGGGAAAGTGAGAGAGAAGGGAGTGATCCCTCCTCTTCAGTTCCTGTGGATTGTTAGACTCTGCAGACAGATAGATAGACAATACTCTGCCATGAAACAATGCTCTCTATTATATATATATGACTCTGTCTTACCATCAAGGTTTAACAAAAACAGTTGATTTGAGCATGGGAGAGAATTTTTCTTGCAGTTCAGGATGAAAGCAAGCTACTCATCTCCAGCTGAAAAAGGAACTGACACCTTGAAAACTTTTAATAAATTCTTTGGTGGTTCAGGGGTCTTTTCCAGTGAAGATTCAGGGACGTTGTGGAGTTTCCTTCCCTGCAGATATCCAAAAGCCATCTGGACATGGTCTTGGGGAACAGGCTCTAGCTGGCCCAGCTTGAGCAGGGAGTTGGGCCTGATGCCCTCCAGCAGTCCCTTCCAACCTCAACTATTCTGTGATACCGTGAAGATATCCTTGGTTCCTACTGCTCCTGATAAAAAAATCTCTTGAGAACTAAAGTGCTTTAGTCTAATCCAGCACAGTGGGTCCACTGGAGTGAAAATGGAGTGACATTAAATGTGCTCTCATATAAAAGTTGTCAGACTATATCATCTAGTGATTACTTTCCTCAGACTCTATGAAAAAAATTAAACCTCTTCCTAGCACCCCGAAAGAGTTGTTAAGCTGTAAAGCCAAGCAAAAGAAAGGCCAGTTGTACAGTGCAATCTATATCTTGTCATCAGAGCTGGTAACAAATGAGCCTTTACTACTGTTGAAAGACAGAAACACCACAGAAGATTTTCAGGTACAGGGCATGGCTCTTTTTCTCAGAAATAACATCCATCTCAGAAGTATCATCCACTTCTAAATCTTACAAATCTGATCTGAAGTCCCATGAGAGACAATAATAATGCATTTCAAGCTTTTAATGTAGCAGATTTAAGGTTTGTAAGATTAAATGAAGTATAAAATCTGTTGCATGGACCCTCTGACTGCTCAGGAGGGTCTTCCCTTCCCTACAGGCTATCAGCCTTGTAGCCACAATTCCTAACAGCAAACTTCAGGTGTCTTGGGAAGAACATATTCAGGAAAAGAGGTAGGTCTTGTTTATTTGTGTTTGAGACCATCCTCCTGATGGAAAACATAAATTTTATGAAACTATATGCTGTAAAAAAATAGAAAACTGGTTATATGACTATCCACTTTCTACAGTGCCACTTCTGAGCCACAAGTATAACTGGCTCAGTTTTAAGAAGTTAGTGAAAGGAATTAAAGCCAAAGAAAATGAAAATCAAAATAATATCTGTATTATCAGTGGTGGTGGATAAGGAGGACTTGTCAGCTCATGTTAAATTAGAGGCAAATCAGTATGGGAAAAATGGCCTACAGTTCTTTTCTTGGTAAACCAAGTCAAACCAGGAAAATTTCAGTAGAACACAACCAGGAACTCAGCAGAGAAAACCTTTGCTCCCATTTGGAATTTGCTTTTCTAGAACTAGTCTAATAGAATGATTGTATTTGTAACCATGGCTTTTGTATGTATTGGCTGATTTTATTAGGAAAAAAAGAAAGAAAGAAAGAAAGAAAGAAAGAAAGAAAGAAAGAAAGAAAGAAAGAAAGAAAGAAAGAAAGAAAGAAAGAAAGAAAGAAAGAAAGAAAGAAAGAAAGAAAGAAAGAAAGAAAGAAAGAAAGAAAGAAAGAAAGAAAGAAAGAACCCACTATAGACTCCTCCAAAGATGAAAATGCTAATTCCAGCTACAGAGATTCAGCTGAATTTTTTATCACTGATCTTAACAGCAGTCACTGTTAATATTGGCTTTGGAAAAGTGAAAATATGAACTTGTTCCTGACTAGACTGAGACACAATGGGGGTTGCTTATCTTATTTACAAAAAAATAAAGCCTTTTCCAAAGCCTTTGATCTATCTTGTTCTACAAATCATTATTGCATAAGTCTCTGACTTTGCTCTCAGCCTTCATTTTCTCTTGATTCATAATCACTTTCCTGAGTTCTTAGGAAGGACTTCTATTTTAAAGCTCTATGTGGAAACTGGCAGAATAAAAATTGCTTCAGAAGATCCCAGGTTTCTTTTGAGGGAAAGCAATGAGAAAATGCTGTGATTCCCATAAAAGGGGAAGATTTTGGCAGGGATTTCTGGGTGTCTTTGTGGAAAGGGAAGGGTTCCAATGTTTTCTCCAAGAAAATAGTATTTTTAATCTCTTTCTGAAAGAGAAATATTTTAAATGAAAAATTATCTTTCTACTGTACATATGTAGTTTTGAATACTTAAATGTTTTACAGTTTTGTGGAAGGTTTTTTTTTTTTCAGTCATGGTTGGTGCTGTAATGACTTCTGTTTAATTCAGTGTGGTGGGGTTTTGAAATCAGTCATTTACAAACACAGAAAGTGTGGCTCTACCATATTCATTAACTGAGAAGCTAAATTTTCTGTGTAAATGATGGTGGTCCCAAAGAACTACCAAGAATCCCAGATTTTTTTTTACCCACTGGTAGTAACTTTCTATAAAATAATATTGCATGAGTTCAACATTTGGAATAGCCAAACCATCTGTAAAGTAGGGTAGAATATTCCCTTGAAGGTTTAAAGCATTTCTAATATCCAGTAGTTTTTATGATGCTCCTGCTTTACGTAGAAAGGGATTATTTTTTTCATCTTGTATTGTTGAACGAGATTCATTTTCAAGGGAAGTTAAGAAGAGCGCAGGGAGCCTGATTAGAAACCTAAGAACATGTCTGTGCTGTGGTGACTGTAGCAACCTGCACACCTTTAATTTTACCTTCCTTCTTAGCATTTCTCATTCCTTTCCTTCTGTCTCTACAGTATTTTGCATTTCCCCTGTGTTATGAGAAAGCCTTGCCTTCTTCCTCAGAACTGTGGATTCGGCTTCAAAAAAATGTATGTGCTATAGCTAGCCTTTAATAAAAGAGGTTTTCAAAGTTTTTCTTCTACTGTCGACTGGGAAAGTGGTAACCTATTGGTAATGTCAGCTCATGATGTCACTTGTGGCACTAGAAAAATACATGAGCAACTCTTTGATAATAATTTAATGGAGTCAACTGTTTCTTTAACTTTTTTTGCTTTGTCCCTTCCTTTTGGGTACAGCTCCTGCTTTCTTATTCCATGTTTGCTGACGTCTTTCTCAGAAATAGTCTTTTGACAGCTGCTTACTCATTGCTATACAGAGTTGAACTGTTCTGCTTCTCAAATCTGTGCTTCTAGTTGAAATTTTTACTTTTGGTCCTGTACAAACTTCTGGGCCTATCGTTGATTTTTATTGTTCCACAGACCTTAATTTTGAGGGGAAAAATAAATTTATGATTTTGACGTAGTTCAGCTAGATCCGTCTTTACCAAAGGTTTTCATACTTTCTCCTTTGTAATAACTTTAAAGTAATGTTACAACATAAAAGCATTTCTTTTATGCCCTTATGTTTTCTATTCCACCTAGTCAGCATTTTTGTTAGCCTTGTAAATCCAAGTCCTAAACAGTAATGGAGTTTAATTTTGCTATGAACCATACAAATGCATTCAGCGGGTTTACAAATTATCCCTTCTGTTGCTTTACAACAAGATCATTTTTTAAAATGGATATGGATGCATAAAGCTCCCCCTTGCCCTTTTTTTTTTTTTTTTGAAAGAACATCTGGGATGTTGTACAGATTTTTAGGAGCAATGTTAAACAAGAACTGGGCCCAATGCCCAGAGAAACCAACTCAAATAAAACTTGGGCAAAATAAACTATCCCAAAAAGGAAGAGCTAGACAGAAGCACAAATAATATATGTGGAACTGCCCAACGGTACAGAAAATAGAGTAGAATGATTTGCACTGAGCACAGTTGTCACATATCAGACACCTTTAGAGAGAGAATGAAGAAGATGCCCACAGAAAGCAATGCTCCTGGATTGGATTCCAATACTTGAAGGCCTGGCTTGAGTGACATTCATTTGCAATGAGGATATTCTCATAGAAACACGATGTAGGCCCTGAAAATGTATAGTTTCAATCCCCAAAGCAGTCTTTCAGTTCACCAGCAAGAGCACCTTAGGTGAAACGTAGGCTCTTTCACTTAGATGAAAGCTGTGGGATTAGACCTTTTTCTTATGTTTTTCCCCAGCTAGGCAACTGGAAATTGCTTACACAAGGAGCTGACACATCAGACATGACAGCTTTAACCTTTGGAATATACTACGATCCAGATATCATGAGACTGACTTACAAGAATGAAATTGTAATACAAATATTTTTTAGTTCCTTTCACTAGCAACCTGAACCTTTAAGCTGTCACAGCCTGTTTTATAACATGTCCTATATCCTTGAGGTGAGTAAGCTACATTTAAATGAAATTGAAACCACAAATTCTTGTGGATTAATATGTACATAAACACAGGGTTTTGCAAAAGAAAAAAAATCTGTTTGCAAACGCTGGAATGTGTCTTACTTGAGACTTGCTGTATGTGAATAGCATCCATTTTCTGAAGTTATTTGTGGCTTAATTTACTTGAAAGCCCATTAGATTAGCATCAAAGACATTAAATTGATGGGATTTTTGTAAAAGTGGTGATTTATTATCTGAATCTCTAGAATTGTTGGGTCTTTGGTGTTGGGTTAAAGTAAAACATTGTGAGCAGCTGCCAGTCTATCATATTGGTGATCTTATAATTTTTCACAGCACTATGTATGAACATAGCAAGCAGATGCAGACAGAGCTTTTGCCTGAGACAAGTAAATGTTGAGCCCTTCTACTTCTAAGTTTTGACAGTAATTATTTTATTTGGTGTCACAAGTGTCAATTTTACCTGGCACGCCTTCAGCACAGTTCTACAGCTGGGACAACTTCTCCATCCTGCTTTCAGTTCCACCTCTGCATCCTCCTTCCACAATATTCGCTTCATCCACACTCCCTTTGATTCCCACAATTCCCTCTTCCCATCCTTTCCTATAATTTATATAAATTTGTACTCAGAAGAGGAGGATAATCTGAGTTCCAGTCATTTGAGTGACCAGTTGATCAAATATTACCAAACTTTCCCTCAGCCTTGATTTTTTATTTAATTGTGTTTATGAAGTCATTTCTGTATTTGGAGAACATTTATTTGCCCTGAGCTAAGTTTTATCTCTGCTGTCGTATGTTTATAGGACACAATGTGTACTTTTCAGAAGTAACCTCAATTTCCTTGACAGACTGTACTTGTTCTTAGTCTGCATGTCTATTTGCCACACAATGCTTTTGTGTTATGCCTTGTTTGTGTTAGTAGTATTCATAGGTTTTCAACCTGAACTAAATGAGAATATAAACTAATTTGTATTAGTATTTCCACTAACTCAACAGAACTCTATTTGGGATCAATTTTTTTTTTTCTTTAAATTTTATTAAGTGACACAAAAATGAATCACAAAACCCCAAACCCTGTATTTCATATTACATTTGTTTTATCCAGCAGGCAAGCCAAACCATTAATCATTTGGATTTGTATGTACTGCAAGATCAGGTCCTGGCAACCGTGACCTTAGTCCTGGACAGTGTTTAAGCGTGTGATTAACTTTGAGCAGATGCTTAGCTCCTATTTTTGACAGTGGAATGTAAGCACATCTGCTTCCTAAGGAGTCTCATTTCTACTGAAGTTAAGGCAAGGTTTTCTTTGACTCCAAAATGACCTGAATCAGACTTTAGTTTCCTAAAGACACCAAAGAATCCTGGAACTGTAAAAAAATGCTTTTAAAAGAATTTAATTAGATTGAAAAGAGCAGATCTTCTCAAAGCAGTTTCTAATGATTTATGTCTCACTTCTGCTATAGTGCCTTAGCATGTATTTTGTTAAGCTCCACAGCTTCAGGGACATTCCATGCTGTGATTTAAGTAGGCATTCAAGGGGACTTTGAAACTGATGTTTAGTTTCCCCTCACTTCAAGTGCTTAATTCAAACATGATCAAAATACTTCTAGGGGATTTTGGTCAATGCTTACGTGTTGTCTCACAGGGTTCACATACTTCGGAGAATTTTTAAGCCCTTGCAAAAGAAAATGGATTCTTCTGAAGAGACCACCTTCTTAGCATGCTTTATTTGCAAATACAGTGTTTTCAGTAAAGTATTTTTTAAAACAGGTATCTAATAAACCTTCATTTACTGAAGAGATAACAAGAAATTTTACTTTTAAAAATGAGGCAAATATAACTGAAATAACATTTAAAAAATATGTATGTTAAAAAAAATAATATTTTTTTTCAGCTAAAGAAAAATGATTGATAAAGTCTTGGTTTCACTCCTAATAAAGAAACTAGTAATAGAGCAAATAGAAGTACACTAATTTTTGGCCTTTTCAGTTTAGATTCAGGAAAATAGAAGGCCGAACTCTTTTTAAATTTGTTGGGTTGTTTTTCTTCCCTAGAAGTTGCTATGTAATACAACAATATGCACCTACTTATTGTAAAGCATTTATAAACTTCATTATATATGCCATTATCTGGAACCTTGACTTATGTACATTTACTTACAAGTGGTTATTGCCAATGAGCACTATAATTCATGGACCCTTCTTCTGAACTTATGAGCATGCTGGTCTGAGCTCTGACTCTGCTCTCACTACTACAGGAGCGCAAAAATGGAAAGCAACAAATATTCAAAATTCAAATGTGATTTTTTAACCTGTTCTTGTTTAAAATGTAATATATTTATGAGCTACATTTAAAATTTGTGCTTCATTAGGAGGATCTTAAAATGCAACATCTATAGCGACTCATCAATCCTAGGAAGTACCTGTTGTTGATATAATTTTGGCAGCATGATTTGAGTGTGTGTTTGGCTATTTGAATACATATTATGTAATCTAATATACATATGTTTTTTCTAGCAGTGAAAGTGGTAAAAAACCTATGCTAATTGCTTTTTAAAAGTTTAAAATCACAGAATATAAGAATATAAGAATATCCTGAGTTGGAAGAGACTCATAAGGATCATCAAGTCCAACTCCTGCGCCTGCACAGGACAGCCCCAACTCAGGCTTCGTGTGTCTGAGAGCTTAGTCCAAATGCTCCTTGAATTCTGTCAGGCTGGTGCTGTGACCTCTTCCCTGGGGAGCCTCTACTAGTGCCCAACTACCCTCTGGTGAAGAATCTTTTTCTAATATACAACCTAAATCTCCCTTGACACCACTTCAGACCATTCCTAAAGTCCTATCACTGTATCGGTACCTGCTCCTCCTCTTCTCCTCAGCAGGAATGTGTACACTGCAATGTGTCTCATCTTCTCCAGGCTGAACAGAGCAAGTGACCTCAGCCACTCCACACACGGTTTCCTCTCGAGGCCCTTCACCATCTTTGTTGCCCTCCTTTGGACACTCTTTAATAGTTAATGTCTTTCCTATACTGAAGAGCCCAAAACTGCCCCCAGCACTTGAGGTGAGGCCGCCCCAGAGNCTCCACACACAGCTTCCCCTCGAGGCCCTTCACCATCTTTGTTGCCCTCCTTTGGACACTCTTTAATAGTTAATGTCTTTCCTATACTGAAGAGCCCAAAACTGCCCCCAGCACTTGAGGTGAGGCCGCCCCAGAGCAGAGCAGAGAAGAGCAGAGCAGAGCAGAGCAGAGCAGATCAGGACAATCCCCTCTTTTGCCTGCCTGGCCATGCTGTGCCTGATGCCCCCCAGGATAGGGTTGGCCCTCCTGGCTGCCAGGGCAATGCTGACCCAGATTCAACTTGCCATCAACCAGGACCACCAGATTCTCTTCTCACTGCACTGCTCTCCAGAATCTCATTCCCCAGCCTGTCCATACATCCAGGCTGGCCCCATCACAGGTGCAGAATCCAGCCCTTTCCCTTTCTGAACTTCATGTGGTTGGTGATTTCCCAGCCCTCTGACTTGTGTAAGTCTCTCTGTAGGGCTTCCCTGGCTTCAAGGGAGTCAACAGCTCCTCTCAGTTTAGTATTCTCAGCAAGCTAAATATCCCTTCCAGTCCTACATCCAGGCAATTTATGAAGATGTTGAAGAGCACAGGGTCCAAGATGGAGTCCTGCAGAACCCCACTAGTGACAGGTCAGTCTGATGACTGATGACTTTAACCCTTTGTGCCTGCCTCATGAGCCAGCTGCTCATTGATCCCACAACGTGTTTATCCAGCTGTGCGCTGGACATGTACCCAGAGGGATCCTGCGACAGATGATATCAAAAGATTTACTGAAATCCAAAAATATTACATCAGCTACCTTCTCCTGATCAGCTAAAGGGGTTACCTTGTCATAAAAGCAAATCAGGTTTGATAAGCAAAACTTTTCTCTCATGAAGCCATGCTGACTGTGATCGATGACTAAGTTGTCCTTCAGGTGTTTCTCAATAAATCCTAGAATAATCTCCATAATTTTACCAGGCACTGAAGTGAGACTGACAGGCCTATAGTTTCCAGGGTCATCCTTAATACCCTTCTTAAAAATTGGAAAATGGTCACCAGTTTCCAGCTGACTTGGAGCTCTCCATATTTCCAAGACCATTCAAAAATCTTTGAGAGGCCCTATGATGATATCAACCAGCACTTTGACTATTCTGAGATGAATCCCATCAGGCCCTGTAGACTTACAGAGATCCAGCTGGAGCAGCAGATCATGCAAATATTCAGGGTTGACTGAGATTTTATCATTCTCACAGTTATAATCCTCCAGCTCTGAGCTCTGGAATTCCAGAGCTCAGCATCAGTTTTGAGGACTGAGGTGAAAAAAGCATTAATCTCTGGTTTGTCCATGTCCTTGTTTGTGAGGCAACCGTGTTCTTCAAGTAACAGACCAATGTTTTTTCTGGATTTCCTTTTACTATTAACATATTTAATAGCTCTTTTTATTGCCCCTCTGAGTACTGGCCAGCTTCAACTCCAATTGAGTTTTGGCCACGTAAGTTTTCTCCCTGCAGTGGTGAAGAGCATTTCTGCATTTCTCCCATTTCCCCCAACCTTGCTTCCACTGGGCATACACTTCATTATTATTTTTTTTTACTTCTTGTTTGTTAGTTCCAGAAGATTCCTGCTCAGCCAAGCTGGTCTTCTGCCTCATCTGCTTGAATTCTGATATTTTGGAATTGCCTTTTCCTGTGTCCTAAGTAGGTGGTGCTTAAAAAGTGGCCATGACTGATGGAGCCTAGCACCTGCAAAAGCATTCCCCAAGGGGACCTTACCAACTACTTCCCTAAGGATTTTGAAGTTTGCTTGCTTCACATCCAGGGTTGAAACTTTGTTGTCACTTTTCCTGCTGTCAACAGAGATTTTTAAACTCAACTGCTTGGTCATTCTGGCCAAGATGGCCACTAATCTCCACTTCACTCACAAGACCCTTTCTGCTAACAAGTAACAAATCAAGGAGGGTATCACTCTAAGTTGGTTGTCTAAGTACCTGTTCCATGAAGTTACCACCCAGATGTTTAAAGCTTCTTCTTTAAGGAATCAGGTTTCCTCAGTAACCTCACCAGGCATTATCCTTTTGCAGGCATTTACTAATTTTTTACTATTATTATTGTTTTTCTTCTCAATACAATTTAACTGTAATTTGATGCTGGAACTAGCCAGGTTTATGTCTCCAAAGGTTCACAGAAGGAAAATGCATCAGTCAGACACTCTAGATTGCAATACTGGAGTCACACAATGAGTGGAGTAGCCAGGACCACTAGAGAGAGCTCTTGTAACAAAGCACTGCTCCCCCATGAAGATCACTGCGATCAGTCCAGGCACTTCCCCAAGTTCCAGTGAGACCTTGCCACTTACCTGCAGCTGGATCCCAAGCTATATATAGTTTTATGCAAGGCTTAATCCTGAATTGGCATAAAGCAGACAAAATTGACCTATTAGCAGTCTGGCTTTATGAAGTGAAAACTGTGCAGTACAAACGTTGACTATTTTTTGTGGAACAGTTACAAAAGCAATTGAGAGAGGAAAGAGGATATCATCGGGGTTTTGGTACAGCATTCAATACAACATCTGATGAAATCTTACTTTTCAAATGAGTTACAATTGGCTTGGATCTGAGCTCCATCACATGGACTGAAAACTGGCACACAGAGCACAAACAAAATACAATAATGAACAACAACATATTGAGCTGTATGAGTTGACAAAAGGGGTGCCACAAGGCTCTATTTAAGGTGCTATTCTCTTAAAAATTCACATAAATAATATGGAATTGAAACACAAGCATGATAATGCAATTCACAGATGATGTTAAATTAGAGGTTGTTCCAGCAGCAGTCAAGACAGGCAAATAATAGAGGGTCTCAGAAAAAATTGAAACATGGGCTGAGAATAACAGAATAAGAGTCAACTTGGAAAACTGAAAATACATCTGCAGAAAATTAATTCAAAACAGCCACTCCTTAAGAAGGCTAAATCTGGAAAGCAATGATGAAGTGTATTCCTGAGGTGACAGAGTATGATCAGTGAGATAACATGTAAGAAACAAAAGCCAAGGGATTTGGAGCAACCAGCTCAAAAAGTCTCTTCCCTACAAGGTTGAAATGATATTATCTTGAATATTCTGGTTGGTGCTACACATTTCACAATCACAAAACAAAAAGTAGACCCCTGATTTTAAAGGAGAATGGCAATTTAGAAGTTGTGCCTACTCTAGTACAAGTATCTTATTTCCTTTACATTCCAAAAAGAGGAAAAATAAGAGAAAGGAGGCAGAAAGCATGTGACTTATTAATTCCACTAATTAATATTAATTACAGTTAATTCCACTTATCTTAAAAACCTATCTGCTATGGGATAAAAATGCATCTCTATGACTGTAGAACTTGAACTCTGAGACAATGAACCGCCCGACTTTGAGTAGGTGTAATTACATTTACTTTATTGTACCTACTCCAGGTCCATACATTAGGAATATTATGTATTTACATTACTGGATAAAACTCTAGAAGTCATTCAGATAGAAACAGCTTCATACCTGATCCTGTTTCTGAACTATCCAGCCACCAGATACCTTATCCCTGAGACTTTGTTGGCCTCATAATTCTTGGGCTACCATATGCTCAATGGCTTAGCTGTAATAGAGTCTGCTACCCTTCCTCATTCCAATCAAATAACATGTTATTTGGATGTGGCAAATATGAATTTGAATTTGAATCTGGTCAGACTGCAAAGCTGTAGAAACCGGGTCTCCATTTCCAGTGCACAGTCTGCATCAAAGGTGCTACTTTTGGCTCTGTTCTTGAATAGAAGATGTTGACACTGCTGCCTCTGGATATCAGAAGAGCTTACAGCATAGCTAATGGAGTGACTGTCCTTCCTGGAAGCCTTGTGCAGAGGTTAGGACTGGTCTCTGGACATCTGGCTGTAGCTGTCTACCATGTAGATGTGGACATGTGAGACACACACACACTGAAGCTAGATAAGATGTATGTCCCCCAACTTTTACCAGTGAATCTTTACATCAAACAAGAACATGGATGCCAGCACCCAGTTCCTTCAGTTAAAGCATTTCCATGTACACACAGCAGCCTTGGCAGCCTTAGCAGCTGAGATTTGAGTAGCAGTTGATAAGCAAGATAAGTTTACAGATGTCTGCCAAAGTATTGACTTTCTAGATTGTTGTCATTGACATTGGTGCCCATATTCTATATAAAAACAGTGCATTGGGTCTCAAAAAGGGATTGGATCTGGATCCTATCCAAAACCTTGACTGTTCCAGTGAATGGAGTGTTCACCCAGATTTCAGACTGGTTTTGCTGTCAAAGAACAGACTAAACATTATTTAATTAGAACAAATATAAGCAGCAGAGGGAAGGAAAGCCACTTGAAAACCATTATCTCTTGCAGTTTATCTGACTTGTGAAACAAAGCTAGAAGCAGAATCTTGTAATTGTTTTCAGAAGCATCTCTGTTCTGTACTTTCATATTTCTATGAAATTATTCCTTACAATACTTTTGATTTCCACACAGATGCTTTTGAAAATGGTACCTTCAGTACATAACCATCTGTTCTTTTCTTTAGTGGTACTTTTCTTTCCATTTCTATACATAGATTCATTGGATTTTTAAAATATGCCTAGACATATGGATCATTCCAGACTGCAAACAACTCAGGATATTAATGTAAAGTATAAACCTTTAAATTCTTTGCTTGATAATATTTGAATTGCTTGCTCTAAAATGACAGTAATTATTTAAAAGATCTAGTATTTCACCATTGCTGCAATATGTAGTTGACCATCAGACTGATGAATTGAATTCCAGCTCTACCTGAATGTGGTTCTATTTAAGTTAGTCAAAAGTTATGTCTTACCCAGATTTTTTTTGGGACAAAAGACCAAAGTATGTAGGACATTAACTATCAGCATGTTTCAGTGTTAATTAAAAGCTACACATTTCCTGAACGAGCAACTTTGGAGTTAAATCTGAGAGAAAAAAAAATGTTCAGTTTGAGAGTTCATAAATTTTTGTAATTTGCAACCATGAAAATGGACAGGGAGCACGAGGTAAGTGGTTACATCTGGAAGGCAAAACTATTTGTGAATTCTGCACATTTCTTTGCTTCAAACAGTGCCATTCCTGTACCTTTTCAAGTCATACAGAGGGTAGCCAAACCAACAGTTACTAGCATATTTTATTAGAAAATGTTTTCTCTTTATGCACTGTTAAAAAGCTCGTAACATTCTAAGTATTCTTGAAGTATTCTTTTTATTTTTCGATTGTGTGCTTCTTATTGATTATGAGACCAACTGCCAGGACTTGACAGCAGAATACTGACTTAATACCTTGCATCTGATTTAGAATTCATTGCTATTAAAGATCAGAATAGAACTTTTGTTGTCTGCTTTTTTCCATTATGGTTTAAAGTTTCTCTTGGAATACCTGATAGGAGATCCATGGTGGAACTTCTATTCTTTCACACACCACCGTGAAATATGATTATGCAGAAATATTACTGGTAGGAACATAATAATTTCTGGGTAAGAAAAAACCTAACCCTTTACAGTGAGTCAATTTTATGAAGAAATCTGTTTTGAAGAATTCACTTCTACACATGCCTGTTTTTGTCAAATTTTAAACAATTAAGCATAAAAGCAATACTTACTGTTCAAAAGTAAGAGGACTCAGGTAGTCCTAAATAAAATTCACTCAGTTACTTATGTTAAACCCTAGGCTCTTCATTTTCCTATCCTTATCTTACTATTTATATCTGGGAACAGTCATGTTAGGAAAATCATGGGTTTTTGTTGTTTTTACTTAACTTTCTATGATTCCAGTTCTCTGGCTGGTCAGATCAAAGCATATTTTGTTGATTGATTATGTGAGTTTAATGTCACTTTAAGAACTCATATTTAATTAAGGAACGAGATCAAAGTCTTGCTTTTGATCAATGCAAATTTGGCATATGTATGCCCTCTGATCACACAAGACTAAGCCTGGAAGAGGGACAGAGATCACCATAGTGCTGGCAATCTGGTTGACATCAAATACCTTCCTCAAGTAAAGTCAAATTATAAACTCATAGAACAGCAGAGATGTTGGTAAAAGTGATCTAGCCCAACCCTCTGCTTTAAACAGGGCTATTACCAACACCAGACCTGAGCTACCAGGGCATTCTGGTTTTGAAAATCTCCAAGTCCATAACCTTCCTGGGCAACTTATTCCAGTGCTGCATTTGCCCTTGTGAATCTTTTTCACTTGATGTCTAATCTGAACCCTTGAGGCTGCAGTTGGGGGAAGTTTTGTTTCTTTGTCTCAGTCACACCACTTCACGTAGCTGTAAAGAGCTGGATCACCCTGTAGCCTCCTTTTCAATAAGCTGAACAAGATCAAATCTGAGTCTTTCCTCCTGGGTCCTGTACTCCATTTTGCCAATGAATACCCCAGTGATATGGGTCCATGTATGAGCTGTTGGGGTACTGTGCCTGCTGGCAGTTGGATGTTGAGGCATCATCCACCTGGTAATTTTTCTGTCCATGTAAAAAATGTGCTCCTTCAGGCCACACATCCTTCACTTCTAGACATGATGACAAAAGATGTCAAAAGCCTTACTGAAGGCAAATGTGTTACTACTCAACCTCTCCAGATGAGTAATAATCTACTCATTTTCCTATTAGAAATTGGAAATACCTTCCTATTAGAAGGAAATGTAAAAGTCAAAGGTACATTTTGTATTGAAGAACCAAAAAAAAAAAATATTTTTTTCCTTATGTGGTGATGACAATGAGAATCTTGAAAATCTTTATATTATCTGATTTCACTCCTACAGTCCTTTTCTTCTACATTGACACACCCTTCAGCTTTATGTGTGTTTTATCTGAGAAAGCCACATGTCAATATCTGGTAATGATTATGAAATTATATTATAATTTCACTGCTGAATAGAAGCTTTCACATTAATTACAGTTAAAAAGACAATTGAGTAGCAACTTCAACACTGTGAAAACTAAAAAATAACTAACTACCCAGCTTTATGTAGAATTATATTGGCACATAGCCCATTTATTTACCAAAGTTTTCTAGGCTGGAAAAAAAAATGGCTATCTGTGCCACTCCTTCATGTCATTCACGTGTCATAACAGTCAAATCCTTTTATCTAGACAAGTCTGTTTTATTGATTACTAATAACTCCATCATTTAAATCATAGGTAGACATAGACATAGAGACAATTGTTATAAATTCCTTCTTGTTTCCTAGTTCCTTTGATATATTATTGATCTTACCATTTCTCTTCTAGCCTTGAAAAGTAGAAGTTTTAATACCACAGGTTGAATTAGAGGATAAAATCCTGCAGAGTTACTCTGAGCCCCTCTATTTTGCCTTGTGAGAATGCTTTTATAACATTAAGTTGTATTTCTGTAATCTTCTGGAGTTAGTAAAAAGGATCAGGGAAAATGATAGTTTGGACTTGTGCATAGTTCAGGACAATAATGTGGTTAATTTAAGTTGAACATCATCGTATCTTATGGTGCATTGTTCCAGTCAGTTTACTGTGATTTCTGTCTTATTTAAATCAAATGCTATGTAATCAACTCAGCCACACATAACTCCTATCCCTCCACAAAAAACACCCCCATATATTTAGAAGGCGTTTTATTAAAAAAAGTTGAGTATAATCAGCACCGTTTCCAATTCTACTGAACTTCTACATGGAATTGCCAGCAAGATTCACAGTAATATGCAAGATATTCAAAGATTCCACTGAAGTACTTTTCAGAGATGGGTTACAGCTTTTTGAAAGCATTTCCCTGCACAGGATAGCAGCATGCTTGATCCCTAAAATTTCATTGTTGATGGATCATTCAGAGTTCATCATCAATATTACAAAGAATTTACCACAGCGTGGTAGAAAACCTTGTTAACTGCAGTCAGTGGGTGGAAGTCCAAAGTGGAATGACAGCGAAAATGTGAAGCAGTTATTATCAATCTTTTATCTTAAAATTTGTAACTGTGGGAGGGAAATTCATTTGCTCCCCCAAGAGAGATTGGAGGGGAATTATTCTAAGTGTGGATGTGGGTAGGAGGAAAAAGAGGATGGAAAGGAAAGAAAGATGGAAGAGCAACGCGAGTTTTAATTTGCCTCTCTCTTTCATGGAATCATAAAGAGTAACTCCAAAATGGACCCTTTGATTATATAATGTGACCTCCTGTAGATTACAAATCACAGTCAACTATAGTCATCCTGTATTTTCTTGTAATCTGCATTTCTGTAAAACTTATATTTCAAACCAGTATTTGAATATATCAAAGGCTGCACAATTTTCCATTTTCTTTACTCCCTCATTTTAATTTTTTAAGAAAGAGCTTTATTGTTGATTAAATATCTCTTACAAAAGTGCTTTCATTACCTTATGCTGATAGAGCTATCCTGTCAGATTGTCAGGAAAAAGGTGTTAAGAACTACTGCAACATTACAACTCATTTTACTTTTTCCTACACTCTTGGTATTTTAAAAGTAGGGACAGGAACTTCTGTCTCCTTCTACCCTAGAAAAGATTCCCTATACTACAGCCTTGGGATGAAAGTCCAAATAATTTGTTATTTAGCCTGACTGTCTGTCTCAAGTTAGCTACCACAGAAGTTGTCAGAAAATTCTGCATATGGAGGGAAACAAGAAAGAAAAAAATCTGTAAAACAAGCATGGAAGAATTTGAGAAGAACAAGTATCATACATGATATAAAATAAATCCTAAGAAAATCAGCTGGCTGATTCCCCCAATGTTGGGGAAATGGAAAAAAACTGAAGTCACATCAAGGTCGCCAACTTGGTACTGCTGCTTGATGCAAAGGATAATGGCAGAAAACCTTATGGAAATAGGGCACCCTTTTTATTTGTAAACTACACAATTATTAAAATTCTGGTCACAAGTAATTTGAGTAGCATAGCATATATAAATAATCCCTCTTTGTAATAGTTACTGTAACATCCTTACACAAATGCATTTATCCCTGCTCTTATGCAGGAATGGGAGATTAAAGGGAATGCAGACAAGGCTTCAGAGAGTTTCTCTTGCAGTTATATTGAGTTTCTCTTAGCAGCACCCAGTTAGCTATGAAAAACTCCTAATTCTACCAGTTGTTAGCATGAATTTAGGGCTTGATAACACAAGAGAAATATCATGTTGCATCATGAATTTTCAGAATTTTGTAGAAAGTAGTCATTAAGAAGTAACAGAACTTGGTTTAAGTGGATTTAAGACCCACTGAAATACAGATTTATAGTTTGATCCTTTGAGAGGTGGCTAAAAGTATTTTAGGAATAACTAGATCTGCCCTGATTCCTTTACACTTTTTTTCTGTCTTCTCACAGTCAGGAAAAAACAACAGAAGTCTGGTTATCTTGTGTCAGAAAAGACATATTGGAAGGGAATTCTCATCCTCTCATCTACACATTCTTCATTGTTTCTGGCTTATGGTTGTATGGCTTGTGTACTTCTTGCTACTCAGAGGACAGGTTGTACACATCCTTAACATCATGCCTATTTATAGAAAGCTTCTTTTGCTACCAAATGATTATCAGTAATTTTCTGACAATATTGCTTCATTTTAACTTCTTTTAAGCTTTTTTTTTTCAACACATGGTGAAAATTACTAAGTCATAAGTATAAATTTCTAAAAAATTCTTTGTAGAAGTCTTCAGANTACCAAATGATTATCAGTAATTTTCTGACAATATTGCTTCATTTTAACTTCTTTTAAGCTTTTTTTTTCAACACATGGTGAAAATTACTAAGTCATAAGCATAAATTTCTAAAAAATTCTTTGTAGAAGTCTTCAGAAAAACTACAGACTCTGTTGAAAAGCTTTTTTCCCCTGCTTTATTTGGCTAGGAGGGAAGCCATGTGTCGTTTAACATCAGTCGTTTTCACTCAACAGCTCAACACTTCAGGGTCAGAAGTTTGCAGATTTTGTCTATGGTGCCCTGAAAATTCTTTTTAATAATTACTTATTTATTAAAAGAAAATGAAAAAAAATACCCCCCGAAACAAAACAGAAAGTGTTATGGAGTTTTGGAACCTGTAAACTGTGTTTGCAGCAAACAGCTTATCTGAAACTTCTGTGAATAAACAGGGACAGTTACAAAACATCCTCCATGTTGAATGCACATAATAAGGATTCTGCAAGTAGTTAGAATTTCTATTACTATAAACATGAAAAAGACCAATGAAAGCCTTAATGTAAAGTTAATGTAAATGAATTGATTAAGAAAAAAACCGAATCTGTTTCATAATTATTTCCATCTCTCTCTCTCTTTTTTTTTTTTCCTTTTTGTTAAGGAAATTTCTCACAAAACCACAACTTCTAAAACAATTCCCTGTGCCATCATTTGCAAGCAATCCACACTAATTCCATCTACTTTTGGAAAGAGTGAATCTTCTCTGCAGTGTATTTCTATTGCTACAAAATACACCACTCAGTACAAAACTTGCTGCTGAAATGAACAGTTCTTAGGCAATGCAGGGAATTCTATTTCTGTCTAAGATTTTGACTTTCCACAGCCACCCTCAACAGGAGTGAACTTTTAAACGCAATCAAGAAATTAGACATTATAATAGCCATGATCAGATTTCCAGAAGCATCATTTAAGAGCTTAGTCTGATGCCTCAGTTACATTCTCATTTAGAAAATCCTACTCTAAAGCAAAAAGTGATGACACTATACAAAAAAGTACTTTTTCAATGTGTTCAAACATAGGAGTGAGAGAGGTGAAAGGAAAAAAAAATAACGGATTTTCACTAATAAATATGCATGAGAATCAGATGACAGCCTGAAATACCCTTCAAGTTATTGTACACTTCCATATCCCTGATCTTCTCTAGGTGAAGTTTCTGCCACCAATTTTGCTAAATGTAAGGAGAGCAAATTATTTGATTACCTTTGCCCAGTATAGGTTTTCTCATCCATCAGTTTCTACATGTCTTCTGATTTTCATTTTTTTGGCTGCAGACAACTAGAATTTTTTTCAGCATTGCATAGAAGAGGAAGATATGTAACATATTTCCCCACTGTCTGTTAACATCTTTTTCATGGCCATATCTGAAAGCAGTTTCTCTTTGGCATTGTTTTCAGTAATTGTTACTGGACATTCGGCAATTTTTCTTGGCCTGTTTATCTTTTTTTCTTTTCAATTTCTCCTATTCTCAAAGTAATCCAATTTTTCATCACCAAAAACACGGCACTAGCACACACTTCTTTTTTCCTGTCAAGAGCATAAATGAATCAGTCTTGTACTAACAACAAACTGTGGGAAAGTCTATACTCTTCTGAATTGTCTATTATAGATATTTTCAGTACTTTTAGATATTTTCAGTACTTTTGGATATTTTCATTATTTATTTTCTATACTTTTAGTCAAAATTCTTGCCTTCTCTAGTTATTAATCAGATTAATTTTGGCTCATAATTTCCCATAAGATATTATACCCTATTCTTTATGCAAGCATAGTTATGCATGAACTACAGTGTGTTTCATTTAGAATACAATTTACACAAGCAAAGAAATTCCCACACTACCCGCTAATTAATTGAAAATTTTGAAATATATATTCACCCTATTATCTAATCATGACTACATTAAGATGTCTGATTTCTAAGTCAAGTTCCGTTCTGATATTTTTTATCTTGATTTTTGTTGTTCAGTTTGCCTCTGTCATTTCATATTCACTGCCATTCATATTCATATTATTTCACTGAAATAATTAGTCTTATTGAAAGCTGAGACATACTATTCATTTAGTGTGGGGGCCATACCTAGATTATCTTTAATCTCAACCTTGGCCTTCTTGTTTCTTCTTTATTTATTCTGTTTTTATTTATACTCTCAAAGTGCCTTTCTTTCTTATTTATTTTGATACCCTTCAAAGGTCTAACTCAGCTTGACTTTTCGTTATTCTCATTTTATCCTGACACTTCTTGACCTCAAAAGATGATTTCTTGGCTGTTCAGTCCTTTTTTCCATTCCTTATAGCTCTCTGCTTACTTCTAATATCCTTTTTGTTTATTCATTTAGCTAGGTCTGATGCTCTTCCTTGCACGTTTTTCTTTTCAAATGGAAGCATGTTCTAGATAGTTTATGAAATTTTGCCTAAGGCTTTCCTCTCTATAAAAGTTGTGTTTAGACCAGATGACTTAATTAACTAGAATTTTCCTTTTTGTAAGAGAGGAAGTGGTTTTTTTCTGTTTTACACTAAACTTGTCAATGAACACACTTTGGTAAAATTATTTTTTTATTCCACTATATCTAAAATGTCTTTAGGCCAGATGTGTAATATGATTCTTTGCTGTCTCAGTAATTCAGTGGAAACATTCACATTTTTAAGGCCTCTTTATGAGTAATAGCATTTGTTTTCCAATCTATAACTATGAAAGCAAAGTCTCCCACATTGTTAGAGTTTATAGAGCCATTGGTCTGAAATAATACTGTAATGACTCCTCTTCACAGCCTCCCTCAGTGCTGGCTTCTAAAATTCTAGGAGCTTGAGATCAGCAAAATTCCTTTTTCTTTTTCTCTCTCATTTTTTTTTTCCTTCTTCTCAGCCTGTAAATCTTACTGATGCTTCACCTCTTTTGTTTCTATTCTTATCTTTTCTGGATGACTTAGCGATACTCCATGTATGATTCTGTATTTCTCTTAGTGACTTTACAATCTCATTCCATAACTCTGTTCTCTTCATTTTGTTTCCCAAATTGCTTGAATGTGTATGTGAAATATTCACTTCTTTTTGTTCCTCCATACCACTAACAAGATCAAATTTCCTTCACAGACAACACACAGTCATTTCTTTACAAATTAGACAATTTCAACTACTGTCAGTGTTAATATTTTCTTTCTTCAGTTTGTCTATCTTAGAACCAGTGAAATTCCTTTCTCCTTTGCTGTATCTTTTAAAAATTGATTTTATTATCTCTCTTTAACAAAACTTAATATATAGGTTTCATAAATTTCTCAATACATATCCCTTCATCATAAAGATATTTTGGTTTCACCATCATAATTTTGAAAAAAGCTCTATCCATACAGCCTCAGAAAAGCCCTTTTCCTGTCTACAATATCCCTACTTACTGGTTTTCTGATCCATATTTTTTATCCTGCAAATCCTTCACTCCCTTTCTCAGACATATGGGAATTATTATGTTTTACAGTAGACTCATTCCAAGTTCACCCACCTAAAACTCCCAAGCTTTCTTTACCGTCTCTCTGAATAAAACTCTGGTTCTTTGGCCCAAGTGTAGTAGCTAATGTCTCTTGGCAGAAACCTTCATGCTAACTTTTCTCATGCTAATGTCCTTGTTGTAGGTCCTGGCATTAGTAACACACATCTTGGCTTAGAACATCCTCCAAGGTGTTTAAGCAGGCAGATGTAATATAAAATTCATAGGCCAAATATAGTACACTGAGCTACTCATTTGGCTTTCCAGGGCTAAAAGGCAGGATGAACAGCTTTCTTCTAACGACTTTTCCCTTCCAAGGCAATGACTGAATAATCATAGAATAATAGAGAAGAGCTAGGAGAGGTGCTCAGGCCCTCTGATCATCTTTGTGGCCTCCTCTGGACTTGCTCCTATAGCTCCATGTCTTCCTTGTGCTGAGGATTCCGGAGCTGGAGGCAGAACTCCAGGCGGGGTCTCATGAGACATTTCTTCGAGGCGGTTAAAATGTTCAAAGCTCTTGAGCAACCATGATCAGCCAGAAGACACAGGAGACATGAGTCAGCAAGTACTGGGTCCCTGTGCTACCACAATGCAGTGTTTTACCAAAAGATAAAAGTGATGAGGTAGATAAAAGTGTGAGTATATGGTATTTATAGCTACATCATCTTCAGCTAAATAAGGATTAAAAATTGCAGCACCTAGTAGCTGCACCAGCAGTCTGTGCAGTACGAGTAAAAACTCTCAATTGGCCTGACTTTCCAGGTGTTTTTCTAAAGAACCCATTTAACTCCCCATCACAAAAACTGGCATATAAAATATGCCCTGAGTTGCAGAAACTGTCTCAAATAATCCTTGTTTGTTTAGGGAGGATTCCTTCCCAAAAAATATTTCTTCCACAAAGGGGGTGATGTGTATTTTTCTAAACTTTAACCAGAAGATATGTTCTGAAAATACATTTTCAATAAAAATAGTTTATTTTGGACTGATACGACAGTCATGTTTTTTAGCACTTTAACAAAATGATCTATTATTTCTGAGTCCTTGTGCATCCATCTGTTGTTATGTTTTTTCCATCGCAGAGAACATACTCAGTCAAGACCACTAAAAAAGGCATTTAAGTGACTTGAATGTGAGAAGAATTCAACTCCATGCCCTTATTTTCACTCCCAACTCCTATTTCCTTCTCCTGTCCAAAGGAGATAGGACTCTGACTCTGTCATGGCCAATCCACTTGCCCTCTCTGTCTTGTTTCCTTCCCCAGTGGTCCTCTTTATGCCCTAAGCCCAAAGCCTAAGTCTGGCACTGGCCAGCTTCCTTCAGGACCTGGAGAAGTGGAAGAGGTACTTCCATACACTGCACCAAGTACGGACTCATAGAATGGTTTGAGTTGGGAGGAACCTTTAAAGATTATCTAGTGCAAACCTCCTGCAATGATCTGGGCCATCTTTAATTAGATCAAGTTGCTCAGAATCCTGTCCAACCTGGCCATGAAGGTTTCCAGCGATGGGGCATCTACCACCTCCTTGGGAAACCTGTTTACTACCCTCATTTAAAAAACATCTTTCTTATATCTAATCCATATTAACCCTCCTTNAGTTGCTCAGAATCCTGTCCAACCTGGCCATGAAGGTTTCCAGGAATGGGGCACCACCTCCTTGGGAAACCTGTTTACTACCCTCATTTAAAAAACATCTTTCTTATATCTAATCCATATTAACCCTCCTTCAATTATCCCTACTCCTGTTGGAAAAGATTCTGCTAAAATGTTTGTTCCTATTTTTCTTATAGCCCCCTTCACATACCCGAAAGGCTGCTGTAAAGTCCTCCCAGAGCCTTCTCTTCTCCAGACTGAATAACCCCAGTCCTCTGAGCCTTTCCTCATAAGAGGAATGCTTCATCCCTCTAATAATCTCCATAGACTTGCTCTGGATCTGCTTAAAAAGGTCTATCCTGTGCTGTATCAGCAATGTAGCACATCTGAGACCTGCTTAACCAGCAGGAAAGACATTTGCCACTCCTGCTCCAATGTACACCCAGGGACTGGAGATGTGTGGTTCCCCTGAGGGAAGTGTACAATAGCTAGAGAACCTCTGGTCTGTAACCTCAGCTGCACTAAATGCTCAGGACACAGGAATACCAATGGCACAGTAAGGAAGTGATAATTTGATTGGAATAGCAAATAAATATATACAGAAAACATGATCATTTAATGTTGTACTGTAATGGAATTTATTTTCTTCCAAAGCATTTCCTGAAAATAAAATTAGGCTCCATTGCAACCAGCATACTTCTCTAATCTATTTTTATCACTCTAGACACAGAGGAAACAGTAAAACTGCTTAACATTCCCTGCTCTATTGATTTAGCCTGAGCCTTTCGAAATCACTTTACAGACTCATGCAATGGGTGATACTTGCTGCTGAACAACAGGTCAGGCTGTTTTCTGTATAACTGAGACATGAACAGTCTCTTATATGGAGAACATTACATATTTGGTGTGTAACTATGAATTTACCCATAGTTTAGTTCCCCTTCCTGCAAGCTAAAAAGATGTTTACTGGATTAATTCTTGGTACTGCTGTATGGCTTAATAAAGCAAGCATTTCAAAATTGTCACATAAGAAGATTCATGCATGTGCTAATTTTTTTTTACAGAGTGGCAATAATTAGTTACAGAACTTTACTAGTAACATTAACAGCACTGATTACTTCTACAGTTTATCAGTTTTTTAACTGTGGATGTATCAGCAATAAACAGAACATGGAAGCCAGTGTTTGTTAACATATATTCTATGGAGTATTTTGGCACACACAACCATTCTTCATCACATAAAAGTAACTGCAAAGCATAAAAATAGCTCATTAGAGTGTTTATTTGGCCACTCATTTTTCCTGGGATTTTTAATTTTCAGAAATAGCATATTAGATTATCTGTCATTTGCTTTGCTTTCAAAATGCACATGAACAAAATGGCAGCATGAACTGATTCAGCCAGGCTTTGTTTCATCAAGCTAAGTCATACATGTGAACTCAGAGAAAGAAGGTGGCTTCTCATTTCCCAGTATTGTTGTATGCTTTCACAAGCAAAACTTTGAGAGATGTAATAAAATAAACAGATTGTTTTTAAACAGATGTTCTTGTGCTGGTCTGCATGGGAACAGCTGATATATGAGGGAATAGTCTAAGACCCGTTACAAAAATAATATTTAAATTGGAACAAGTGCTCTTGTGATTTACACCTAATGTTGTTCACACTCTGACAGACAGCCAAATATTACAGAGAAAATATCCAATGTCTGTTCTCATTTTGAAGCAGCACAGAAGATATGTAGAGAGAAATGTATGAAGGGTGCATGAAACATTCCAGTGTTAGTTTTAAGATGTAGTTCAACAAATTGTATGTAATGGGGTTGTTTACAGCTACTCTCAGATTTTTAAAAACTATATATATATATTTTAGATATATACATATTTAGTAACTAGCTTGGCTTTAAGACTAAGTATTTCATGGGTGTCTAGGAGAGCTAAATATTAAATTTCTCTTGAGTTTGACTCCTGAGCTACCACTCAAAAAACCTGATCCAACAGGGCCCCTGGGAGCTCAGAGCACAGAGCAAATTGCTGTATCAATTTTTATTTCAGCTTCAAAGTTTCTCCCATACTAAGCTAACTGCAAAAGCTGTGCTCCAATGAGAGATCACCCATCTATTGAAAGCACTCTTTGAGTGCTCAGAGAGAAGAATGAGGATCTTCCAGATGGAAAACCAGTGTGGGGGATATCCCTTAGAGTGGGGAATCTCCGATAGGGAACACCATGAGCGTGAGAAAAGCTTATCTCACAGAGGATAGAAGGGCAAGTGAGCACAGAAAATGTATGGAATTTTAGAGGGAAATTAGGATAGCTCTTCCTGTGGGACTTCTGTTAAACTGGAGGAATAAAATGTGCCAGGGGAACAACAGCTCCTCACTGTCTCCAGTTCATAAGGATGTGGGGCTTTCAGACAGCATGCAGAAAATCTTATTCCTGGCAGAAAGTCTGATGCTTAGATTTAGGATAGGTTGTTTAGATTGGTCCACAGTTCAGGGGAGTAGTAGAGAAGAGCTAAATTTCCCCAAAGAGTATTTCAGTAAGGGGCAGTATATAAAATCCCATCTCACAGTTCACCATTAGAGTATTCGTAAATAAAAGTGTAAGCATATAAATATCTCTAATTTTTTATTTAATTTCAAAAAACCCATGCCATGTAGTATACATGCTCTGTTCATATATGCACTCATAGTTTGATGTCATGGGTAATATAAGAGCTTAGGAAGAAAAAAACCATCAAAATATCTAGAAGTGGCCTGCATTGAAAAATAATTTCTCAGATTTATTTTATGAACTCAGACATTTTTTAGAGCTCTGCAAGGAGTTTTTGTAGAGGTTAACTTAGAAATCAGGTCTGGTGGCAGGTCCTAGCTGCTGTCAAATACCTTGGTGGTCATGTTGTGCAGTGATGGTTACCCTGGACTTTAATGAAGACTTTTCATAATGTCTCTGGAGTGGCTAGTGCAGAGCATGATGAAAATGCCCGTGCCTGTGCCAGTATGGAGCCAAACCAAACATACATAAACCTGGGATAGTCTAGAGTTGATCTTATGACCAAGTTTCCAAATAAAACTCAAAATATAACAACTTCCTTTTCATTTACTTTAAAAAAAAAAAAACAACTCAACAGAACTTTTTAGAAAAGTGAGGGGAAAATTATAACTGGAGAGAAAATGTTGCATGATCCCTCAGCTAGATGTCTGGAATCCAGTCAGCCCCTGAGACAGTTCTGGACTAGAGATCTGATTCCTTTATCTTCTTTATCCACAAGTCTAGTTCATATAACTACAAATCAAAACTCAAACTCTACTTTTGAAGACACAGCAGTATATTCCAAATATTTTCAGTTGCCTTTCTTGTTTGGCAAGAGATGACAACCTTGGATGAAATTATCTTTCCAGTCTGCTCTAGTCTGAAACTTGCAACAAAATTGATCTTTTCTGCTTTGTTTTTCTTTTTAAAGCAGGGATTTTTCAGGAACATTGGTGATTTAAATGGCAAAATATTTGAGCCCATTTTCTTTCCTGCTTTTCCCTCCTAAACATATAATTCCATAAGACTGCCACCAGATGGCATATGCAAGTGCTCTCCACACACAGCTCTCCAAAGCCTAAAGCCCACTCAAGAAAAAGAGAAGGTAGAATTTGCCATTTGATCTGTGTGTCATTGGCTTTCTCATAACCTAGGGTACAATACAGGAGGCTTTTCATGCTTCTAGCTCTTTGGATTTAAATAATTATTACACCCATGAATAGTGAGGGTAAAAATATTAATGAATAGTAGTACATTAATGAATTCATGTATTCATATGTACATAATTTTTCCACATTATCCAGAGGACAAAAAAATGCTACCAAATTCTTATACTTGTTCACAATTCTTTCTCTGGCCTAACTTTGTTGATTGTCATCTCATGTCAATTAATTTTATGTTATTTAACTTGTTAGGTGCCAAAGAGATAAATAACAGCAATTCTTCAATGTGAAAATACTTAAGCCTATATTCTCTAACAAAAGTGTAAGGTCCTTTATCTACAGTTAAGAAATAAAAAGAATGAGTGTTTGAAGCTAGATTTTTCTTGCATATGCAAATACCTCATCTTTTAGTGCTGGCTAAAATAGTGAGAATGTAGCAAGAACCATTCTTGAAAAAGGTTCTTTTGGACTAATATATAATTTAAAAATGTCGAAGAAGAAATATGCCAATGAAAGAGGTCTTGGCAGAAATCTCTGCTAATATTCTGATTGTCTTCAGCTGGTGCTGTGACCAGGCAGAGTGTGATTGCAGGACACAATTTACCCTGCAAGTCCAGGGACTTGGACCTCCAAGTCACTTGCCTGGTGGTCTTGTGGAAACAGAAAAGCAAAGGATAGGGCTGAGAAGACTCATGGGCTTCTGAGTCTCATCCTCCCCAGGGATCAGCAGAAAAACAGAAGAATATGACTGCTGAGTCACCTGTATTAGCACTGCATGAAAAGCCCATTAGGCAAAGTTTGAAAAATCCAGTTTCTTTCTGAATATCCTGGGACACTCAGGACACTGAGAAGGGCCCTGAGAAGAAGGTGAATTTTGCACCTTTACATTTCTCATGGGTTCCCTCTCCCTTTCTGAAAGGCTACAAGGCTACTGTCCCTCCATTGACTAGGAAGGGAAGGGAAGGCAAAGAGACTGACCAGACTGACACCTTATGTGAATCTTCTTCTAAGCTCCTTTATAAAATAAACACTGAAATTGGGTCATATAACCACCCCATGTGGACATACTGATATGTTGATACATGACATCCTTTCTCATTCATCCCTCTCTCATAGTAAAATTATATCCAGACCTCTATGTTTTTAAGGTCAAAGAGATGTGTCTTGTTCTCCCCGGCAGAATTTTAGTGGGGCGAGCAAAAGACAGTGATGATAAGGTTATTTAGTTATTTAGTTAGTTCTCAGGGGGTTTCACTCCTATTTTTTTTTTTATTCTGTAGGAAAATGTTGCATCCGGTGCAGATGAAAAATGGCAATAACATTTCAATTGTAATAATATCTTTCTTTGAATTTAAAAATGGTGCCTTAGTCATAGGTCTGATTCCTGTGTTTGCATTCTGAATCATTTCTACTTGGTTTATTGACAACAATAACATTTTGCTACACTTTATTTTCTCAGAAAAATATGGAAGATAAAACTGCATAGTCAGTTCTATCTTTTGCTTTCCAAATTTGAGATTGTGAGGAACCCATTTTGTGTCATTATAGTAAGCAGCAGTTTTGGCATTATTTAAAGAAATAATTTCCACTACTTTCCTAAAATAGCAACAAAATTTACCTGAGATGAAGACTTTAACAGTAACAATTTCTTCCATATGGAGCTTACCTTATCTTAGGATATGAAAATTTTGGGATGAATTCATGATAGTAAATGAAAAACAAAAAAGATGGACCAGTAAAATATACTCAGATATGGGTAAGAGATATTCTACTACAATTCCCCAGGGTTCAGTAGCTAATTTTAAACAAAGAACTTCAGGCTTCTTTTACCACTCAGTTTATCCATGGGGATGGAGTTTGAACATATCATATCTTCCAGTTTTCACTTGGCAATGTCAGTGTAGTACTGTCATTTTCAAATCATTTACTCTTCTTAATGCTGGTTTTGTTCAGATGTGAACAATGCCCTTGGTATTAGTTTGGGATAACTGGTGGTTTTTTTCAGATTTTAACACACACATGTGCTAAGATCATTACAGAGTGTATTTATCTTGTCAAGTAATTTTCAGCTTTTGAAGCAGCAAAGTTGTAACTAAGTACAAAAACAAAAGCAAAAAAGACCTCTTCTTTACTAATGCTACCACAGTTGTGTGAGCAACAGCACTGTTCTTCAAAGCCATAAACTGATGAGTTTGCTGAAAGACTCAGGTTTCCTCCAGTTCAAAGAGATGAAAAAATGAAAGAACAGAAGAAATCATATGGAGTGTGAAACTTTGTGTGACATAAATTACATTTATTTCTTTTTCCAGCCTGCTAATACCCTTTTGTTATTTAAAATTACCTACTTAGAAACATGTTAGAATGAAATGACATGGGTATTTCCAGTTAATCTTTGTAAGAGGTTGGTGTTTCTCCTTAAGACAATTCATGTGTCACACTGCATGCACTTGTCCAACTGCTAATATAAATGATGGTCTGTTGAAGTGATCTCTCTTGGCAAGATATAAAACTGGCAAGGATTTCTGAACAGTGGAGTACATTTACTTTATGAACAAGTACACTGTTCTATGTACCAGCACTCACTGCATTGCATTAAACAGTCCTGTGGACATAATGTGACTTTCTGAGAGTTTTAACTAACAAATCTTTTGTTGAGAGGATATAAGACTTACAGTGATTGGGGCTTCTATTTTGTAAGGGTTGATTTGTTTCTTTAAAAATTCTGAGAGACAGAAATCCAGCTAATTTGGCCATGAAGAAGGGAATGAATGTCCTCCATCTCCTTTACCCTGTATGATATCTAAGCTTAGTTATTACACTAAGAAATTATGGTCACACATGGTTTGACTTCTGTGTATCCCAGATGGCATCATTAATATATGGTCTTCTCTGCTGTTAGGGAAAAATTCTACTAACAGTGGTTATTAACTCACTGGTTAAGTTAGTAACTACTTTCAGGTTAATGCCTGGTGAATGTGAGTGGGTGACAACAATAGTATTTTTTTGTGGAAAATCTTTTAGAATTGCTTATTTACTCAGGCTGATAATTAGCCCCACAAGGTGAAGGTGGATGCAAGGTCAGATCCAGACTGACAAAGACTAAGGTCTGTATAAGGAAGAGACTGTCTGTGGATTGGTGTACCTTGTTTTTACACAAAAATCTTTTTTTAAATCTTTGTGTTGATTGAAGATTCTTCTGAGAAAATTTGACCTTTTTCATGCCTTGGAAAGAAAATGTTACAACATATAAGCAAAAAATTGAAAAAACTCACTGCCTTTTTCTACACATGTATTGCAGCATTTTTATTTTCATAGCTCTAAAGAAACATGCTGAAAATCTAGGAGTGCTTTTCTGAATCTGTACATAATTTCAAATGATGTTTTGGAATGGAAAAGCTTGTAAGAAAAATACTCGTAAAATCTCACTTTGTATATCATTATAGTTATGACACCACCATTCACTGATGTCACAGTACAGTGATTATAAACACAACAGTCAGAGTTTAATCATTCCCATCAGCAGTGATTTCACTCATCCTCAGATGTCCTTAAATGTACCATTTTTGAGCTGACACAGCACAATCTACCAGTATCGTGCCTATTTGAGAAATGAGGCCCTTGACTCTAAATTGGACTGCTCAGCAACTTGCAGCCCTAAATTTAAAATAACTAAAAGAACCTGCATGGTCACCATGTAACTCCCAGTATAATGCTTTTCTCTGCTAGAGAAAGTGTACAGGCATGAAAAAAAGGTTCAAAGTAAGATTAAATGGAACATGAAACGATTATTTAATCAGTTGCATTTGTTCTTGCAAGTCACTAAGTATCACTGATCCAGCATGATTTTGGAGGATCAGATTTTCCAATAAAATTTGAGTACTTGACTAAGTATAGTCAGTAAAGATCACTGGACTCTGCAGGGGAATGGAGTTATTTTCCTGCATGTTTTTACCTGTATCCTAACTTGGATGATTGTATTCAGCCTTCTTACATTTCCACTGATAATTGACAGGAAATGCTCTCGGTTTTAATCTATTGGTTTAGGATTTTTCTGTTTTGGCTTGGTTTGCCTTAGGGTTTTTTGTGGTGCCGCTTTATTTTTTTCCCCTCTGTGACCTGCTAGAAGTAGTCTGTACTGCTGGTACAGCCAAATTTGTCTCATATTGATGAAAAATCAGTTCAAGATAATGGTGCTGGATTTTCAGGTTCATATTTGAGATGTGAATTCATATTTCAGATGTGAAAATTAGATGCTCATCTTCCTATTTGTATCGAGTTTGCACCCACAAGTAACCGATGGCCGATAGCTGACTTTCTGGAAGATCTGGTTGCTGTCATTTACTCCTGGTTGTTGTCATTTATTCCTGGTATCTGACTTAGGAATTTTAGTTTCCCTAATTTTTAGTGTGGCTCAGATTATGTGAACATCTGTGGTGTTCAGTTGACTGAAACTGCAAACAAAATCGCAGGTGAAATAATTTGAGTTAAAATATTTGGAACCCATCCTTTGAGATGTCTTTTAAAAGACTGAACAAGATCTCAGTGCTGAGAGATACTATTTGTGTATATGACTCATAAAACACGAGATAATCTTCCTAGTTTAGGGTCATTATGCAGCATAAAATAGTTATTAGCAAATTAATGAAAATACACACAGCAATAATGCAAGCACAGAGTCCAAATGAAACCCTAGTGTAATCAGTGGACCTTAATTGATTTCATATGAGCTGTTTTTAGCTCCACTTAGTAATTTATGTGAGCGCTTAAAATATTTTGTGAAATCACTCTGATTAGCACTATATCAAAATGTCTGGTAAAACAATGACTTTGTTTTACTAAATTAAAAGGATTTTAACATCAGAATTGATTATATTTTATGAACTTGGACTTTGATGAAGAAAGGAATGTGGATTTCTTACCAAAAGATCAGAATTGTTGTATACAGCTGGAAAAAAACATTCATAAGGGCATCAAAGAATAATATTGTGCTCTGTCTTTTGTTAATACAGAATGTGGAATTCCAATTTGCATTTGCATCACTTGGCAAACCTGCTGTAAAAACAAACTCAACACCACCATTCCTCTTTTTTAAAATATTTTGTCTAGTTGTATTACCAGAGATCTTTGTCAGAGATCTTTGCTTGAGGTCAAAGAGGCCATTGTATTGCCTGTATTCATAAAAGGATAAATAATCTAACAGGACATAGAAGATTGACATGAGTTGAAGGTGTCTCCTTTAGTCTTTGCCTGTTCTTTCCAAATTGAATGCAGATGTATTTAGGGAAAACTACTGATGACAGGAGCGATCTCAAAATGAAGACGGACGGGAGTAGCCCTTACAGTGACAATAATTTTAATCCAGATGATATAAATAATTGAAATTAATTTCATTTACACTCTTTTAGCCTCTAGGATTAAAACATTTTTGCCCAAGTCCAAGGTTTTAATGAAGGATCAAGCTTGATAAAACTATTTCAATTTTTCTGTTCAGCATTAAGAAACGTCTCTTACCTATGCTATTTGCCTCCTAAGATATAGTTTCCCCAGAATTCTTCCAGTCAGTGGTTCACTGACAAATAAAAAGTGTCATTTATCCTTCTTCCCTGATGAATGTTCACATCAAGTTATTGCAAAGTTTTTAAAAGCCAATGACTCCCTCACACTTTGCCTAAAATGGAGATAGTTCTAAATGGAGAAGTTTTTTAAGTAGAACACAGGACTGAGCTACTTTTCTTTTATCAGTTAAAAAAACACAACAAAACCATAGAAACAGTTATGAAAATTCTTTAAAATGGAAGAACTCTTACTTCAAGTACAGCCCTATGTGTTGTTTGCTCTCTATGTGATGTACTTTCCACCTCTGTGTTGAAAGTAAGGCTTTTACATATTGTTTAAGAAAATATTTTGTGAATCACGTTTGGTCCAAGGGCTGCATTTTTCAGTTTATATAGAAAATACAAAACAAATGGGAAAAGTTGGTCTACCCAAGATCCAAAGTGAATGGTGTATCTGCACCTAGACTCCCAATACTGAAGAACAAACTTGTGTGTGGCAAAAATTCCAGGGGCAATCAATATAAAGAAATTGTCTGATGCTGATGGCTTTCTCTTTGTCTCCATGTCATTAGGGTTAGACTTGCTTGAAATTCTTATAACAGCACTTCCTGACAGAAGACAATAAGCAGAAAAAGGAAAATAGGAGTGTCATTTCTTCTGGTGTAAATCTGACACCATGCTGAATATTGTTATATTTTTCGCATCAACAGTGGCTGTTGAACCATGGGAAGCAGATGAAATGAAGGGGGAAAAGTACATGTAGCACAAGCTGCAGGCAGCTATCCTTCACACATATCATTGCTTATCTTATGTGAGAATGACTAAATCATGGACAATACCACCTCAGAACTGGACAAAAAATCGAAACCTTTTCTTGATTCCCAATCTCTTCTTGGAATGAGGGAGAGTGAAGGAAAAATACCCACTTTACATTAATCTTCTCTTTATTACAGGGCACAGAGTATTCTGTAAAAGGTAAGTGTTCACTTTTCTTGTCATATTTGTTTTAAGCACACCAGGTTAAATTAAAGTCAGAGGAGTCAAACAAACATGCAGAGGTGCTTTTTCCTCTATTAAAAAAGTCCCTTAGATGGCGATTGCCCAGAATATAATCGGATCTGGATAAGTACTCTCTATTTTCTCACTGACAACTAGTAAATGGGAGTGGTGTTTTAAATGTAGAGTAGTACAAATCAATGTTTTTTAATGTCATTTGACTACTTTGCCTATGGACAACATGAAACTATAATACATTGTGAGCAAATAATTTTACCATCCGAAGCTCAGCCCTGAAAGCACAGCATAGCAGGATCTTCAAAGGTTTTGGGAACCAAAACATGAAATCATGTCAGAAATCAGAGTAACTTGACCTAAGCACAAAGAGAGTTAACGAGTTCTTCCTAAAATGGGAAGAAGCCTTCTGTAGATAGAGGGATCTTTCCCCTGGGTTCTAGTGTCGTAGGGTTGAGATGAAGTTCAAAGTCAGACAAAGTCAATATCTTTGACCTTCTCTCGGCAAAACAAACACTAATGGTGAGTGTCAGTAACAGTTCAATAGCAATGAATGTTTTTCTTAAAGGACAGGGTAGAGTCAGGGACTTTGCTCTCCCTTTCTGAGGGTAAGCTTGTTCCACTGCAGGAAGACTGTACTTTGAGTAAGCTCAGAAACTGAACAATACCAATGTATTAGCGTGGCAAGAGTAGCTCCATGGACAGGGAAAATGAAGAAAGAAGGATTTGAATCTTCTCAGTCTTGTAGTTATAAAATACAAAAGCCAAGTTTTTGCCTGTATACCATGAAAGAGCAAAATCTTTTGAGAAGTTATCCTTCAATACTTCAATTTCCCATCTATATTTTCTTTATCATTTGCTTAAACATGTATTTCTTCATGGTAAATTTTTCTGAGTTGGTATAAAGTTTTGACATTGACATTTTTGTAGAATTTCTTCTATGCCATCTGTCATTTTTGCTTTTCACTTGCCAGCTTAGATTAGTTTTACTTGCTTTTAATCACATTTTTTGTCCCTATATCCTTGATTTTTTGTTACAAACCTTTCATGTTTGTTCATTGCTTCACCTTCTGAAACAATTATAAGCCTTGCCTTGCTAAGATTTTGATTTACTTTTACATTCAGTGAGTAGAAATCATCTTTCTCACTAAATTTTAACTGCATTCTGGAATTTTGGGATATTTTTAAGCTTCTTTTTTTT
>VYXF01008659.1:511562-528378 GCA_013397295.1 Polioptila caerulea
TTTTCCCTGCAGTTCATCTATAGCAATGATTTGTGCCTGGGCATCTCACTTATAAGGCTTCATCAAATAGTTGTTCCAATATCAGGAGGCAACTATCTCTGCAATAATTCTCAATAAATGCAGACCAAATGACCTTGGTTCCTGCTGGATTCAGTTCTGTCTGGTAGAGCAAATGCTGTCTTCATGTTCAGAGTATTTCTAATCCTCTTTACAATTGCAGTCTAGACGTTTCTAAAATAAAATGCCTGTTCAACAGCAGGACACAGTTTTGGGCTGTACTTGCTTTCATAATACATGAAGCTTTTGTTTCTTCAAAATAAGAGCTGTTTCCTGCTTCATTTTTCTTTTGTCTTACAGTCTCTTTGAAACTGTCACTTTTTTGACATCATGTTGCATATTCTTGGGCTGTTTAGATTTACAAGTTCACTACTGTAATACTACTGTATTGTCTTGCTTTTCTTCCAAGAAATAGATTTGGCTTTGCGCTGCTATCATAGAATAACTGAGGCTGGAAGTCTCAAAGCAGGGTCAGGTCTAAGCTCAGACCAGGCTGCTTGGGGATTTGGCCAGTTGGGTCTTAAAAGCTTCAAAGCTTTAAGACCCAACACAGACCATCCAACCCCCCTGGGCAACCTGTTTTGTTTCTGTTCTGCCCACATAAAGGAAAAGTTTTTTATGGCTAAACTTCTTGTTTCAATTTATATCCATTTTCTTTTGTTCTTTTGCTGAGCACTGCTGAAGATACTGGCTCCATCTGCCCAGTTACCTCCACATAGCTTTTGCCAAACTGGTCTCAAGTCTCCCTCAAATCCGTCTCTCCTTCAGGCTGAATAAGGCCTATTCTTATCCTCTTCTCAGGACAAATGCTCCAGTTCCTGATCATCTTGATGGCCCTCTGCTGAAGTCACTCCATCTTACTGGTGTCTTTCTTTTATTGGGTAGGGTGTGTCTGAAGAAACTGGATGCACTTCAGTGTTCTAGATGTGGCATAAAAACTGTCAAATAAAAGTGAATAATTGCTCCTGCTAATACATTCCAGGAAGCTGTCAGCCTTTGATGTGAGGCCATGCTGCTAGCTTATATTCATTTGGTCTACCAAGGCCTCAGGTCCTTTTCTACAGAGATGCTCCTTGCCAGTATCCTAGTAGGCCCACCTTGGATCAAAGCCTTCTCCCCAGTTGAAGGATTTGGCAGCTCTCCCTGCTGAAATCCTCCTGGTGCATTTCTCTACCTGCCTACAAATTTTTCTAAATTTTCCAGCTTCTTGACTTCCAATCAAATACCACAGGGCTTCCCCACCTTCTGTGCAGTTGGGGTTTCAGCCTCTCACCTGAGTCTCTGTCATCTTCCCAGATGCTGTGTCCCTGATCTTTGTTCTGCATCTCCTTAACGCTGAACCTGGCTCCTCAACAAACGCAAAGCCACTGCAAGCAAGGACAGTCTCCCACAATGTCAGCCTTTAGGCTCCCTCCAGGGCCCTGCTGGGGACAAGGCCTCCTCCTTCCCACATGCAGCTGCTTGATATTCCCAAACCAGAAGGCAGCCAAGATAAAAGATGAATACATGCTTTAACGTAAGTGCCTGAATAAGTATTTAGCAGCTGCTAGGTTTGGCAGAAGGAAAATTGTAGAATAGCTATCCTTTCCCAGCAATAGTCATTCAATAGTTTCTAGAAGACTGTATATAGGTCTCCAAAGATGTTAGGAGTTCCCAGAAGATATGGAAGAAGAGCCTGGAAACCACTCTGCAAACTATTGTGTCTCTTATCTTCAGTTCTGCCTATTTTAACAGTTCTTGTTTATGTTAAAGTCACATTCTCCCAGCAATCTCATTCTCCATTTTGGGTCTCTGATTCTTACTACAATTCAGTCTTGAATCAGGGATTCCATAAAACCTCAAAATTACATATTTAACTCAACAGTCTCAAATCTGTTGTAAGTGCTTGAAAAGTTTCATCCTATCTCTAAGTTTTCATAAGAAACTGATATCTTTTTAAAGCCTCTTTTTCTCTAGGAGTTTTGTTTTCCTAAAATATCTGTAGTACAGGTTGATAAGTGCTTTATACCATTTCACTTTTCCGTAATTTAAATGCTTCTCATACCTCTGGCCCAAGATTACATATATAAAAAGGAAAATACCTTCCACTTAAATATTTTTTTAAAAGTTGATTTATTCATCCTTATGAAAATATGAAATTTATGCTCAACTTTTCTGCTGTATTTATGAGGAATTTTTAATGTATTTAATTATTTAGCTTATTAGCCACTAGGCATTTAATAATTCACCACTTCAACTTTCATGTTTTATGAAACTGTTCTTCTATTTCTTTAGACAGTGGTCAGATTATGTGACAATATAATACCAAGCATGTTAGCAACATAAAATGAAAACTGTTGTGAAGGTGAGAAATAGACATCTAAGCAGACCTTTCACAAGAAAAAAAAAATTAAAATTTCAATAATTGGGCAGTATTTTATTCTAAATATTTATCCAAGGCTGAAAAATATTACCTATTTAGTGCAAATAGATGAGATAGAAAAAGACACAGAAGGACATTTAAAGACACAGATTTAGACCCTTGCCTGAAGTTGTATGCAATAAACTACATAGCCCAGAGTCACAAAGAAGGTCAGCAACTGATGTCATTTTTTGCTTTGAATATAGTGAACTAGTCACTAAACCCTATACTCTTTGAATATTTAGAAATTTTTTCAGTTTTGAATTTAGTTTCTTTAAGCAAAGTTCATTTGGGCACATTCAGGTCAAACATAATTTAGAAGGTTGTTTTGTTCACAGAATTTGTGTGTGAATGAAGAAGGTGAACAGCCTTCCAGATTCCTGGAGTGTGTGTAACATATGTTCCAGACACAGCTGGTGAGGGAGTCAAGTAGGGAAGGCTCAGTTCTTGTTTTTGAACAGAGAAGGATTGGTGGCTGATGTTCTGGTCAGAGGCTATCTTGGGCACAGAAATCTTGAAAAGAGAGTTTTCAGTTCTCAGAGAAATAAGGAGGGGGATCAGCAGCCCTGCCACCTAGGACTTCCACAGGCAGACTTTGGCCTGTTTACGAGACTTGTTCACAGAGTCCCCTGTGAGGCCCTGAAGGGCTAAGGAGTCCAGGAAAACTGGACATTCTTCAAGATGGAAATACTAAAATACAGAAACAGGCAATCCTCATGTGCTGAGGGATGAGACAATGGGGAAGATGATCGGCCTGACTGAACAGAGAGCTTTGGCTGGATTTCAGGAAAATAAAGAGAGGTTGTGACCTTTAAAAGAAGGGGCTGGCAACTCAGGAAGATTATATGGACATTGTGAGGTTAAGCAGACAGAAAATTAGAAGGGCCAAAGCTCAGCTAGAACTTAATCCAGCTAGTGTCATAAAAGACAATGAAAAATGTTTCTATAAAGACAAAGGAACAAAAGGAGGGCTNTTTCAGGAAAATAAAGAGAGGTTGTGACCTTTAAAAGAAGGGGCTGGCAACTCAGGAAGATTATATGGACATTGTGAGGTTAAGCAGACAGAAAATTAGAAGGGCCAAAGCTCAGCTAGAACTTAATCCAGCTAGTGTCATAAAAGACAATGAAAATGTTTCTATAAAGACAAAGGAACAAAAGGAGGGCTAAGGAAACCCCCCCTTGTAATGCCTTCTTTGCCTCTGCCTTAAATAGTGAGTGTTGTCTTCTGGGCACCCAGTCCCCCGAGCTGCAAGACAGAGATGAGGAGCAGAAGGAAGCCCCCAGAAACCAAGGGAAAATGGTCCGTGAACTGCTACAACACAAGTCTATGGGAACAGATGGGATCCACCCAAAGGTGCTGAGGGAGCTGGGGAAGTGCTCTCTGAGTCACTCTCCATCATTTACCAGCAGTCCTCACTAACTGGGGACGTCTCAGCTAACTGGAAGCTGACAAATGGAACAGGATGTAGTTGTTGTCTATCTAAATATCAGTCAAGGTTTTGACACCATTTCCCACTGCATTCTCCTGGAGAAATTGGTGGCTCATGGCTTGGATGGGTAAAAAAAGTACCTGGCTGGCTAGGCCTAGAGAGCATTGGTGAATGAAGCTACACCCAGTTGGTGTCTGGTCTCAGCTGGTGTGTTCCTATGGCTCACTGCTGGGGCCAGTTCTGTCTAATATCTTTATTGATGACTGTCTAATATCTTATCCAATTTACATTGGATATTAGGAATTTTTTTTTTCCTGAAAGTGTCTTCAAGCTTTGGAACAGGTTGCTCAGGGAAGTGGTGGAATCACCATCCCTGGAGATATTTACGTGTAGATGTGGCACTTACAGACCTGGTTTAGTGGTGGACTTGCCAGTGCTGGTTGAAACAGTTGAATTTGATGATCTCAGAGGTCTTTTCCAACTTAAATGATTCTATGATCCTATGCTGCTAAGATGAATACTCTAAAGGTCTGGAGAAATACTGCAGAATATACACACCCATTCTCCAAAATGAGTGCCAAGTTGCTACGTACCTTTTCTTTATATAGAAAAAGAAATATTAGAAGTGTTGAAAGTGACATAATGCTAGAATCAGAATCTGACTGGCAGATGACAAATGTTGAACACTCACTAAAATATTATTCTTTTTTATTTCAGTACTCTTCAAAGTTCTAAAAAGGATGCTTCAATTCAGCAAAAATGAAAAATGAACTTCTGCACTTGGAGTGAGAAATGTTGCTTTTTTTAGTATTGGTATAAACTGGATTTTTAAACTACATTTTCAATTATAGAGATGCTTAAAACACCATATAAAGACACTATACCATCAAGGAGCTATGAGAGAACAAAAAAAAATGCTTATGTTTGTTATGATGATCACACAAGAGAAGCACTGAAGACACTACTCTGATGCTTAGGGAGTTTTTGTTTTATAACTTATCTATCCAGAGAAATTAAGTACTGATGCATTCATCTGTTTTCATTATGCTAGTTATGATAAGATTCCTAAGCGATGCCCAGAGTAGTGAGATGTGACACAATAACCAAAGGAAAGTCTGGAAAATGTATCCTTGTACAAGTACACTTAGCCTAGTAAATTCTTAACCCTTCTGCTTCCCTTCTCTGTGGTCAGTGGTTTATTCTAATGTGTCAGTAAGAAGAATACTGATTTTATCAGTGCCTCAAAGTGTGCTAATTACCTCATTTCTAAGAAATGTTATATTATGACTGGCAACAGCTCTTTAGCATCCACTCCACTCCCACTCAGCAGGAATTTCTTGGCAGAGTTCTTGATACATGTAATTAACATTTCCTCTCATTATAAATAATTGTTCCTCATTTTCTACTAATTCTTTTCTAGGCAGTTGTTGATATATATCATTTCCAGTAACAACAGACAAACCTGAGAAAACTGGGGGCATCTTTCTTATGAGGAGAAACTGTGGAAGCTGGGCCTGTTTAGTCCAGAAAAGAAGACTGAGAGGAGACCTCATGAATGCATATAAATATCTCAAAAATGAGTGTCAAGAGGATGGTGTCAGACTCTTTTCAGTGGTGCCCAGTGACAGGACAAGGAGTAATGGCCACAAACTAAAACACTAAACTAAAAGTTCCACCTTAACAGGAGGAAGAACTTATTTACACAGAGGGTGGCAGAGCACTGGAACAGCCGCCCAGTAGAGGATGGATTCTCCCTCTCTGGAGACATTCAAAGCCCACCTGGACACATCCCAGTGTCACCTGCACCAGGTGACCCTGTCTTGGCAGGGGGCTTGGACTGGATGATCTCCATAGATCTCTTCCAACCCTAACATTTCTGTGAAATTGCTTCATGAGTCTTCCATATGTCAGCTTTGTTATTGTTGCCACCCAATCCTGTGTCATTTGCTACACAGTATATTATGGATATTAATGTACATGTTTGGTAAAAGATTTATTTTAAGCTTGTTTAGAAAAAATGTGTTGAGGGTTTTTTGGTTTTTTTTTTTTTTCTGTGAGATAGGATTAAAATGAAAAAAAGTAAAGTAGGTCTAGACTTGAAAACACATTTAAAAAAAAACTTTATTAACAGAACCAAAGGGGAAAACAATAATAAGAAAATCAGAATAAACTTTCAAAACACTTTTCTTCCCCACTGACAATGCAAAAATAAAACTTATGACTTTCAGTCAGTTTACCACCTTTAAAGTAGTCTTTTATTTCAGTTCATTTAGGGAGAAGAGTTTCTCTTGCTATGCTATGGAGACTTTTCCACAAGAAAACAGTTTTCTTGTGCCTTTGTCACAAATGAATCAGCCACCCAGTAAAAAAAAACAAAATTCTATTCACAGTGTCAAAGTCTTTCTCATGTCTTGCAGCTTTCACACAGCTGCTTTCATAGATCATATCAACTATTGGGGTGCTATTTTTTAAGAATGAGCTAATTTAGTATACAACAGTTTTCTTCATCTATTTCTGAAAATAAAGGTTTTTACTACTATTTTTCTCATCTCTCTCATTTCTCTCTGTTCAAGTTTCTCATTTGATCACAGCAATATCTATTTGTTTCAAATACTAGTATTTCAGCTCACAATTGTACTAAAATGTTACATTTCCCCAATGCATTTCTGTAAGTCACAGGGAAAAAAACTAAAGTCTGATATATCAAATATATGTCTTTACCATAGCTTTACAAAAACTCAAAGCATTCTCTTCAATCCCCTCATCTAAAATTAAACTTCTTCTCACTGACTTTAGAGTTAAGTTTTATCATTGTTTGAAGCAGTTTTTATAGAGTCCTGCAACCCTGAAAGGTTCATCCGGTGCAAGCTTTGCATTGGGAACATGGCTTGCCGTGTTTCTCTGCTGGCCACGTGGTCTCCGCCAGCATCATGCGAGCCGTGCTGGTCTGGCTCTTCAGAAGTGCTGAAATCAAGAAAAAACAACTGTAGCCCATGCTTTTGTCTTCCTGTCTGTGGCAAAGCTGGCTCAAAGTGGCCTGAGTGAATGAAGTTCATTTTGAGCCATGCTGAGGTGGTTGTGGCTGCCCGGCACGGCCCTGGCCGCTGAGATCCTCGGCCACGTGGCCGCTCTCCCTCTGGAGCAGCGGTGGCCACATGGCTCCTCCTGGCCTCAGAGCCACCCCTGGCTCCGATCACGGAGTCACCTCCAGCGCTGGTCTCCGCCTCATGGTCGTCCTCGGTGCTGATAGAGCCTCTGGCCAGCACAATCCAGTGGCTCTGCTAGAAAAGAGAGCACCAGGCCCTGCGGGAAGGGACCCTGGTCACCCCCCAGGACAGGGCCTGGAGGGCTCCCCGGTGAGGGGTTCAGCAGCCCCCTGACCACCCATCCAGGAACAGAAAATCTCAGCTGGGCCAGGGAGACCAGACCAGCCCAGGGCCGGCCCAGACCCCACTCGGACCTGGGCCCGTCACCTCCTCCAAAGTCGGAAATCAAGAGAGGCACTCTTGGCTTTTATTTTCTGTCTTAAGAATGTATGTTCACAAAAGGTGTATCCACTTCCCATTGACTAAGATTAAATTAATGCTAAACTAGGACAAAATGTATAATGCTGAGAATATGATTGTCTGTATCATTATTCTATCTTTTTTGTTTGAAGCTTTTATCTTTGGGACAATTTGAAATATTGGGTAGGATTCAGTTCAAGATGAAGACACCAGAAGTACTGTCTATACATAAGCGGAGTGCTTAAACCTCCAGGGTAATTAACAAAGATATAGTCAATACAGTCAATGATGTTCAGAGTTATTCAAGCAGCCTTTGAGGGTGTGTGTCTGATGTGATTTGAGAAATACGAATGTGTGAGATTTTTTGAACTTTACTGTGCTGGGAGACACAGGCCAGGAAAAAAAACCCAATGCATTTTAGACTTCAACTGTATGAATTATTTTCTGCTGCTACTGATATAATATTAAAAGTATCTCAAATCCCAGGCAGGTATTGTCAAGTTATTCAGAAGTAAAAAAAATTACTATAAATATTTCAAGCTTAACTGCCTAATATTAGCAATCAGCATAAAATTACTTTGCTGTAAATATGTTATTCTTAAATTACAACAATTCAGCTTTTATAAGTTCTTAATTAATTTACTAAAATAAATGTCACTCATCATGATGAAGTTCATCCCACTTTGTTGAGCAATGGGTAATCACCCATTACTCAGAAATTCATAATTTATAGTCTTAATGAAAGGAATACACTGCAGAAGAACCATGACTTTTGTGAGTCATCATTTTTATTGAGCAGTGAAGGTAAAGATGCTACATTTACAAACTTACATCCTGTTCTTTTTGATCCATGCCTTTGTATAGCCTATGGCCCAGACAAAATCTAGATCTTATGCTAATAAGTTATATTGTCATTTCTCCTCTTTTTCCTATGCACAAACACTGGCTCTGTGAAAATGTAGTTATTTTCTAGCGAAACCTTGAAATCTAGTCCATTTCCTAGAACTGAGTCTTTCAGAAGATAAACCGAGTTATTTTTCTTTCTTAGTTTCTTCTACATTCTTTCTCATTCTTGATTATATAACTTTTCTCACTGGTAACATTTGCCGACATTAAGTACAAGAATGATTGCCCTTTATTTTCTCCAGGCTGCTCAGTAATCATCTTGTGGCCATCTTGGCTGGCACATTCCGTTCTTAATTAGGTTTACAGATATTTTGACTCATTCAAAGTCTCATTAATGCTCTGTCTCTGGCCTGTAATGGCCTTTTATCACAGGTCTGATTGTTTGCTTTGTCTTTTTGGAGACGGCTGAAGAGTCAGGAAATAGTTCTTTTTGTGTATATTGCAGATGGCTCCATCCACTTCTTATTTTTCTTCTTGCAGACATCTTTGATGTGTTATTTCTTCATTCCTCTTCATTTTAGACATTCCTCTCCTTGGCACAGACCTTCATGAAAACTTTAGTGTGGCTTCATTGGTCTTGCTTGCTAAATTTCATCGCATGTCTGGTGATTGACTCTTTCAGAAGAGAACTGAACACACGTGTGCGTGTGATTGTCTTCACCACCTTACTTGTCAAGCCTGAGAGTTACTACCACACTTTCACTATTTGCAACTCCTTGACAACTGACTGGTACAACACACTTGGGCTGACACACCCTCATGCTCTAAGGCCTTTCACCTTCACAACTTCACACTTTTTGCAATAATGCTTATCAGCATTGCTCATAACCTTTCTTTCTTTTACATTTAGGTGAGTAGTTGCACTGACTGCCTGTTGACATGGAAACAAATAATTAGACGGTAAGGGAAATAAAAGAATTTTCTCATAAACTGGTCTGGTTTTAGGGAAGTATAGCTCAGTTTTACAGATGTTAAAGCTATGGCTGTTTCACATTTGCTTGTATATCCTTGCTGTTCTCTATAGTGCCCTGTATCATAAGAGCCTCCAAGTACTGCCATGAGGCATGAGGAAATAATTATAGCACTCTAAATGTGACTGACTAGTAAAATCTACCATCTGAACTTCCTAACATGTTCAACTGGTGTCTTCCCTTTGATAACTTATTGCAGCTTAGATGAAATCAAAGGACCTGCAGCAATTCAAAGGAGCTGAGAATTCTTATTGTATTCAAACAATGGGAAGACAGTTCCTGACATTAACACGAACAAATATGAACTTCATTTCAGAAGAAAGAAAATTGAATGAAACGAATCATACAAAATCTAATCTTGCAAGGACAAATTATAACTTCAGGTTTCTTGTATAATCATGCAAAGGAATACCTGCAGCTGAAGTAGCAGTTTTGGACAGGCTGGGTATACATATAGTAATATAACTAATTATAATACTTTATACTTAACACCTTTCATCACAAAGTACACTATCAAACACTAGTCATTTGATCCTTACGACATGTCTGTAGAAGACTATTATGCTGTTGTAGAGATTGCACACAGAGATTAAATGGTTCGGGTTAGGCCACACAGCAAGTGAGCAGCAGAGCCAAAAGGAGAGCCTGAGTGTTGGCTTCCAGCCCTGCGCTCCAACTACTGGACTGCACTTCCTTAGTACTTAAATCCCATACTCTCCTCTAACAGAGCTACTGAAACTTTCGAGCACTTGTAAGTTTTGGTGTAATAGCAAACCTGTTGTGTTTCTCCCTCCTAGCTCCTTAATGATGTCCCAAAATGCTGTAATCACACTTCTAAGGGTCTCGTTTCACAGGCTGCCCCAGGTCGCCCAGCCCTGGCGGGGGGTCAGCCTGACATTGTGTAGCTGCCATACGCTGTCCCCAGTACACAATTGCTGGCTCCTGCTGCTGCTGCTTCTCTGCTCGCTTTCGTCATGGCCTCAGTGTATGCCCTTACTTCTGCTGTGTGAGTGGCTGGGCCATTCTGTGCTTAAATAATTCCAGCTATAGGCTAGCTAATGGGAAACAGATGTCTCCCTGGCACTGGCGGGAGCTTTCGGTGCTGCCGCTCCCGTAGCTTCTCACTGGCAGACGTTCAGGTAACTGCTCTGGGACGGCCCCGACCGCCCGGAGCTCTGCCTGTGCCCCGGAGGGCGGAGGGCGAGGGAGGAGGAGAAGGGGGCGAGCGGAGGGCGGACCGGCCGCCCCGTGCGATGGATGGAGCGGGGCCGCTGGCCCGGCGGGGCCCGGGGACGCCGCGCTGCCGGGTCGGGCCGGGCCGGGCTCGGGCCACGGCATCGCACGGGCTCCGTTTCCTGCGACCGGGACAACAAAGTCAGGTTTGCAAACTCTGCGCTCCACGCTGCGCCCTGGGGGCTCATGGAGCTGCGTGAAACAGCGCTTGCCGAGCCAGCATGATGCTCGAGAAATAAGGAAAAAAAACCAGCCACGGAGGGGAAAAGAAAGGTAGGAAATGCCGAATAGAGAGAGTCTTGCAGGCTGCCTCTTTGTGCCGCATGGGGCGGGGGTGTGCCTGAGTCCCCCAAGCACCCACCCCCCGGGTGCCGCCCAATGGCTGCAGTGTGCTCGGCACAGCCCCTCCCGCCCGCCGGGGCTGAGCGGGACCCGCCGGGACACGGCCCGCGCTGGCTCACTCAGGCTGTAACATATAAAGGCTGTCAGCGGCTCCGCTGGCCAGAAGCTGCACAACCAGCACAGTTTTGTTCTTTGGGGGGTTGTAATAAGAGACACGTCTTCACAAAGGTTCATATCATCACATAGGAGAGTGCTATATATACTGGGAGAACAATAGATTCTGTTCTTTTTTTCTTGGTATTATCCAGAGGTAAGCCGTTCAGTTCCATAAGTTTGCTTTGCATGCAGTTTTATCAATGCTCATCACATCTGGTGTATTTAAGATTTGAATGCTATTTCTAAGATGTCCTGCTTTCATGCTGCATATGTTTTCTTTTGCCTACTGGTTTATCTCTGAGCCACATTGTGTCAAAACAGTCCATGCCTCTGGCATAGGCATAGGATGTATTTTTAATTTTCAGTGGCAAACATGATGCGAGTCTCCCCATTTAAGATTTATAGTGTGGTTTATGGACTGATTGGGTGTGATAGCACTGTCACTATTTCAGGAATACTACTAGCTCTGACCATGTAATCAGTGGTATAATGATACTTCATTTGGTGTGTTGTAGTAAGATGATCATCACTTAATACAGTTATTGAAAATTGCTCAACAACACGTGTTCTGCCTGGATTGCTTTTATGATCGAGCTGACAGGCAGAATGATTTTTCTGGTCACAGCCTGCTAGTTCACTTTGTCTTGCTACCCAGATGTACAGACTCACATCTTTGCTATCTTCTCTTCTACAGATTTACTTTCTGCTGCCCTGACTTAAAGCAGAGTACCTCTGTGGCCTATCTGTCTCCTTTGGCCCCAAAATGACAGTAATTGCTGCAATCAGTTGTACTCTCTTATTTTCCGTTCTCTGTGAAACAAGTGCACTAGTGTTACCCAACTCCACTGACCTATTCCTGTCAGACAATAATTTCACTGACATCAAGACAGCTTTGGCAGCTCATCTGGACTCTGCAAAAATTCCCAAAGCCAGGCGGAAGCGCTACATTTCGCAGAATGACATGATTGCCATTCTTGATTATCATAATCAAGTCAGAGGCAAAGTCTTCCCACCTGCTTCCAACATGGAATATATGGTAAGTGAACTGTTTATTTCAGACTAAAACAAACTGTAAATCTGATTTTCTTAAATAAATTGTAATGGTTTAGTTAACTAAATAAATTCTTTTTATCTATTATTGCTTACTAAAATGTTCTGTCCTTACGTTTTTCAAGCTGCATTAACTTCAGCAAGCAAAAGCTAAATACTGAACTCAGAACCTCTTACTTGGCCTGTTCAATTTTCATTTTCATGTGTAGTTCCAATGAAGTAAGTGAAGTGGTAAGTTAACTGCTTGTTGGCCTGAGGAACAGTATGTGATCACATGCAAACCAAAGTGTTTAAAGTGCTGATCAATAGCCCCATAGTTTTTGTGGAGTACACTGAAATCATTGCCCTGATGTGGGCAAAATGATACCAATGACTATTTCTAATTTACTTCACACATAGTATGTATGGAAGCAATATGGTAAGACTGTGTTTGCAAAATAATTCGTCTGATGCACTGTTTGTCCCCTGTTCATGTGTTTTTCATACTGCACATTGTTTGTGTACACCTAATACCTTTTTATCTTTCCATCAAATATAATGCTGCTTTTTAATGTTTCTCTAGTATGTAGGATTTCATTGTGCACAATGAAATGTGGCAGGCACATTTTCCCCTTATTGGAAAATACTTCTAGGAAATATCTATTCCTGCAGGTATGATAGGAGTTACACATCCATTGTGATTTCATACTTAGCATTACTGTCTAAAGCTACCTTGTCTTCCAACTTTGCATGCATGCATAATGTGGGCCTCTAATATTAAACACAGGTTGTCCAACAAATTATTTTTTTTTACATTAAAATTAAGGTATTCACACCAGTTTGAAAGTACAGACAAGTTGTCTCAGCACCATAATAAATGGAAGTCACAGAGCTTCTCATATTTACAGCAGATAGTTAATAGGTTTGAGAAACAGGACACTATCAGCTTGACATAAAAAGAGGATATCAGTCATAACAGCTCCTCCTTTCTAGCAGCTAATGACTAACAATTTGGACATGTTTTGTCACAGATGTTACCTAAATCTGGATTTCCTCATATAATCTGTTCAGCACATCCCAGCAGCACCTCAGAATGCTGAGTGCTCTCAGAATATTGCAGGATGAAGACCATAGGCTGAGTTTGAAGTCTGGTTAAGTGGAAAGGTCAGAGACAGAAAAACCAGAGTGGTCAGAAGTCAAGCTCAGTCATCATTTTCATTGCTGCACTCTCCACTGATGTTTCCTTTGATTCTGCATAAATAAACTTTGTTGTAATGTCTGAGGGAATGGCAGCCTACCGTACCCTTCCTTGGCTTGTGTGTTTTAGAAATGTGCTCCTACAGTCTGCTTAAGTGAAGCCAGCACCCTGTCATATTCCCAAGGGTTTTGTAAGTGCAGTGTTCTTAGCCTGTTCAGTAAAAAACCCTTGTAAATAGAAAACAAACTTTCTGGATTAAATCTATTTTAATGAACTCATATACATAACTGCCAAGGTTTTGTCTATATTGGTGGGTATTCTGCTGCAGCTTTGCTGCAACATAGATACAAAATCACGATTGAAGTCATGCTCTTTACAGCTGGCATGCTGTTCTTTTCTTTGCCTTTCTTACTATTGCTTTTGCCAGTAGCAACCAGCCATGGGATGTACCTGTGCTCCTGGCAGCATCAGCCCCATCAGTAGTCTCAAGCGCAAGGACTGAAGGCTTTCTTTTACATTTGGTTTTCCAGTCTGAAAGTACTTTGTGACTTCATGCTGCAGAATTCAGATCAGCACCTCAAGCTATGTAGGTAGGTAATGATCCAGAGTGCAACTTGAGCTTGAATCCCCAAGTGACAGCCACCCCTCTGCCACCAATTCTCTTTTAAAATTGTGTAAGTCTCTGTGTCCCATGTAACTGCAGAGCAAAAAATGCTCAGTAAGCAACATCACACATGGTGTGCTCTGCCATCTGCACTATGGTCATGGCACCATCTATGGAGCTTCTTACTTCTCTGTCTATAGAAGGATTTTGGTAGGGAGGCCTTGAAGATGACATGGTGCTGTAAGCCATACTAAGACTGGAAACACCATTATCAGTAACTGAGTTTGCTTTGTCCATTCTTTGGTCACTGAATAATTTCAGCGTGTGGCGCCGCATCTGTTATATCTTATAGGGAAATGAAGTTGCTGCTGCTATTTAAAAAAGATGTTATGTTTCTCAGTACTTATTTTCATAAATAAGACAATGAACACATTGTCATTACAAGCAGACAACGTGCTTTTGTACTTGAAAGAACCTTACAGAGTGTGTGTTCCTTTCCTGAATACTATGGAAAAGTGCTGGGGTAGTGAAGAAAATGGCCTATCCCATTTTCCCTAACAATGACTAAAACGGATGTCACATGTTAGCTGGAATTGCTTACAGATGCAGTAGATTGTGGAAATCTTTTGTAAGTGTGTTGAAATAGAGAAAAACTAAGCAGTTTTGAAGCACTAGAAAATGATATTTTTTCATCTTTTCTCTGTTCACCGTCATAGTAAATTGTGTTTTGTTGTTTTTTCCTAATTCTCTTAGTAGCTGTTCTTCTCATTAATTACTGTATTGCGTTCTCACTTCTGTGCAACTCCATTTGCTTTTATTTCCACCTCCCTGGTGGAAATAAAACCCCTTCAGGGTTTGGCTGAATGGTTTGGTTCTTGTTATTTCAGTTCTCCACATCCAACCTTTTTTGGGGCTTTTCTACTTGACACATTCTGCTCTTCTCCCTGATGCAGTCTTCTTCTCATGTGTTCAGTGCATTTAGAGATACTTCACACTCCTTGGGTGTTATTCTCTCTGCACTTACTGTCTAGAAGGTTTATGTACTGTGGGACTTTGGGTGAAAGGTGTGGAAGATCAACTTTGAATGCACATGGGTTAGGCTGGGGAAGTTCAGATAAACAGAGCTGGGAAGTGTTGTAATTCCCTTTGGGAGAAGTGGGTCTGAGTGCTGCCCCAGCCTGTTGTTGTATGCAGCCCCCCATGAAAGCAGACAGCTGAGGAGTCAAACATGGTGGGAGGTATTGTATCAGTCCCCAGTGAAAGAAACTGGTGGGTCTTGTGCCAGTTACACTTTGGTAAGTCTGTTGGGACATTGACACCCAGTGTGTTAGACTTTAAAGTAGTCCTCCTTTTGGTTCTGGAGTTGATGCTGATGCCTTCAACTGGAAGTTCTTCTACAGGTACAAATCTTTTCCATGTATATGTGAAGGAAAATGAAAGAAAACAAGAACTGCCTGGCCTATAATGCAGAATTAATGAGTCCTTATTTTAATTTGGGCCTTTTTCTTCTTCATCCTAAGAAAGTCTTTGCTTGTGCTTCAAAAGCTGAGGGCATACCTGCAGAAAGAAAGATGACACCATACTTTTGGCCTGACAAAGGATGAAAATCATCTACTTGTCTTTGCATATTTTTTGTGGAGAAAGCAGAAAGATTCCATCAAATTCATGATTCAGAAAAAGTGAGGTGTTGAGTTGCCAGCAGCTGTTTAGTGTGAAAAGTATGTACATCTGTAGATCCAGCGGAAGCACATAAACAAAGAAATCCCTTTTTCTGAATGCTAATTCTGTACTACAGAGACCTGTGTTGCCTTTCTGGAACATCTCAGCTACTTGGTAGGCCAGTAAATATTTGCAAGATATTGCCAACTGAAATTTGAGTCTCATAAAATGTTTTTTAGTGTGCATTGGTACCATGTTTAGGCTTCCAAAACATTCATTCATGAAATATCTATTCCTATGAGGATCAGAAGTTATTTTTACCTTTTCTACAGTTATCCCCACTCAAGGCCAGTTTCTTCAAAGACTGTATGGTCTTTGTTTCATCCCACATCATTGTGTTTGTGCAAAAGCTGGTTGAGCAGGTCCTTGCATACAGACATGCTCTTTACAGCTTTGCACGCAGAGGCAGTAACTGATATGAGCGGGCCTTGATGAGCACTGAACACCATCCTCCATAGCATTCCTGTGAAAAATGGGAAAATCTGTTTTATTTAAGAGTTCTCTAAGGTGATCTGAATAACTTGAAGAGCCACAGCAAAAGACAATCCATGAGTAGTTTCACTGCTGCCTCTGCAAGGATGAGTCCTGAGCCCAGTAGGGATCAGCATAGTTATTAGTGGACTGGCAGTAGCATGTCTGAAGTATAATAGAGGGGGCAGGATTGCATACTCAAAAAGATGTTTATGGAATGCTGCCTGAAGATTTTAAGTGCAAAAAGTTCTCTAGGTAAACTTGAGCCTGCTAATGTACCGAAGATATTCAGACATGATTTCAATTCTTTTTTGTTCAGTGATATGTAACTGCACTTTTATGTTTGGGAAGGTCTGCTCCTGGTTGAACTTTGTCACTTTGACTCACTTTGTAGAACTCAAAGTAGTAAAAGATTTCCAGACTAGCCTGAAATGTGTTAGTTTAGATACCCAGGAGATATTCCATGTTTCTCATGAGCTGATGGCAGAGGAACTGGAAGAGAATGGAGAATTTTGGGATATTAATTTCTAGTAAGTCCACATAAAAGACCATAATAGACTAAACAAAGGAAACAACCTATTGTTGTAGAAGAAAAATAATTGTATTCTGAAAGAAGCTCCTGTAGTCCTATGGAGTCCATGTGTGCCATGCTGGAAATATGTGTGCTCTGTGTGGCCCTGGAATGACTCTCTTTGCTGAGGTGATGTATTTGGATAATACCTGTCCCAGAAAATTTGCAAATAACTTCCAAAGTCAGGTCAGAGAACCAAGGTATAAACCTGTTAATCTGTTT
>VYXF01008659.1:528446-568405 GCA_013397295.1 Polioptila caerulea
TTTTTTTTTAGTGTTTTCAGTGTGGTTTCTTACAGACCATTCTAAATCTTTAAGGACATTTTGTTCTTGAGTCATATGCCCTGGCTTATTTACATGGTCCCACTGAAATCATACATGTCTGTGAGTAAGGATTGCAGGGCTAGTTACTTCAAGATTTATGTCTAATGAGTTGGATAGAGTCTCTTAATTCATGTACTTTATCCCTGGCCTGTTGTGGGACTTCCTTCTGCATTACATACATATGGTTTTCATCTTGTCTACTCTTGAACACATATAGTGATGCTGTCTCAGTCACATCTCTTGGCAAATATTTTACCTTAGGAATAGAAATTATTTCCAAATGTCTAACCTAAATATTTCCCTCTAAACCCCAGATAATTAATCTTTATATGCATTTTTGAGCTGCCAATAGAATTTCTATTCTTTTTCATTTCAAAAATTACCCTTTACATATTTACTGACAGTTTTCTTGGCATTAAGATGCATATTATCTTTCCTTAATTTGCACTTGCATGTCATTACAATACTTCTGCATATTGGATCAAATTACAGTTGCAGTCCATTTACAGTTTCTTTGTTAAATTAGTGAACAAGACCCTTAGATGTCAAAGAAGACTAGGCCCATCATTTTAACTGTGCATGTCTTAAGACCCAACTGCCATAACACAGTGAAGAATTTACTGCAGAAGTTACTGGCAGCCTACTTTTTCCATTCAGTAGCCCTATTCCCTTAAATCCTGTATACATGGTGTGAAGTTTGAAATAAAGTAACTAGATGATGAGTCAGGGTGCAGATTTCTTGATATGCTTTTCATCACGCCAGAGCACAAAATAAATGTAATTATAGTCCACCTCAGTCTTCTGGCAGATGAGAGCTCAAGGTGCTAGGAAGTTCCCCAGTGTGGGCCTCCTATCCCAGTCTGCCTTGGCTTTTAGGGTGTTGAAAGTCCTCAATTCACAAGTGAGGCAAGGACAAATGAGAAGGGGTATAATGGTGGAATGTGTTTGCCGATTCCACTTTTTGCCTCCTACCACTTTTTTTCTGTTTAGCCAATTGAGTACATCCCTTCTGCCTAGTACCATAACCCAGCACCAGGAGTGTCTGAAGATCATGGGCAGATGGATTCTGGAATAGTGATCCTCTCAGAAAATTAGAGTAATATGAAGGGAACTGATGTGGTTCACATGGTTACAGTAAGTGGTGTCTGTCTGCATCACAGCCTGGAAAGGAAGAAGTGGTTTCATAGCATACTCAGCCTTTTTCTGCAGTGGAGGCACAACATGGCAACTGTCAGAGAGCTGAGAGAAAGCAGGGGTAAATGGAGCTTACTTTCTGCTGATTATGGCATAGTAGAGTTACCTGGGTCTCTTTTGCCTCACAGGTGGGTTTAGCCACTTACATATTTCCTAGTGCACCACTGTTAATAATGCACTGAACTTCTTGGCTATCACTGGGTGTTGCCCATTTATCAAGCAGTTTCATTGACAGAAAGCTAGGAAAGCCCTTCAATCTCAGTAACTGGTGTTCACCTAGGGTCAAATCCAAGTGGATGTTACTGATAAGAAGTACAAAAGCCATCTGTTATGTTTAGAGTCAATGACAGAAGACCTATTCAAGAGCTGAATGAAAAAAAACCTTCCTGGAAAGCACTCCTTGAAAAATCTGAAAAACTTCCCCAAAAATGCTGTTGTTAAATTTTGTGGAAAAGAATGACTGTATTAAACTTGCTTTGGTACTAGAGCTCTGCTCCAGTGTTTTATGCATAACAATTTTAAAACATCCATCTTGATGGTGTTTTAGAAAAGAATATTTACATTATTTAAATTTAGTATTAGCAGAAAGCCTTCTAGGAGTTTAAACAAACAAAAAACAACTTAGTAAAGTCTCAGATAGAAAAGCAGCCTGCCCAGAGGCCTCAGAATTAGACATTCCTTTATTATTAAATGTAGCACCTCTTGAACTTCTTGGCTAAAAACAGAGACAGGGCATTTTTCACAAGAATCTTGATCCAAAGTACATAGTACTTTGTTTCATACATGAATGGAGATGATAGTAACCTTAAACCTCTCAATATTTTTGTCCTCTTCTATACCTAAAAAGATAAATAGTCTATCACAGGTCTGTGAACACGTGTATCCTAGAGGCAGAGAAAGATGGAAGCCCCAGGATAGCCCCTTGCTTGCTTTTTGTGCACAGAATTCTGTCTTCAGCTCAGGCGCCTCCATGTATGAATGCATCTGCAGGTGCCCTGGGATGGGGTTAGAGGTGGATTTAAATGAATCTGAGAATGAACTGGTTTTGCTCATCTATCTATCTGTCTGTGAAATCTGTTAAACTGTATCAAGAGAAAGAATCTTAAATTGAGCTTTCTTCTTCTGAGAATAAAGAACTATTGTTCTTGTTCTTTATTCTGCAGAAAGAAGAAGCTTCTATGTGTTTTCTTTTGTCATGCTGCCATATCTTTCAGCTAGAGCTACTTAGAAAATAGTAAGTATTTTCTTTGAAAACTTTTAAAGAAATTAAGAACATTTTTTCTTTTGATGGAAGGCTTCAGTGGTTAATAACAAAGAATAGCAAAGCGTAGATGTTTTGTCTGTATATAAGAGAAATAAAATACCTCAAAACAAATTCATTTTCATTCACATTTTGTGTTTCTAAGAATGTTCTGATCATCTTTAAAATGATAAATGTCAGACATGATCCTTTTCAGACTTCTGACCAATTGTCAGGGTGACATGGAGCTAGAGTTTAGTCCTTTTTGTTACCACTTCTAAGATAAGCTGTTGCCAATTAAAATATGTCTTGCAGTAGGTTAGAAAAGCACTGAATATTTTTAGATATATAGCTGTGATATTTAACTTTTCCAAAAGCTAAACAAATAATAGCATATCAGGGAAGCTTATTGCTATTAAATCTGACAGCATACCAATTTTCATTATTTCTTGTTGTCCAAAAGGCTGATGTCAAATGTGAAAGGGAGTGCAGACAACCTTTAGAAGAAAAAAATTGGCTACTCACAGCGGTAAACCTTCAAATGATAACACTTTGTGTTTGTACCACATAGACACCCAGCAATATAAACTCTTTTGTAAAACACAGACTTGAATTTTTGTAAGAAAAGTATTCCTGGCGATGAGATTTCTTGGGAATATGTCTGGTATTGCCTGGATTAAGCCAGACCTTCTAATACTGAGCTCTTCAGAAGTCTGACTCAGATGTTTGGAGGTTTGGATATATGAGAGTAAATTTACTATAAAACATTGCACAGATTTACTTTGAGTTGCAGTGGATTGTTGGACAAGCAGCTTGATGTATTAACCCTCTGTTTATTTGCAAAATAATGACGTACAGAACTGTGATTCCCATCAAGATATTTTTCTCTAGAGGGTAGACTGGGAATTTTGTGTGTAAACTTTCTAATTATTACCTAATGCATGTGAAAAGGGCCTGCATGTGTGGTAGGCACCAATTACAATATGCATACAAAAATTTCTAACAGGTGGCTGTTGAGATTTAAAAAAATAAAAAATCTTATTCTTAGAGAGAGTCTAGAGTCCAAATGATCTCAGAGCCTAAATAAATATATAAAGTTTGCCACATCTCTCTGTAAGTTCCAATGAGATCATATGTTTTCATCACACAGTATGTATTGAAAAAAGTGGGAGCAAAAAGACGCGGCTCTTTGAGTCATTCTGCTGTGAAAGCATGCAGGCAGAAGGGCTGTTGGGTTGTTTTATTAAGCTTCCTGCCAGACTTGGGGGTAGTGGACGTGGTGGGGGGTCCCACAGAAAGCTTCTAAATCTGGAAATGCTGCGGGTCTGACTGTATGAAAGACAAGGGGAGCAAAGGACTCCTGTGTGCCCTGCACGCTGCTGTGGGATTTGAGACGGCCACCGCGGGCGGGTGGCGTGAGCGGTGCGAGGCTGAGTGAGCCGTGAGGACAAGACCTGTGTGTCAGAGGGTAGCAGCCTACATCTGCTAATCCGCTCTGGGACTTGCACGAGCAGCTGTGGAATGCAGCTGCACAGATGGACTGGACATGTCGGATTTCATCCCTTGGCTTTGCAGTGTTTTTATCAGAGGAAGAAATTGCTTGAGTCAAGGCTTTTTTCTTTCTTGCTTGCTGCCATTCTGGAAGTAAGAGCTTTTGGTCTTCAACTAGGCAAACAAAGACAAGCAGGGGGCTACTGGAGAGTAAAATAATGTGTTTGAGATGGAAAGGGTAATTTTTTAACTGATCATTGCTAAAAAGGTGCCATACTGGCCATCTTTCTGAAATGCCTAAGAATCTCTGTAGATTTGTTTGCGTGAAATAACTACCTGAATATCACTAATATGAATCCACAGTAAGCATATATAAATTAGAAATAAGATGTCAAGACTGACAAACAAATTGCCACTTTTTATTGCTTCAAAATGTAGCAGTGTTGCCATGCAACTCTTTTCAGATTGTGTATCCCAGTGTTTCATTTGCCGTATCTTCTTGTAATTGCACTTGTGTAAAGAAGCTGCTGCAGAAGGGAGTGGTTAAAACAGTGAACTTCACCTGTTTGTTCTGCACTTGTTTCACATCTCTGCCCACCGTTTGTCACTTCAGCTGTACAGTTGGTGGCAGCCAGCTGAGGGTCTGGTCACACCACAGCTGTCCTGGTATTATGGGCAGCAGCCCTGACTCAGGGAATTCCTAGGAAGGTAGTGAGTGACCAGGGTGTGTTATGTTTTGCTTAAAGTACTTGTTTTACCATTGAGAAATATGCATTGTATTATCTTAGCTGATATGTAATTAAAAAAAAAAGTCCACAACAAACAGACCAAACACAAACAGTGAGGTACTGAGGGCTGCTGCTGGTGTTTAGTATCCAGAGCAATGCTCTCCTGAGGTTCTCTTGTGCTCTTTTGCAAGTTAGGAGAGCTACCTGTTACTGGCAATAAAATGAGCTGGGAAAGAGTGAAGATCATGATGTTAAAAGAGGAATGAGAACACAGGTTGGGATTGCTTGAGTGTTTTACAATGATCATTCGCACAGTCCTTCGGCTTCCAGGTAAAAACATATCTTTATAGACTCCACAATTAGCTCACATCTTCTATCTCACAATCTGTCTGCTGGCACTGTCAGGGAGGGAGCACTCCTACTTAGCACATTTTTTTCACATTTTATTTATGACAATGAGGGCTGTAAATTTAAGTGCTAAAAACATCCAGTTTACCCACAAATATCCACGCAAAATGGGAAAATATTTAATACAGTGTATGTCTGTGTATTCTGTTCCCTTTGTGTTTAGATCACAAATTCTTGCTATCTGTTGACAGCGTTAATAATAATTTCAGAGTACTTGCAGAGACGAGGAGAAGTTTTTGTTTGGGTTGATTAGGTTTGTCTCCTAAGACATTTGTTGAGCAGAGTTTCAAGAAAAAGCTACTCCATTTAAATGATTGAGAACTGCAATTCTGCCTGCAATGAAAATGAGCAGAACCATGTTTCTCAATTCAAGTTATAGTTAAAAATTGTTATGTATGCAATTCCTCAAATTAAAACATAGATATCAAAGTAGGAAGGGAACAACTAATTATATTACAACAAATGTCATGGACAGATCTTTGTAATATTGTAGTTGTTTCTTTTCTTTTTTCATCATCAGAATGTTTATTCATCTTCACCATTGTTTTAATACCGAAGAACATAGCTGTGACCAGGATCTCCTGCTCCAACCAAGCACAACTTCATCCTTTTTACTTGGAAATTATCTAAGAACAGCTGAGAGATAGCAATATAAACAGCTATAAAAAGGGAATGTACAAGGGCACTATGACCCACAGTATTAAAAGGCATTCTTTGGTGAAGAAAGCCCACTTTTTGGGCTTTAAGAAATGCCCAAATCTTAAATTTAAGATGTTTTTGTTTAATTTGTTTAATTTGTTTAATTAAGTTTTTTTAATCTTTTCAACATGAAAGATATTTTGTTTTACACTCTATTGCTTATTATACAATTTGGGGATTAAATATTTTACTATTTGTTTACAGGGGGAAACAGATGAAATCTAGGATGAAATTCTAGCTCACTGGAAAAATTCCTGCTGACTTTATTAATGCTAAGATTTTAATCCTAACACCCTGCAGGCACATGCTCTGTGAGTGCAGAGAACACCCCAGAGCTGCCTCATGAAATGGTCTCTGGTGTTGAAAGTCCTCATGTAGAGACACTGTCCTGTTCCTTGTGTTCAGTCCTCTTGACAATTTTCAAGTGAGATTTAGTTTGGAAGTGTTGCTTTGCAGGGAGCAGTACAGAGAGCACAGAGTCAGACAGCTTTCTAGGAAAATAATCTTTGGCTCAAGAAAGAAAAATAAATTGGCCAAAGCATGTTAATTTCACGTTGTCAGTGGAAGTACGGTGACACAATTTAACTCTATTGTGTTGGACCCAGCTGAGAAGTGGAAATGTTTCCATGCTGGACCAAATCAGTGATCTGGAGTTTGGGGGGGATCTTTATACTGGATAAAAGGTGACTACTTCCTCAGCTACTTGCAACCTAGCAAATGAAGATTAGCTATCCCCAGGGAGTAGAGGATCATAGTTTGGCACTGGGAGTTTGCATGATCAGCATTTCAGGATGAGTCACCTTCTTAGATCTTAACTCACTGAGTATGGAAATCTTTTTACTTTTTCTCTTTTACAATTTTGTGGTCATGTCAGGCAGCTTTTATCGGATGTGTTTAACAGGAACACTGGATTACCCATATTTCAGAGTTTGTAATTATATCACTCTGTTTCTTTTAAATTCTTTGCTGATTAGCTTGAGTTTTTTAATTTCTCCTTGTACAGAAACTGTCCCTCTCACTTACTCTTTTTAGAATGTATTTGCATTTCTTGGTATGCCATTTATCTATGTACAGCAATGAAGCCACATGGCTTCAAAATCCAAGTGTCTTTGCTCTGCACTCTTACGTGCCCAAAACAGGAGACTGAACTGAGATAAAAATTAGTACAAGTGTGGACTCAGGATCAGACTTTTTTTGAAAGGGTGAACCAATGGCACAGTCTCTTACAATATTTTAGGTCATTATGGGATAATACTTTTCGCCTTCAGACTATATTACTTGTTTGCCTTTTTATAGAATCATAGAATGGTTTGGGTTGAAAGGGATCTTAAAGATCATCCAGTTCTAACCCACCTGTCAGGGGCAGGGACACCTTTCACTAGACCAGGTTGCTCACAGCCATCCAGCCTGGCCTTGAACACTTCCAGGGTTGGGGAATCCACAACTTCTCTGGTCAACTTGTTTCAGTGCCTCACCACCCTCACACTAAAGAATTTCTTCCTAATATCCAATATAAACCTAGCCTCCTTCAGCTTTAAACCATTCCCTCTTGTCCTATCACTTAATCCCTGTGCAAAATAATCTCTTTCCACCTAATTTGTAGGCTCACTTCAGGTGCTGAAAGACTCTATAAGGTCTTCCTTATGAATTATCCTCTTCTGGTGATCATCTAGAGATAGTTTTAGGACTGAGACCACCTTTTCATCTGAAAAAAATGAGGTAAATAAAATAAGGAAGGTGAGGCAATCAGATTCTCCCATGAAATACCAGTGATTTACATAGCAATAGGGGACTCTCTATAGAGGCTTTTCACCAGCCTGCTAATGAAAGAATGAAGGAAATTTAAAGATGCTGCATATGCTCCTCTCCCTCTTAATCCTTAGTCAGTAGTTATTTTCTTTCTCTTTGTTTCTATTTTTTTTATGTTTGCCAAAAATTTGATCTGTCCAGAGAGGGATCAAGAGTGAATAGATAATGGAAAGCCAAGTGTACTATACATGACAAACTCACAGTATTTTAACTGAGTTTGAAACAACACCCCAAAACTTGACCAATCCAATGCTTCAGGGGATTCCTGATAACCAGAAATGAAGCTGAGGAGAAGCAAAATTGAACTGGAAATGCTGTTGCTGTCCAAGGCAGGGGCTGTGCCTTGTTTAGAGAGTGTTAATAGTGAAAACCTTGTCCATTCTTCACATTTCTTTCAAACACCTAACGCGCTATTTTGCGAGGCGGTTTGGTGCACAGAAACGTGCTGGGTGGAAAGGAGGATGTTGGCTCTGTTTCTGTGAATCCAGTGCTACATTCCCCCGATTCCTGGGGGAATGCAGACGGGTCACTTGGGAGCAAGCACGCAAACCTCACGTTCAGCCTCCTGGCAGGAGTGCTCGTGCCAGAAGTGTGATTAATGCCAGCGAAGGAGGGTGTTTATGGGGTGTCACAATCCTGGAACAGCAGCCCCTTATGGATGCACACCAGGCAGCTGCATTTGGACCCACATACTGGATCCCTGAGCTCCTCTGCTCTCCTGGGCCTGGGCAGGCTCCAAATGCTGGCTGTGGCCCCAGCCTCTCAGGCACACTCCCCAGGCACTCTTTCATGTTTGTACCTACTCTTTAAGCCCTCCTTTTGGGACCACTGCTGTACCACAGGGATTATAAGAGGGTTTTTATATGCTGGCCACATGCAGCTAGTAAACTTAATGGCAGAGATACAAAGCAGAAGAAATGTCTATGTACAATTTTCGTAGCCTTTGGCCCTAGAGCATATCCTGGGTTTTGGATTTTTTATCTCTAACTCCTCCAAGAAACTCCTGTAATTTTTCAAAGCCAAAGTCTTAAGTGTTCTGTGGCTTGAAGAGTATTCCTTTGTAGCATGCTTCTTAAGAGTTCTGTCTTTTGTCCTTCCACTAGCAATTTGCTTTGACTTTGTTCTGGAAAATTTTCTGAACAGGTGTGAAATAAATCTTCTCTGCTTTAAGCACCACCCATTTGACCATCCCTAAGGTGGTTCTGCTTGAATGGAAAATGATTTGTGTCAAGGAGTCTTACTCCTTACAAGGTCTCTATTGTGTTGCTTCACCTTTAATTGAGGAGGTACCTTATCTACTCCATATTTGCAAAAGCTTGGTGTAACAATTGCATAATATTTACTAAATTTTGTCCTTCTCACTAAGAGAAATTTCACAAAGTACTAGAGTCAGGACATGAATTATTGTCCTAGTCAATGACAAGTCTTTTTACTCTTTAGGTTTGTGAAATTAAAACTGAATTCAGTGTTAGAAATCATTATTAGCTCATAGTACAGAAAAGATTTGTATTGTGGGCCACTTTATCCTTTGACTTTCTGAGTTTGCCTCTTATTTCATGCCTCAGAGAGCATACTCTTTATTTCATAGCTACTCAAGATATATGTTTGTGTTTGTGCTTAAAAAGCACTGATGGTCTACACAGACAATTTTACCACATTCTGTTCTGCCTTTCTACTTGCAATTCATTACAACTATTCTTCACCTAAACACTCCAAGAGAGTATTCCAAATATACATGTAATTCCAGAATCTACAGCCTACTTGAGTTTCCCTGAAACACAAAGATGTACTAGGATTTGTGTGCAGTTGTAATGTAACAGTGAGATATTCTTTATCAGGAGTTCCAGTGGTGCAGTAGGTTCTGTTGCCAATATCTCCATTATTTCTGAGACAAACCTGTTTTGCTGTGGAGAAAACAGCAGAGTTACAAATCAGGCATGTAACTGAGCAGGCAAAGCACATAAAGGAGACAGTGTTTAAGTTCACTTGTTAAGTTCCAAGCATTGGAGAACTTAAGAAGTCAAATTGTCTGTTCTTACAGAGCTGTTATCTTTTTATATCAGGCGGTGGGCAATGCCAGTTCCTGTGCAGAATAAAGTAGTGAAATCCATACTGCACTTGGAAACTATCCATAGTCTTTGCCTTTGTGGAATCCCTTTCTTGACCTTGTGACCTCAAATATGAAGAGCTGCCACACACATTGTCTCTGGCTGTAGATACTCCTGAAGTCCTACTTCAGATGTGTGGGGGTTTTGCAGGGTATGTAATACCTATGCTGAATTGTTCTTCCCTGTATTCTTCTCCTTTGCTTTCTATCTGAGTCTCAGCCAACATTTCACTCCTCTCCACACATGGATCTCATCAATATAGAAGGGAAAATGGGGGGAGAATGCCTGGTGAATGGCTTTTCCAGAAAAAAAAGGGAGACATCAGAATACCTGGCTTCCTCTAATGATATGGTCAGGAATTCTGTCCAGCAATAGGGCAAATCCTGCTGGATTGTGTACATGCTGCTCCACAGTTCTCTTTTTAGTTCCAGATCTGATGTATCATGATAGTATATTTGTGAGTTAACGTACTTGCTTCTTTTGTTCTAGCACTATGATCATCATCTGGTTTTTTTTCTGTTCTACTGCTAAGGATACTTTATTTTATCAGGTTTGGGATGAAACTCTTGCCAAATCTGCGGAGGCTTGGGCTGCTACATGCATTTGGGACCATGGCCCTTCCTATCTTCTGAGATTTTTGGGCCAGAACCTGTCTGTAAGAACTGGAAGGTAAGAGGATACTCTTCAAAACAATTATTTTGTCAGCCTTTAAACAATGTTTGAGATCCAGATCTTGGACTGATGCAAGTGTCATCCAGCATTCTATGTTCTATTTCTGTCAGTGTTCATTTGGCTTAAGAATATTATTGCTTAGTATTGTGCCCTTAGTGATGTGAGGAAAAATCTAAAGTGACCTGTTTTTCTTCCTGTATTTTAAACAAACCTAGGTATCGATCTATTCTCCAGCTGGTAAAGCCATGGTATGATGAGGTGAAGGATTATGCTTTCCCTTATCCTCAAGATTGCAACCCTAGGTGCCCGATGCGATGTTACGGACCCATGTGCACCCATTACACACAGGTTAGATAAATTTCCTCTATTCAAAATCTCATGTCCAAAGCTGGACTTTCCTATGATGTGTTTATACCCTCTTCTCAAATAAATGTATGTGTATATCTATAAATATATGTATACTCCTTTTCAATTTGGACTTCACCAATAATAAATATTTATTCAGATGGTTTGGGCCACTTCCAATCGCATAGGCTGCGCGATCCACACGTGCCACAATATGAACGTCTGGGGATCTGTTTGGCGGCGAGCTGTTTACTTGGTATGCAACTATGCCCCAAAGTGAGTTGCTCTCTTTTATTTTTGTTTTTTTTTATACTTAGTGCATGTTTTGGTCCTCTCATAGGACTGCTTACTCCTTTTTCTGCAGCATGACCTCTCTTTGCGCTTTTTTCTGGGGGCTGCTCCTTTGTTTGAGCTTTCCATCTGAACATACAGAAATGTATGGCTTCAGTATCCGCGGAAGAAAAGCAATCAACGTGCTGTGCGTGGAACAAAACAAACTTGTTTTCTGTTATTTCCATTATTATTATCATTATTTTCTTCCTTCTTGATGCTCACATCACTATACTTTAATTCCTTATTTCTTCATTCTTGTATAGATAGGCATGGTGGACTAGACTTCCTCAGGTAAGCAATCCCACTGAAGATCAGGCTCTTGATTTACTGGCAGGTGGGCCTGTGCAAACCTGATGAAATTTAGTAAAGCCAAACACACCTGAATGGGGTTAATCCAAGCACAGGTACAGGCTGGGTAGAGAAGGAATTGATAACAGCTCTGAGGAGAAGTACTTGTGGGTATTTGTAGATGAGAAGCTCAATATGACTTGTCAGGACATGCTTGCAGCCCAGAAAGCCAGCTGTACCCTGAGCTGCATCACGAGATATGTGCTGTGCAGGTGATTCTCCTCCTTTACTTTGCTCTCCTCTGGAGACCTGCATCCAGTTCTGGGGTCCTTAGCATGAGAAAGACATGGACCTGTTAGAGCAGGTCTGGAGGAGAGCCACTACATTGATCAGGGCTATAATACCTCTTTTATGAAGGCAGACTGAGAGAGTTGGGGCTGTTAGGCCTGGAAGAGAGAAAGCTCCAGAGAGATCTTGTATCAACCTACCAGTACCCGAAGGGGTCTTACAAGAAAGCTGGAGAGGGACTTTTCACAAGGGCATGTAGTGGATGGGACAAGAGGGAATGGCCTTAGCTTAAGGTGGGTAGGTTTAGATCAGACATTAGGAAGAAATCCTTTACGGTGAAGGTGAGGCACTGCAGAGCTTATCCAGAGAGGTTTTGGACTCCCCATCCCTGGAGGTATTCAAGACCAGACAGCATGGGGTTCTGAGCAGCCTAGTCTACTGAGAGGTTCCCTGTCTGGGGCAGTTGGGTTGGAACTAGTTTGTCCTTAAGGTTCTTTCAAACCTAAACCATTCTGTGATTCATTCTATGATATATGTTGTTGCCCACAGGATACCTTGGCTTATGACCATGCTGCATAATCCGTAGCATTGCTTCCATGTAAAGTCCATCAGCCTAAGCTCCATGTGTGCAAATGTATCTCATCTTGCCTTCCATATTAGGGTCTGTAAAAATACAGGTCACAGACACCCATAGGTGGCCAAAAGTTAGAATTCTTGCAGAGGTCTGTGTTAGGTTGAAAAGCAGAAATTTATTTTCTGCCAGCGCTTCCTAGAGTTCATCCCAAGCTTAGGTTTGGGTGCAGAACGAGTCAGTGAAGTGTGGTGCTGCAGTTTGCGGTCAGCTTTGCACAGACAGTGTAAGTGGCTGCTTTCTCTGACTGAGTATTAGGCAAAGACATGGTTCTGTATAGGAACCTGAGTATAATTAGCTGAACATGTTTTCCATAAACTCTTGGTGGCACAGGTCCATTTGTGGTGAAGAATACGCAAGAATATGTCATTACTCTAGCTGTTGCATGAGTAAAAGAATTTTTAAGGGTTTTGCAACTGAAAAAAAGATAGGATTTCGTAAGAAAATTTGCTTGGGGGAGAAAAAACCACTTTTGGAAATCCAGGAGATTTCTCTATCCTTTTGTCTTTAATATTTACTGGAAAAGGATGGTAAGAAATGAATGTGAGGGAGCAAAGATTAGGCAGCAAAAACTGTATCTGACTTATAGCTCCACAACATGGACAAGATGAAATCAAAGATTCTAAGTGAATTTTGTATATATTCTAATATGAAAAAAAAAAAAGTTAGAATTATAAACTTTCTGTAATACTTATTTTCATATGTAGGAATAAAATGGATTAATACATTAGGCATTTTTGGAAACTGATTTAGTGTTTGTGTATCAGTTGTCAATGAATGTTTATGACATTTTATATTTTCTGAGTCTAAAAGTGACACAGCTTCTTGAACAGTAAACCAAAGCCTGATGTTGCAAGCTCTTTCTCTGTGTGAGATTTTGAGTAGACCTTTCAGTCACAGGAAGTGGAATCATGATTTTCACATCTACTTCTTGCAGGGACACAAAAATTATATTGAGTGGTCTTCCTTGGGTTAAGTTTGTATTTCTAGGTTTAATTGAGTTAAGGACATTTGGCTTAGAGTTTTTGAGCACACATGCAGAAGTCTCTTTGCCACTCATTGAAGTCTGTGTCCTTCTGAGTAACCAGCACATCAGAAACTCCTCTAAAGAGGAAGGGAGTGAATATTGCAGCCTCAATCTGAGTTATTAAGATTGGAATTTGGCAAATATTTAGGATTTAGAACTCCAGTAATTTTCACTGATGCCATGCTGTAACACTGAAAAATATTTATGCTTCTGAAATGAGTGAAAACCCCCTAAAATTAAGGAGGATAATTGCAGTTTAGAAAGACCCCAGATTATCTAGCAGTCTGACACAAATCCACCATGTGTTGCATAGAAAATGAAGCAGGAAGCAGTTTTCAGCAAACTCTGAATTTCCATATCTGTTATCAGACTAAATATATTTCCTGAGCGCTTAGTCTGCTGTACCCATTTGGAAGAGAAGTAAGAATGAGCAAACTATTTGAGATTCCTACTTTCTTCCAAGGCACAACCCAGACCAGGGCTCTTGATCCAGTGTTACTGGCTGGGAGGTGGGGGATGACAAAATGTTTCATAAATAATTGCATTACTCACTGCTATTCCATGTCACTTGCAAACTAAAGGAAAGTTCTCTGCTCTGTGAGACATAACATTTAAATAAAAAGCTAATTTTAACTTTCTGCCTACATCATGAATGTTACATGATTCTCTAAAAGTCTGTGGTTTATATAAACCCCTGAAAGTCTGGATGTGTTTTTCAGATGTTCCTAAATGTTTCAGAGTTACCTCTTTTCATATGATTACTCTCCAGACTTTGTACCCCTTTCACCCTAGGGTCTATTGCACACCTCTATTCACCAGACAAGAGCCTTCCTTCTCCTCTCATTTGCATCTGTGAGACCTCTGGAAATGCCCCACTCCAGTTCCTTTTAATATATTACTGGTGAAAATAGTTTTCATCTTCCCTTTTCTCTAATCATGAATTCAGCCTCAGAGCTTCACAATGTGAACCTAGGGTGGTGCAACCTAAGAGTAAGGTTTCACTCAGTTTGTTTTTCCATCTTCCAAGCTTTTAAGGTCACTGCCAGACAAAAACGTGCTCAAGGAAAACCTTTTCGTAAATATAGACCTCCAAAAAATACTCTGTCATGGGATCAGAGAAACAAAAATCACTTGATTGTAGCAAAAGCAAGAAGACTGGGACCTCACCACCAAGACTAAAGGATGAGCAGTGGATGTTACTAGCCTGGATTCACGTGGTCATTTTCCTGTTCTTTTTTGGGAATTGCTAGATCGATGTTTATCAGTAAACTACAGAAATAAACTGTCATGGTTTTAGTAACAGAGCATTTATAGGATATCAGTGGAGACATTAACTTTAATTACTCAAAACAATTAGCTTTAATGATTTTTTTCTTCCACTCTGAAATTATTAAGCATTCTTTTTCATTTTTTATTTTCAGGGGGAATTGGATTGGAGAAGCACCATATAAAGTAGGAGTTCCATGTTCAGCTTGTCCTCCAAGCTATGGAGGTTCTTGTATCGACAATCTTTGTTTCCCAGGAGTAACATCAAACTACTTATATTGGTTTAAATAAGTTAAGGTTAACATTATTTTAAAGAAAACCCACAGATGAGTAACAAGAACTTTGTGTATTGAATTTTGCACATATTATATATATAGAGATATTGTAATAATACTCTGATATTTTCTTTTTGTATGCTTTTGTATAATTAGATTTCAAAGTACAGTATAATTTGGTTTTTAACACTTTGGGATTTAAGACTCACATTATCCCTTTTAGATTAACATTTTGTTAAAGGAGAGGAAACTCATTTTAATCTTAGCAAGTGTAGCTTCCTGAGGATTAGATTATATTAAAAGCACATCAGAAGATAGATTATTACTTCCTTTTCAAAATAATAGCTATAGAAAAAGAAGGGTCATTTTTTAATACTGTGCTTAAAAAATGGAGTGTGACATGCAAAGGAACAAATTGTCCTCACACTCCCAATGGTTCCTCCTGTTTACACCTGTGCTTTCACCTGCAATGTCAATGGGACGCTGAGCAGAGGAAAACATATGTGCAAGAGAAACTGCAGGATATTACCTACCTCATGCACAGCTTCAATTCATTTATGGTGTTTCAAGAGTTCAGCACGTGGCTGCTGCTACCCCATGTCTGTGTGCAGACAGGAGTGCTAAAGACAATGAGGAACCACACTGACTAAGATGCAGTGGCTGTTAACTCACCTGTCTAAAGTCTTACTAGATAGAAAACTACATCACTTCAAAAATACTGGTATAACAGCACAGCTTGACTCTACCTGCCTGCATTTCTGAACACAGACATAGTTCTATAATGGTGCTTTGCAGGAGTATATTTATTCTTTTACAGGAAGAAATATATTGCTACAAAGCAGTATGCATCAATACATGGCATCCATAGTGGTTTTAAAACTTTTACCAGTATAGATGTTATCCCTCTGACTGAAATTCAGTTGAGAATCAGGAGACATCAGACCTAAAAATAGGTAGGAAGATTTCTGAATAAAAAACATTAGGGAACTTTGAATTTCATATATATTTGTTGCAAAAATTCCAAATTTCTAAAGCAATTGGCAGTGTTCATTACAGATATATTGTATTGTTTCCTGAAAATATCTGGGTACATTATCAAAAACTAAATCTACCAAAAACTTTCTTCCAAAACCTGAATGCTTTATGGGTGCCTAATAGAGACATTAAAACAAAAAAACCCCAGGTACTTTTCTTGAAAAACACATTATTAAAAGGAGGATTATTATCAAATGTCTGCCACTATTACTAGGTCATTGAAAAAGCCTCAAATTTTTGCTTTATGTTACAGGGCAGAATGTACTCCTCTTTATATATAAAGTGTTTAGTCTGCCTGCACTACTACATTTAGACCTCTGAAATTTATGAACTTTGAAAAGCAATACTGAGTAGAGCAAGTGGAACAACAGAGGATAATTTCACTAGAGCTACATATGTATGTATCTTTAAGTCACTAATTCAGTCTTCTTAGGGTATTTGAGACAGTCTGTCACCAGAATATGAAGTAACATGCTGGTGATATAAAAAGAAAGATGAGAATTTGAATTCTTCACATTAGTTATTCTTTTTCTCCAGCAAGATATCTAGAACAGGCTGTCTATGAAATGTAGCAGCCCCTCTCTATCTAGCCTTGCTCTGATCCCTCAGAGAACATCAGCAGCTGATCTATGGCTCTTCAGATATCTCTGCTTAGTGACACTTCTGTATCTGACAGGATGAGAACTTGACAGGCATATTGCATTTAGATGTGTCCATGCTGTAAAAGGATAACTCTTTGTAATATTCTACCAACTTTTATCCTAACAGGTACAATATAAACGTTTTTCCTTTTGTTTTCAAAGGAATTTGGACTTGAACAGTACTCAATCAGTCAAATACCTTGGCAGAGTAAAAGCCAGTCCTGTTTTGGGAGTGAAAGACAACCTCTTTGCATTATCTATGTACACACTGAAATAAATGAGTGAGACAAAACTACTTGGTGGGCCACTAGCCCCTCAGCCAGCACAGTTTTGGACAAAGATGCAGATGAAAAATGCATTTTTGTTCTGCAAAAGAAATCTTCTATAGAGGTAAAGATTGCACAGTTAAAGCAGTGCAACAATTAATTTTCAGTATTTTTATTTTTAAAATACAAATAGGAAGCAGAGCATAAGAAAAAGTTCAGGTTAAGCCATGGAGACTACAACAGTGGGTCTAACAATAAATGACTATGCACTTTGAAACTTGCAACTTGTATGTTGTATGGTACACTTTCCAAACAGGACTAGACATTGTAAATTAATTTATAGTTATGTAATTCAGCTGAAATTATTATCACGGGTATATATGTTATGGTATCTGTTACTTTTTAAGTTGCTACAAATACCTTGATTTTGTGGAATATTTTGTTTTCTGTGAATATAGAAAACTTTGCTTTTAACAAACAGGTATGCAGGTTTTTTCACAACATCCCATAATGGTGCTAGGGATTAATTATTGTAATCACACTGTAATTGACAGCAGCAAAATATGATCTGGAAATAAGCTATTTCATACGAGCAGCTCCTGATAAAACCAGCCACAAGCACTCAAGCATTAGCTGAATATTTTTAATTTAACAGAGAGGATTTCAGATCATCAGATATTTGATTGCCACATGAAATTTCCATTTTAAAGTAGAAGGCCTTTCTGTATTGCCTCTTTGATTTGCCCCTATTTCTGTTATCTTTTTGCTCTTGGGCCAGGTAATGACAATGCCAGTAAAGTTCTATTTTGATTGCCAGTGCCAGTGCTTCCTGACTGACTACCTGACACCAAGTGCTGCTACAAAAAAGGCACTGAAATGTGCAGAAGACTTCAGATGTCTTTGGCAGCTCTAATACATGCTGAGCTTGATGGGTTCAAGGCCGTGCTGAGGCAAACCACCTCCAGTTGCTATTCTGGTGGCCTTAAAGTACTAATTTCTTCTCAGCAGGGAGTGTGCCTTTAAAGACAGAGAAATTAGCTCAGACTTCTGTTCTAAATATAAAATTGTAAAAGTATACACAAGCTAAAATAAGGCAAAAATTATTTTTTGTCAAAATACTGTGAGAAGCATAAGAGTAAAAAAATGGCATAACAAAATTGATTAATTATTGTGTGCAGCTGTTTATAATAATATCTGATTATGACTTTTTTGCCTCATTTAAACATCTAAGGTAATGGGTAGCAGTTGATACCTTTTGGTGCTAACCTCTATGTTCTGGTGCTGAAGTTAAAGATTTTTTTTTTTTGTGGAAATATTACCATATACACTCCAGTGTTTGTGAGTCTTTTTCAGCTAAACATATAACTTACCACTAGGTCAGGTTTGCTTTCAGGGTTCCTTTTTATGGTTGTTTCAGGCTCTAATAAGAGTTTTATGTGCATTGGAGAGGAAAATGTATTCCAGTTCAAAACCAAAACAAACAGTACCCTCCCCTCATCACAACAGGCAAGTGCCTGTGGAACAAATTATGGGGAGAGTAAGACCTCTGAGAGTCATGACTTCAGATTGATGCTGAGCAAGCTTTAGTGATTTCCAGTTCATCTCTCTGAAAAATAAATGACTTCAGAAAATCTGGGCTTGACCTTGCACACTTATCCTTGGGATCTGTTCTTTGGGATCAGTTTGTTTCCCTCTCGATTTGAGGTGAATTTGATCAAATCTCAGTGAAAACTGGCATAGCTTCTGCAGGAATGAAAAATTGGATTCCATGAGAGCTTTGTGAACAGCAAAATTAGACTTCACATGTTATCCTCTATTAATACTGGGAAATACCATGGGGCTTTGAAAGAGGAAACCTCCAAAAGCAGAAGTGCTGTGATTGCACGGAAAGAAATAGATCTGTGTCTATCTGTATCTGTAGGTGGGTGAATAGGTAGGTAGATATATGTGTTTATACATTCTCTCTGAAGATCAGGTTGCAAGCATGGAGGCCCTCTTGTGGTTGAGAATTCCACTAAGTCATTACATAGGAATCCAAGGGATTTTAGGATTTTTTGAAAACAAATGCGAATCTAAAATTTTCGGCCTTGATTTTAGAGACACGACTTTGTCTGTTTCTGTTGAGAAAAGAGGTGCAGTGCAAAACTCTTCATTTCTTAGTTTTGCATTATTTTTAAGTACAGAATTCAATTATAGTTTTATTAGCTGGTGACTACGTAACATACAGGGTTTTATGAGTATGAGGTAAAACAGTTATTCAGATGTCAGAAGAATTTTTAGAAGTGTTAAGTCAGATATAGTTCTTAAAATTCAGGATGTGGGAAGCCTCATTATTCAGATATTAAATTATGATGATCCCTAATAAAATTTTAAAGGGCCAAATTACTGTTGCAATCTGCCCATAATTCCTAAATCTTTAAGACAAAACTCTTACTTTCCGATTCTAGAATGAGACACTCTTGGAATCCAAGCACAAAAAATTTTTATGGTGCTTTTTAAAACTGCAAAATTGAAAATTTGTATGCTCTAGTTCTCAGATCATACATAATTGGTCTGGAGGTCTCAAAGTGCACAAACCTTCTTGTTTAAATTTGCAAGAAGAATGTTGAAATTCTATCAATAGAAGCCTGAAACAGCAGTAATCTTCTGCCTGAAACAGCAGTAATCTTCTCAAACTGCTTTCTTTCATTAGAAAATAGTTGAAAAAATTAAGAAAAAATAGCAATTGCCCATCTGATTAATTCAACAGATGGGCAACAGCCTATCTGGTTAATTTAAGAAATTATAGACAAAATTGATTACTATTGGTAATTTCAGTACTTTCTTTCTGCTTAGCCTTTATTTCCCAACTTTCCCTCAGGTTTAAGTTATTTTCTGTTGGAAAACAATTACAAAGTGATGCATTTTTAAATTCACACAAATCAGTGGAACAGATAGAAAGTTTTGATTGTTATCCTCACTCTGCAGAGTTTCCAAGTGTGATGCGTGAAAAATCCAGACTGAAATGGTTGCAATTCATTATCTCCTTCTGTCAAAAGACAAAATTCAGAGTGGAGGATGATTTTGGCATGTTATCATTGGGTAATAGGATTGTAAATTCTTTAAAATCCTTCATACTGAAAATGCATATAAATTATACTTAGGGTTATTTTGACCAGCAGAAAAAAGAGGGAATAACTCTCAGGTTGTATGTTTAGCTCACAACAGCAGTCGTCATTCAAATCACTGGCTGTTCATCATGCTGCTAACTCACTACAGCTTCAACAGACCATCCTGTAAGTCAGGAAGTATCTTAGATGTGACGTTTAAAGTAATAAAATTCTTCCTTAAGAGTGAATGGTAATATTGGAATCAATAGCTCTTAGGAGTTCAACAGCTTTGTTTCATGTAGGATGCTCTAATGTAATTGAAATGGTGCTTAAAGGCAGGGTTCATTTAAGAAGCAAACCATCTACAGATGCTTTTTTCCATATGAAACAAGGAAAGATTTTTTTCTGAGTCTTAAAGATGCTGGGGATTGGAAAATAAGTATATTTCTATGCTTTTTTTATCTGAACCCATGTCAAAAAAAGTGTTCAGTGTTCCCCCCTCTCATTATATAGTTTCATTTTTTTGTTTAGGTTTTTTGATAATTGTGTGGGTGGGGTTGTATCTGGTTTTTTGGAGAAGAAAGCTTGTGGTGTAACACGTGTTGCAGTGAACTTACCAATGTATCATTTCTTTCATGTTGTCATATGATGCTATATATATATATGTTATACCTGAGATTTAAATTTGTATTACTTTTTCATCTTTTAATGCTATGAAACTGTACATCATTTTGATCTATTTTGTAACATCTATGCATTTAAATAAAAAAAGTAAAATTATCAGTAGTTATAAGTTATGTTCTTTTGAGACATCTTTTGTTGTTTCTTTTTTTGCATTTGTACTCTGAAGAAGACAAGTTTTCAGGGAGACAGTAAAGGACAGATCTAAACTGAATATTAATTCAGTTTGAATATATTTACATAAGTTCATATTCTTCACACCAGAGCTCCATTATGTACTTGAAATCTGTCTTGATGTTCTCACCAATATGGATAAGAGCCTGTCTTTGGTGTTGAGAGATGGAACTCTTCATCAGAACTACTGTTAAGGGTATATTTTCTTATGTGCCTCAGGCCAAGAAGAAAGATCTGAACTGTGACCAAAGGAGATATCCACAGAAAATCACAGAGGAATGAAGGTCAAATTGGCCAAGATTTTTTCCATGAAAGGAGCTGTGTTACAGTCAGAAAGAGTAGTTCTTTGTTCCTGAATGATTTTTCTTCCCCCCAAGGTTGTACCAAAGCAGTAAAAGCTACATTTGAAAGCAAAACCCAGAAATTTTTGAAAATGAAAAGGAACAAGTCATGAGGACAAGGAGAACAACATGTCGTGAGGACAAGGGAGATCAGAGGGAGGAAGAAAAGGCATTTTAAAATGCTTAGACTTAGCATCATGAAAGCTATTCAAACTCAATGTGTAAATCCTTGGTCCTCTTTGGTTCATCCATCACAAGCTGGACACACAAAAACTACTTTTCTTAAAATTCAGCGTGACACTAAGTTATTTTTTGTATCATTCAGGCATTCAGCTAGGAGGACACAATCTTATAGATATAGGAAAGAATTGAAGGAAGAGCAGATTCTTTCAGAATACCACCATGCATTTTCCATAGTATACTCTTTTGTGTAATGACATTTTATGATTTTCATTGCACCTGTTGCTGATGTAAAATTTTAAAGAAATTTGGGATTACTATTACAACTGAATAAATACAGCACAGGCTTTGGGCAGTCTCTCTGCAATTGTAATGGGATTTTGTCAAATGTCAGTATCTGAGCAACAATATTCAGTGTTGTTGCTTATCTGAGCCCAGTATAGTTTGGAGCATGACAAAAATAATGTGATTTTGCCTAATTTCTGATTTCTCAACAGACTTGTCTCCTTTCCTCTCTTTCTATCTTGCTTCTTTTGCTTCTTTCTCATGATCTATGAATTGGTCTGCACATCAATCCTCTAGAGTATTTTTCATTTTCTCTCTGTTGTCCTGGATCTGGATCTGAGAATGAAACAGAATGGATAACTGAAGATTTCCACTTAGTGTCGTATCTCAGTCTTCCAGTTTTCCAATTATGGTTTCCATCTGGCCTTCACACCTTGATTTTTCTCCAAGGGGAACCACAACATGGAGAAGCTGATGTGCATGTAGATCACACACCAATACGGAGAGTAGGTGGAGTGTGGGATTTAAAAGCACTTGTGGAATCCACAGTTCAGATATAGTGAGGTGCTCTAGGCTGTGATTACAGCAGGAGAAGTTACATCACTCTTTCCAGGAGGCATCAAGTCCACATTTCATGGTGGTGCCATGATTTGGTGTACCTTTATATCATTGCACAATTGTTATGGCCAGGCTGACAACCTCTCATGTAAACTAGGAAATTGTGTTTTCCTTATTTTTCTGAGAAAAGTGTTTGCCAAGCCAACAGAGTACGTTATTACCACAGGGTAATAACCATTATATCTACAGATAGTCAGTGTGGCATTATAGCTATTTACAGCCTAGGAGAGTGGTAGACAACTTCTTTCTCATGCAATCATGCAGTGCCTGAGAATCCAGTTCAAATAAGTTTTGCCTTAATCTCTAATTCTCTAAATCTCCAGTGACTTTGACATCAGAAAGGTTAATTTATTATAATTTGGTCCTTTTTTTCCTGTAAGGTTTTCCTGTTTTTTTTTTTTTTTTTCCTCCATATTAGTAACAATAACCTGAAAATTATTTCTTCATTCTGATGAGTTTTTCCTTTGTCTAAGAAAAGTTGCCTTGTGTTTCACTGGTGCATCATTGTAGTAATTGCATTCTTTACACATATGACAGGCCTTTACAGAAACATCACGAAAACATCTAATGGAATCGTTAGCAAAGGGTTCTTAACAGATAATAGCTATTGAGAGTGTGTTTTCTCAACTTGGCAGTCCTTCTGGATTTTTTTATTTTCTGTGGGATTTCATCCTGAGCTCTAACTCCATCATTTTGAATCCTCTTTTCATCTGAGAAAGGACAGGTTTATTTGATTTTATCTGTGAAATCTAGCACTGGACTTTCTCCACTATACTTTTTTGTCAAAAAAAGTTTGAAAATATGTCTGTAAGTCCAAAACTCTCTGAGGTTTTGGAAAATTTGCAATCCATACATCTGCAGCTATAGCTTTGGATTGCTGTTTTACAACATTTTGTAGACATTGGCAATACTGAGGTGATGGTATTTTCAGCCAACAAGGGCCTTGAATAATGATGGGAGATTTTTCACCCAGGTAACATCCGAAGTCTCCTCTTTAAGTGAAATTCACTTTCGTTAGCAGCCATGGCAGCTGAGTCTATACTTGATCATATTGTTGGTCTAGAACGTAGAACAGAACACAGAGAGGCATGTAATATACATGTCCAAAGTGAAGAAATAATTTCCACTATTTAAATAACATTCTGTGTTCTGTAAACTTTTCATATCTCTATGTCTGTTTAGGTAGTATAGGACCCTTGGCTAGCTGCCTTAAGCTGGATTTTATTTTGGCCCCATTTTTTCTGCATCATTCTTCAGAGAGTCTATGTATTTCCTCCTTGTTTACAGGATCAGATGTGTTGATAAATTCTTCATACTTACTGTGATCTACCTGCAGATCTTGCCATGTGAACTTCTCCCCATATTTGCTATATTCATTGCAGAGAAGTGGTTTTTACTTTTTTTAGTAAAGTAAAAGTAATAAAGAAACCCAAAATCTCCAGCTTTTCCCATAGCTGCATGATCTTGTCATTCTCATCTCATCCTCCTCCCAGTAGAAAGTTTAAGGTGTTGTATACCACCAACATTTTCTGTTTTCCAATGGAAAACATATGTGCCAAACATAACTGCGATGGCAGTCTGCAAAACAACAGTGTCTTCCTACGGATGTGTTGAATGTGCCCAGACATGTGGGTTTTTTTCCTATGGGCAATGCCAGAATCCTGCTGATAAATCAGACATGGAAAAATGTTTGTCATTAGACATCTCCTGAAGGATTTTTCCCCTCACAGGTAGTGGAAAATATTCCTCTTCTACATATCTGTTTGATTATTTTGAGTATGTCCAAAAGCAAAAATAAGCACACTGGTTTTAAGCGAGTGTATCTGTTTTATCCATTGCTCTAACCCCAGTGTAGTCACCTGGAGCTGTATCCAAAAATCTAATGCATACAAACAGTATAGATCAGTGAGCTGAGGGCAAGGAACACTCTGGGAGTTCTTCAGGAACAAAAGATGTCTTTGGCTGTCCTAGAATACTTTTATTTCCTTGCTAAACAAGTCTACATAGCTGGACTTCATGATGACATTGTGACATTTCCATCTCCAGAGTCTGTTTCACTGCCTTCCATAAGCCTTATCATGAAACACCTTGTTGTAGCTTTGTTGTTTGTATGACAAAGCTCCAGCTAAAGGTCTAAATAATTCCTAGGGCAACTCAAGAGTCATAGGTAGGAAGCATCTCTTTTATTGCTGGAACAGCCTGAATGGAAAATGCACAGCAATGAAAGATCCTCCCCTCTTTGAAAACATCAAATTCCTTACCTGCTTAGTTTCTTTTCTTTCTAAAGCATCAACTTCATAAAACCAATGAGGTGACATACTTCTAATGAAAAATAAAAAAAGACACTATTTACTCAATTTTTATTGAAGTTTCTGTAATTGCCATCATTTAGTCACCTAGGCAGGTAATTCCTCGACTCTTTTGTGGGAATAAGTCAATCTGAATTGTATCCACTCATCTTCTATTATTGTAGGTCCTCTGAGAAAAATGTGGGGAATGTTTCAGGAAAAAAAGGAAACTAAATTTTAAAAAATATCTTTTCTTCTATTTCTATCCATTTATTATCTTTCCATGAGAAGAAGATGTTTTAACTATGGTCTGCAATCATTGATATATGCATATTTTTCAACTTAGTTGGCCCTTTTCAGCCTTTTATTCCTCCATAAAAGGTATTTTAATTTTTTAATTTTTATGCCATTCTCTTCTTCAGGTGTTTTCCAGAGGTTTTTGGTGGCCAATACAGCTTTTGAGGCAGATAATTCCCCACTCTCACAACTGGGTTACCAATTTGCCCTCAAACATCATCTCTCTTTTGTGTCATCTTGACAGTTACTCAGTGTTTCTTCCTACCAACAATGTCCTAATATAGATGACATTGCATAGAAGCAGAGCATTTTCACCCGTTTTCAATGGTAAAAGGAAAACTGAATTTTGACATCCCAAGTATTGAGGGCTAGAGCCTTCTTCCAAGGAAGAAACAGAGGGCTCAGAAGGTGTATAGATCATGGAGTTAGTTTCTTTTGCTGCGTAGGAAGAGAAGAGGCTGAAGTTTTGGCAGAAAGTTCTACTTATATAAATGTTTATGTTTTTTACATACTGTCTATTATTATTTTTTAGATAACCCTTATGAGAAGTAGGAGTCTCAGAGTTACTTTCATCCTTGTCCAGAGGGGATTCAAGCCCTTTGTCACACTTTCTGTAGACTCCCAAATAAAACTTTCTATAAGTGCAGAAAAGTGTTGACAAAACCCATTGGCAATGATCTACAGCTGCACAGCCAGGTGTACAAGATTCATGGAAGAGGCCCAAAAAACCAAAATTGGTCGTTTGGATACCTAACTAGAAGAGTTATAAATATCAGCCCCTGCTCTCAGGGCTGTGGCTTCTCTAGATAGTGATTTTGTCATGCAAACTGTCCAACATTATGCAATGCAAAATGTCTAACACTATGCATTTATTTTCAGAGACAGAATGTAAAATCCATCAGTTCAAGGAACACAGACTAAGATCCACCACCTGCTGTGGAATAATGTATGTCTCACCTGAGGATAGAGGTATCGCTTCATCTCTAAACCTTACATAGGCAGGGCAAGTCCCCAGAGTTGCTAGGTAGAAGCCAGCTCTGAAGTGTGTGTTATTTAATGCAGAAATAATATTTCTTGCAGAAAAAATTCAAAAGAGGAAGTAAACATAAATCCGAATGATTTTTAAACATCATGAAGGCGCTCTCTTGGATGTTTTCTAAATTTAAAGTGAAGGAGAGCCTCATCTGATAAGCATGGATCTTACCCTACCTGTAGGGTGAGGGAGAGAGCCAGGGGCTGTAGAACTCTGTAGTTCTAGGGTCACAGAAGGACACATTTTGCTACTTTTGTTCCAGCTGTGTAGTTGAAAGGGTTACTGTTATTATGTAGTGGGATTAATGGCAAAGTAAGATAATACAATGGTAAAGTCATGGTAGAAAAACAAAGACTAAGCTATTTATCTGTGCATGTAATAGTATATTCAGATCTGCACATCATATTCCTAAGCTTTCACATTCCTCATCCATGAAAAGTTTGGCAGACCTTAACATTACTACAAAGAGTATATATTAATCCATAGAATTTACTTCATAACTTTTTTCCCCTGCACCTTAGCCAAGCTTCACCATGTGTGTGCATAAGAAAGCCTTGACAAAAGCCAGCTGAGGGCTGAAATGTTGGGAATTTGCCCTCTTCACCCTTATAAATAAATCTTTCTTTAAAAGCAAGGAAAAAAATCCTCTTGGCTTGGAATATCTCAGCATGCTGACTGTGCACAAATCAAGGCTGGAATAATTGTGCATTACTGTGATTTGTTTTTGTATTGCCTCCTTGTCATGTTTTAAAAAAAGAATACAAGTATTATAATCTCCTATTGCTGTGCACCAGGTGCTTGCCAGATAGCTAAGCAGGGCCAGCTGTTAGCTTTTGGGAGATGCCAGTGGAAGGACTGATAAACTTTTTTAAACCAATGCATTCAGAAACCTGTAACATTCCAGCAAGCAGTACAGCATTTTCTTGCCCTGAGAAGGTGTGCTAGCACAGCACTGAATCCAGATTTAGCTTTTTTGTTAGAAATGAGAATGAAGGAAAAGAAAGGCAGCAAAATGTGCATTATGTGATGAGCTAAATATTCATGGACCACCAGTGAGTGTTCTGCAAGCTACACTTTGAGAACCATTTCTGTAAATGATGCCAAACGAAAGCATGGTCTGATAAACACTAAGAAAATAGTTCTGTCTGTCTCTACCTACCCATAAGCTGTACAGTGGAGGCATTGTGGGATGTTCCATTCCTACCTTTGACACCTAGGTTTATGGAAACTGCAGATAAATGAAGAGAGTTTATATTGAAAAGAATGTGCCATCAGAAAATCTAGGTGCAAGTGCTATCAGTGTTGTTCTTAAAACAACTATTGCAACAGGTTGATTTTGGTTTTCCTGCAGTTAAAACACAAATTCTCATTATTTGCCATTTGATTTATAACACCAGCTGGGTTTTCTTCTGTTTGTGCAGATGCTTTAATAACCAGAGGTGTTCCTTCTTGTTCTATCCTATCCTTTAAAATAAATGACTTTCAATTAAGCTCAGCCCAATAGATCTGATCTGGCACTATCCCAGGTAGCAAAGTTTGCCAGTGACTCCAGTAGAAGTCAGTTCAGCTCAGCCCAACAGTGTGTGTGGTGGGAGCAGCACTGCAGATTTCTCCCTTTCCTGCCATGTCATGCCACCATGGCAGTGGTCTGTGAAAGATGATGAGAAGACAGAACGTACATGGAGAAGGCCAAAATTTCACTAATGAAACATGAATAATATTTGAGGATGTCCAGAGCAAGTGACAATCTTGCTACTGTGTAGTCACAAAGGACCTTTTTCACAGTCTCTAACACTCTCACTCTTCTTCCCTGCTCTTATTCCATTGTTTCTTCTTATAATAAGTAAACAACCCATAGTCACAATGTTTTTGTTCCTCCTTTATTGGAAGGGATGGGGGAAGGGGAGTGGCTGATTTGAAGTTTAACTTCATGCTGGCATCAAAACCAGCACACCTGACATTGTGAAAAAGATGAAAATTTGCCAGTTAATTTCCAATAGAAAACTAACCACTGGCCACCAGAATTAACCATTAGGCAGAATCAAAGTTTTTGAAACTATATTGTACAAAAAGTCAGGGAGTCCATACGAGGAAACTATTATGTTTAGGGGTAATGAAGAAAGAAACAGTTGCTCTCTACTAAAATGTGTAAGATAGAAAGGCATGCTAGAATAGATGGCATCCAAAACCAATTCCCTATCTTGTGCTCTCTTTCTTCCTTTCAGTCATAACCGTGGGATGATAAATTTGTTTTGGCTTAAAAAATCAATGTTATATCTGTCATTTCACTTTAAATTAGGAAGTAAAGCTGACTGTAGGTACAGTGAATGACAATAATGGCAGTATTAGTAGCTGAAATGGTTTGCAAAGAAGCGTGTTTGTTAAGAAAGTATCAGGAAAAAAAAAAAACACTTGATGAAATACAGTTGGATAAATAAGTTACATAGATAAAGAGGTAAGAGTTCCTAGCATCTGGCTGGTCTCATTCTTGACATGGTCCACTGAAAATTAAAAAGACAAAGCTCTACCAAACAACATTCAGATCAGATTTTTTTGTAACTGGTGTCCTGCTTCTTCCTCAGGGTGAAAATGTTTTTTTGATTTGTGCATCTTTTGAGAAGAGAAACTAGCTCACTTGGTAGAAGGAATCTTATTGTTCATACTTATGTATCAGTTCTGAGACTTCACATGGGCATGCTCAGATACATTTCAAAAACTCACCTGCCACTTTCTTCAGGAAGTAGCTTCTCTTTATATTTCAGTAGCTTAAGATCTGCATACATCTGAAGAGTGCTCCTGGATTCTATATATTTTTAAAAATGGAAAGGAAGATTCTCCTGGGTTTTTTTTTTCTGTGATTTCTCTCACCTAGTCCCTGAAACAGAAGGCAATTTTAAAGGCAAAATAGAAGATATAAATCTGACTGGATATAGGGATTAGAATTTGAGAAAGAAAAAAAAATATATGGTTTGGGGGCTGTTTGTATTTAGATGAAACTGCTGATAGATTTTGCATGAAAAATGAATCTGGTAGATCAATACAAGTAAGGAGAAGTAAGAAGTAGGGATATGACTGCAGGATCTGATCAGCAAAGCAGGATGAGAATAAAGCAGGCATATAGAAGAAGGCCAAGAGAAGGCAGAAATCAGAGAAAGTGAGAGAAGGAGGAATTGCAGAAAGAGTAAGAGGCAGACTAAACACAAAGATGATAGAAACATGCACATTAGATTTAACTGGAGTGACAGTTAAAAGAAACCTCTAGCTTATATTATCTGCTGGCAAAGATAAACCATTTTTGGTAAAATCATTTTTAATCCCTGTAACTTGTAATTCTATGGCCCACTTCTGCATACCAAAATAAACTTTCTCCCACATTCTATATCACTCTGTCATTACGACTGTTATTTCAACTTTTTCTTTCGAAAAACATTCAGCCCTCTAATAGCCAGTCATGGAGAGAAGATTTATTTTATCCTTTAAAAAAAAATATCACAGTAGCCAAATTGTGCTGAAGAAAAGTGCAGCAGAGTAGTTCCAACGCACAACACTGTTTCCAAAAGCAGTGAAGGTACAAGACAAGTTGGTCACATGAAGCACATGACAGTACTGAACAAAAGAAAAAAGTGATATCGTTTTTAGACTGGTCCTCTCTTTGCTGGGAGAAACTTCTAATTTCTTCTAGTTATACCTCTTCTAAGAGCAAGAAAACATCTAAGGGAAAAGCTGAAGACAAAGTAAGACTGCAATATATACCCACCCCCACCCCATGGCAAAGGACATGGCATGGCTTCTGCTTCCTTCTACATGCATGTTGGACAACATGTATTGCTGCTGAATTTTATCTTTAAGAAATCTCAATTTTTTCCAGGCAGTTGGCTTGCTTCCTTCTACTAAAACCAACTCCTGTTAAAGAGAATGTAGGGGAATTTTGGCATTCTCGTTTCACATTCTTCTCATTTTACACCACTTTTGTACCACTAAGCATTACTCTGTTCCTTTCAGCCCAAAGGTCCCTGGTTTCCACACCTGTAGGAGAAGAAAATGAGCAGATCTAGATATTTTGTCTGCCTCTCTGCTTAATGATCTTTTTGCTGAAGAATTCATTGTCAGCACATATTTCTGGGGCCGGAGCATGTTCAGCATCTTGGTGAAGCCCCATACACCCATTTTCTCTGCTACAGGGAGCAGTTGCCAACCATCCCCACAGCTGGAACATTGCCTCAAGTACTCACATGTCCTGCCCCTTGTCCTGACTGATTCTCTCCGGCCTTACAGGCATGGAGAATACCTCTCTGTCCTTACTCATTATTGAAAAATGAAATACCTTAAAATAACAAAACCCAATATATTTCTTTTAGTCTGGGGTATCTTGCTCATCCCAGTACTTTCCATTTTTATCTTACATTTTATATTTCTCACCTCTTTATCGGTACTGGAGTGGGTTTTGTCAATGTCCTTGGTAGGACAAAGAGACTCTTTATGGCCAACCTTCAGAAAGTGGCAAAGATAAATAGAAAGAAGTTTCAGCTTTTATCCAACATTTTATATGAATTTATAGCAATTTGCAGTCAAAGGAGTTTTATTGAGGAGGTGATAGATTCATTCTCTCAAGCAGTGTTTCAATGAATCAATGAATCTTTATTTTAGAAAACAAAAAATAGGTCAAACTTGAACTTTCAGATGTTTAGATGTTTTAGATGTTTTTTAGTCTATTTCTGTGTATTCTGGCCAGTTTCTCATGCTGTATTACTAACATGAGCTCATCTGTGAGAGCTTTAATGCTGCATCTTTAGTGAACAGTGTTTATCACATTCATATGAGTTGAAAATGTGAAGAAAATAATCCCAAAGTTTCTAAACTAAGGTTTCACCACATAATGAGCCTTCTTGTTCTCAGCTTAATGAGGGTGAGTATCTTGAAGATCATGTGGAAATCAGTATGACTAAACAAAGGTAATTTCACCACCCACCCTTCTTCCTTAAAACTAAGTGTTCTAGACAGCTATGTGTTAATAGAGTACCACAGCTGTCATCACATCAAGTCAGACAATATGTGAATTATCTTTTCAGAAGCTGTGTTAGCCAAGATTTATATTATATGTTTTTTTATTGCTACATAATTGTGTGATATTTGTTTTGGACTAATAAAAGTTTGAGATTATGCAATGTATTTTAGTTTGTGCTACTCCTGCAGTGTTAATAATTGAGTATCTTCCAACTATGTAATTGTAGTTTTGCAATTTTCAAATTTCCCTAATTTAATTTTCCTCTCATTATTTATTAACATATCTTATAATCAAGTATTGCAAAATTCTATAAAACAGTAGACTGTAAAACCCCTAACACTTATTCTGTAAGAACAATACCATTTTTGATGAAATAAAACCAGAATTTCTGTTAATATGGTAGAAGAGTAAAGAGTTATGAGAATAGTTTTAGCAGTCTGCTTAGAAATTCCATGTCAACACCTTACAGGAACAATTCGTCTGCCAGCCCTTTGTGAAAGCCCAGATGATTCTTCTAAAAGATGTTGTCAAACAGCAATCCTTTGAAGTAAAAAATCACAGACTGAGTCCATTTGAAAGGGAACACCGTGGGCCAGCTGGTCCAACCTCCCTGATCAAGCAGGATCATTCTAGAGCACATGGCACAGGATTGATATCCAGATTGTTCTTGGATATATCCAGTGAGGGACACTCTCCCACTTCTCTGGGCAATCTGTTCTAGTGCTCAGTCACCTGCCCCCTAAAGTTCTTCCTCACATTCAGGTAGAATGTGCATCAATTTCTGCCCTTTTCCTCTTCTCCTGCAGTTTTTCACCAGTGAGCAGAGCCTGGCTCCATCCTTTTGACACCCTCCCTTCAGATCCTCATAAACATTGGTGGGGTCCTCTCTCAGTCATCTCTTCTCCAGGCTGAACAGGCTCAAACCTTGTAGCTTTTCCTTATAAGAGAGATGCTCCAGTCCCCAGTCATCCTTGTCACTCTTAGTTGAATCCACTCCAGAAGTTTCATGTCTCTCTTGTCCTGAGGAGCCCAGAACTGGACACAGCACTCCAGATGCAGCCTCACTAGGGCTGAATAGAGGGGTGGGATCACTTCCTTTGGCCTGCTGGAAATGCTTTTCCTAAAGCACCCCAGGATACCACTGTCCTTCTTGGCCCCAAGGACACTCTGCTGGCTCATGGACAGGTTATTGTCCACCAAGACTCTCTGCAGAGCTCCTTTCCAGCAGATCAGCCCCCTGTACCGGTGTGTGGGGTTATTCCTTGCCAGGGGCAGGACCCTGCATTCATCTCTGTTGAATTTGTGACAGTACTTTCTGCCCATCTCTCCAGTCTCTTTCTACCCCATGAAAGAGAAAACAGCCACACTCTGTCAGCAGGTGGAAACTCTTGCTCTCCCTGTCTGCCCTGCCGCTGTAACGCTGCTAGCTGGCTTTCACCTGCCAAGGGCCACATGTGAATGAAAAGACAAAGCTGTGCTGTTCTCAAAGAGGACATTGTGGCTTTCTTGAAGCAGCAGGACCGTGGCTCCAACCCCCTTCTGCAGCATGGAAGCACGTTGAGGTTGGCAGTGAGGAAATAGGAGGTGTGTAACAGATGGTAATGAGTGTAACAGAATGTACTATTAGCACTTTTTGCCACCACAGGATGGAGTTTTCTGGTTGTTTCTCTTCTCTCTTCTCACATAATTTGGGAATTGCTGCTGGAATACCTCACATCCTTGGACTCTTGACCCTGTGCTCCTGTGTACTGAGCACCCACTGGAATAGTTGTGCTGTATTGAGTATGGGCACTGCAGTGTTTTTAGCATCCTGCCTAAAGAACTTATTCAGTCAGTTGAGGAGGTGCATGGAGAGCATTAAACAGCTTGTGCTGGGTGAGGAACTGAAATGTCCATTGAGAAAAGAATCATAAAATCACTAAGGCTGGAAAAGACCTCTAAGATTATCAAATCTGACTGCTGTTCCCAAACCACCAAATTGCTGGGAAACCATGTCTCCCAGAAATGCTGAGAGGTAAAAGCCCATCCTAGAACATTAAGGAACAGAAGAACTTGCTCAGGGTCCTAATTCCTTACGAAGACAAAGTAAATAAAATTCTTACTGATCACATTCCATATGACTAGTTATAGAACCTTTGTAAAAAAGTGAAAGCAAGGATATTTCTTTCTTTGAGATCAGTGTTTTACATTAAACTTTATCCAGAAAGTTTCCCCTCATGGTTGCTTGTCAAATTAGTGACTTGCTGAAGCCATAAGGGACAGAATTAGGAAATCACTGTAAGAGCATCATAGGGGCATTCTAGGATCAGCTCAGCTCTGTAATGAAGGGATCATTACATCTGAGCATGTGTGGATTTGTAGGGAAAATGTGCTGTACCATAGCAGTTGCAGTAGAGTCTGATACTGCCTGTTTTTGGTGTAGCTCGTAAAGTGCTCCATTTTTTGAGGATCAAGATGTAGGCAGAGAAAGCTTGGACCTGAGGCACTCTGAAGGAATCGTTTGAAAACCAATAGTAAGTTCAAAGCAAGTCTCCTACTGAGAAATGCAAAGAGATGTTTATTTTCAACAGAAAATAACAGTTGGTTTCAAAACAATCTTGTATTTCCAACCGAGTTATTTGTAGGAAAAAGAAGTATGAAAATATTGGAATGAAGTGCCATCACAAGAATGTAGGGTGAAGTTAACAACTGCAAGGTTGTCATTATGAAAAATTCTAGGATTCAGTGTCTCTTGCCAAAGCATACATAAATATATATAATGCTGTTAACGAGATACATATGTCTGTCACCAGACAGTATAATTATGTCTGAGAATTATTGTAAAAGCTAAATAGGTGTTAATTGAACACTTCCTTTTTTTTTTTTATTACTGGCCCCCCTCTCCTTGTATCCAAGATCATTTGCTCCTTGGCTGTTGCCTTGTGCCCTCACCACAAGACTGGAGGGAACTCCAGGCAATCAAGATATGGAAAAGGCCCAGAAGTCCCACCATGTAACTTCATTTAGAGTGCTGAATAGGAGACAGTTTCTTTTAATATTACTCCAGCACCTCTGTTGGAGAACATGACATTAATCTGTAGCTGTTTTATTCCCTGGAGCTGGCAGAAGGACATCATAAACATGATGCTCATTAAAGGGGAAAAAACTTTCATCAACTAAAAAAAAGCTAAACCTCATTGCAGGGACAGGAAATCATCAATGATATCAAACCTTCCATGGCATTGAAATACTGTGTCTCATTATAGATGCATTAATGAAGAGTTTTATAGTCATGCTTTTTTGACTTAGCAGGTAGAAATGCAGAATTTAGCACAATTAATTGTCTTCTAACAATAGACAATGACAATTCCTGAGAGAGAATAACTTTTGATCTGAGATTTATATTATTAATTTCTTCCAGAAGATACTGAATGTATGTGACAGCAAATTCCTGTAACTTCTCAGGTATCATTCAAAACTTCTGAAGGAATGTTTTTGTTGTTATTTCCTCTGCTAACTCAGAAGCAAAGTATGGTCCAAACTATTTCAGCAGGAAAACTTATGTTTCCATGTAAAAATAATTCTGCCTTTGCTCCTCCATTGTCCAATGTTTTAGAGAACTATTTTGTTACAGTATATACACAATAATTATATTACCCTATGTATATAAAATATTATTCCATATTTTTCAGTGATTAATGTAGAGATTTTTGTTCAAAAACAAAATCCAAAATAAATTAATATGTTGACTATTTTTATAAAGCTTCAAATCAGCAAAAATAGCCTTTTTAAACTCCATTAGCCAGAAAAAAAATATTATTACTGGAATAAATAACTTGACTCTAAATATAAACTGGAGGCAAAGTTATAAATTCTCAAGACTTTTCTGGTTGATATTTAATCCGCATGGATAATGTGAACAGATCAATCCTTTCCAAAATAGCAGATCAGGATATGGTTTTAGTAATAGAGATCTATGTCACTTCTCAGTATCTTGTTTTGTGCATGATGACTGGATTCAAAGTCTGGTCCCTACCCCTGCCTGAATGGTCATTAAAGCCTCAGCTCTAGGATGCTGTGGTAATGCAAGAATTTAGTGCAAGTCTCTGCCACACAGATAACCCTGGAATACACCACAGCCTGGCTGTTTGTAGAGTGGGAAGAAACTCCTGGTGGAGGAGGGATGAAAAGTGCTAAAATCACCCAGAACTTTAATGACTGGCCTGTTGGGTAAAAGAGGAGTTACTCTTTCAGCTAGCTTGGGAATGTGTGGGAATGGGGGACATAGGCAAGTGTTGATAAGTATGATCATCTACCAAATCAAAGTGTATTTTGGGAGAAGTGGAGGAATGTGCATTTTATGAGCCCTGAAGGAGTTGAGCTATGAGAGAGGAACTCAAGTCTACTGCTGTCAGATTGCAGGCAGATATGTACCCAGATGTACCCAGTAACAGGCTCTGAATGAGATAAGTTTTGGTTGTCCTAGGTTTGTGATTGCCAGAATTGACTTGAAATTAAGTTTTTATTGAACTTCAGATGCTTAAGTAGACGTTGAATGTCTAACGGGCAGATAACAAATTAACAGGCAGTCACAAGACTGGGATGTATGGACAAAAAAAATGAGAGTTGTTTTTAAATTTTAACAGTAGTTCTTTTCCTGATCCAGAATGACAGGATTAATAGAGTTCTGATTTTATACCCATTGAAGATCTAGCTATTACTTGTTGATTTTATATGTTTTTCACTGAAATTACTTGCAAGCTTTCTGAAAAATTGTATCTAAGGAACACAGATTACTCTTAACAAAACTCAGCACAGGGCTAATTCAACAAGATGAACAAACTCATTCCAAATCCTTCGAGATTAGAGCTTTTAATGAAAACATCAAGGGAGAATGTGTGTACATTTTTTTAATATTTTTTAATTTCCAGCCAGTCACATTTCTGCAATATCATGGCATAATTTGCTTTTAGTATTCCAGAGTTGTTACCAAATATGATTTATTTTTCACCTTCCTTCTCACTTCATATTTAATATTGATGCTGAATATTTGTAAATATTGTCTTTGGATAACTTTATTATAGTAGTTCCACAAGTGAGTTGAGAAGCATGGCAAAGGCTCTTGGTGAAGGCTACCCAGATGAAGAATTTTGCTTTCTCCAGTTTTAATATGCTCTTATGGAAACCTGTCAGGGGAGGAGTTCTTTGTTGGAGATTATAATGTTGTATGACATACTGAAAATTACATCCTATCTCTGTCTTTAGTTTTTAATTTTTTTTCTTCCATCAAGCAAGAGTCATCGTTTAGCAGACTTGCTGCCTTGCCTTTTGAATCTTCAATTTTCTACAGTACATCCATTACTTTCCTGTTTATTTGGCTCTATCACAGCACTCCACCTCTAGTTACAGAGACAGAAAACACTGAACCATTATAAATTAGCAAGGCTGAGAAGAGACTCCAAAGGAGTCATTAGCCAAAAAGAATGCTCATCTATTTCAAAAGGGACCAAGCATATCCCAAGGCTGCTGTCAAATATAGATCTGTGAGAGAAGTTTTTATTTTGCTTAACCTTCTGGTACCTGTTAATGATGTGATCACATGTGCTGCAGTGAAAACATGATGCATCTCCTCATGTGTTTGCTCATCAGACCTCTATTAGCTGATCTAGTGGAGTTGCTGTTTTAGCTCACTGGGTGGAGGTCTGTGGTTTTGGAGGCCACATTTTAAATCCCAGTGTTGTGTTTGTGGCTGGCTAATGATCCTGGGGTCAGTTTGTCTGTGGTCACAGATCATTACACCCCATAGACAGCAACTCTTATACCACATCACCAAAAATTATACCCTGTGAACACAGTCATGTCTTCTGAACCATCTGAATATTTTATATGACTAATTTTTTGAAGATTGTGTATATTAATTGCTTTGGAAAACATGGGGTTCATGAATTTTAAATTTTGTTGTATTTTAAGTATTTTGTTTCTATATATAGTAATTTTCTTTGTTAATGAACACAAGAGAAATTATTTTACATTAGCACATCACAAATAAAGTGATTTGAGAGCATCTATTATGGAAAAAGAACACAATCCTTCCACTAACTTCAGTAGGTGTTGGATCAATCCCTGAGTACAAGAATATGTCAAATTCAAGTGAGGCACAGAAATAACAAACAGGCCAAATCTTGCTCTTTTTCCTTATATTATATACTGGAAAAATTAAATAAATTCTTAAATGTAAATAAAAAAATTCTCTACATAAATGATTCCTATATATCTTTACCTAAAAGAGTCATGGAATGAAGTCACAGAGCTTCTGATTTTGGAGCAAAGCAAAAGAGCACACACAGCCCTGTTGCAGTTGGCAAATATGAGCTGGATGAACTTTGTAGGCTTGAAGACGAAGCTGTTACCTGAGGTTAGAGCATCTGTGACTCACAGATCTGAATAAATATTTTTTTGTTGCACTCCATTTTTGCTTTACTAGAAGAGGCAGAGGCTTTCTTATGTGTCTCTGGATGTCCTGCAACTTTCTGTAATTGGTGGCTGCACATGTACAAATGTTGGTTAAAAATGGCCTGGCATATGTGAGAAAACTAACCAGTTTCTTTCATGGATAAGGAAATAAGACACAATATGAAGACCTTTTTCCCTTAGAGATTCTTATAAAAATATTTTTCAATATGCAGTTTTAACCACTGGATGTAAATATATGTGTTGGAGCTCAAAGCACTTTAACAGAGTTTGATTTTGCAAATCTGTTGACTATCTGAACTCCTGAAAAAGTAGAAATAATGTGATGCACACCTATAAGCTAGTTGATTTATTTACCAATCTACCAGGGCTCTCAAAAGCACCTTCCTTTAAACATATGTTCTGGAAGAGATATTAATAAAAGCACTCAAAAATAATTTTATAATTCAATGTCACTCCCTCCAGCTACGATCTTTCAAAGTGCATATGTTGCACATGGTATGGATCCATTAATAAAGTAACCAAAGTAAAACAACTAAGCAGCAAAGCAAAAAACCCAGGTACTTCAGTGTCAACATATTTTGGACTGTGTGTTTGCAGGCTATTATACCCAATAAGAACACTTCTCAACTCCAAAAAGACAAAAGTTATAATGAGTTCACTACTGAGTGACTTCCACATAAAAGATTTTTTCCAAACTTCACTCCTTTAGCAAACAATACAAATAGACCTCTAACAATTCTTGAATAGAAGAAATTCCATTTTACAGAAATTTTGTTTATTTTAAGGTAAAGAAGTTGTATTAGAGAATTGTGCTTGTAGCTGCTCTGTTTACAAGCTGGACTTTTAGGCAGGAGCCATCAGTTTAGCAGCACTGACTCCCAAACTGAAAAGGACTTTGATAGAATTTGCATATTTCAATATTTGAATGCAGGTGATTATCCCAGTTATTTTTCTGCTGCCTGTTGTTCTGATCACTTCCATCTGACCCAATGTACATGATTCAAGGAGTAAGGCAAGGGAGTAAGGAAGGAAGTGAATCTCTCTTCAGTATTGGGAGGTCCTGTGTCTCTCCATCTGAATGTGTCTAAATCCACTCTCACTTTTAAATGTGCTTTACTACTACCACTCATTTCTTAGTGTTTAGGTTGGTATTTTTTAGGCACCTGTCTATCCTGAGCACTTCCAGGTGCTCCACTTCATCGTGCAGCCTGGAGCAGCCCAGGAAGCTGTAGTTTGAAAACGGAGGCAAATAATTATACCATCACTCACAGAGTGTCCCCATACCTGGGTACACCAGCTCTGAGTTGCTGGACTCAGTTGCTCTGCTTGGAGCATTTCAGTGCTGGAGCATGTTCAGTGCCTTCTGGAGAACTGACAGAACGCAGGCATCCTTATACAGATGTTGCAGAGTGAGGCAGCAAAGGGAGGATTTATGGATCTTATGCTGTCTAAAAGATAAGGAATTGGACTGTAAGTTTATTTTAACATCAAATCATGAAAAAAATTAACCACTGTAATTATGATTTAAAACCCCCATGCAATAAAGGGCACCCTGTTCTTTGAGACATGGGCCCCAACCACAAAGCCCTTAATCAGAGCAGACAAAACTCTGATTTTGCAGATATAAGCATTGCTTTGCTTAATTTGGAGACAGGCAAACTATCACTGTGGTCATCAGCAGTTTTTTCCCAAACAAATCTGAAAATGCTTCACTATGTTTGCAGGATTTTGTGTGACATTACACCATGTTGTTTCCACAGATTTCTGTATGTGGGCTAAATAAGGCAGATTTAATGCTTCACTTGTGGTGCTCTGCAAGTAGGTTTCCTCCTTCCCTGTTGTCTTCTTCCTTGCTCTTTCTCAATATGTTAGTCCCATCAGCCCCCCTCTCCAACCCATTTTCTGCTTATTTATCCATCTGTTCAACCCAATCCATTGCAACCTCCCACCCCTTTGTTCTCTCTAGCCATCTCTGACTGACAGGATTATGAGGACCACAGAACCATTTAGGTTGGAGAAGAACCTTAAGATCATCCAGTGCAACCGTCAACCCCACAATGCCAAGGGTACCACTAAACCATGCCCGTAATTGTCAATATGTACTGTCTAAAAATAATAATGGTCCATTATCAGGAGTTGTGGGTTGATTCTGGCCTGATGCCAGGCACCCACAAAAGCTTCTCACTCACTCCCCTCTGCAATGGGAAAGAGGAGAGACAATATAACAAAGGGTTCATGGGTTGAGATAAGAACTGGAAGAGATTACACGTCAAATATCACCATGGACAAAATAGGCGTAACTTAGAGATATGAAATAAATTTATTCCTAATAAAATTAGAGCAGGATAATGAGAATTAAGTTAGGCCCTTAAAAAACACGTTCCTCCCACCCCTTCCTCCTTTCAGCTTTACTTTCTGCTCCAGTGACTCAAGGAGACAGGACATGGGGGTCATGGTCAGTTCACCACACATGACATCTCCTGCAGAACAGGGAGAGGAGTCCTTCCCCTGCTCCACTCTGGGGTCCTCCTATGGGAGGCAGTTCTTCTCCATGAACTTCTCCAATGTGAGTCCATCTCATGAGCAACAGCTGCCTGTGACCTGCTGCAGTGTGAGTCCATCCTATGGGCAACAGTCCATCCCCAAACTGCTGCACTGGGTCACTCTTCTATGCAGTGCAGTCCTTCAAGGACAGGCTGCTCCAGTATAGG
>VYXF01008659.1:577057-587786 GCA_013397295.1 Polioptila caerulea
AAAAAGAATGGTGGAAAAACACCAGGGAGTAGAATTAGGACATGGACCATAAAGCTTTCCTAATACAGTGACCACTTCTTCATCTTAATGAATGGTACTTATGTGCTGAGGACTAGGAGCAAGAGTGGTCAATACCAAGATTTGGATGGTTACTAGCAGCATGGGGACAGATCTGGCTCACTCACAGTAGCAGAGGCAGGTGCTCTGCTGTGGATCTCTCTGCAGTGACATGCAATATATACTCAGAAACAGGAGAAGCTATTTGAGACTAGAAGATCAGGAACTGCGACAGACTGTGCCTGAAAAAACTTTGAAAAACAATCCAGAAATCAAGAGTGGGAAATTCAACATCATACAGGAATACAAATAAACTGCAAAAAGCTCAAATTGTTGTTTTATGTAAACCATGAAAGCAACTAATTGTTCATGAAACAAATGGAGTTGAGAAATAATTTAATTATTTTTCATGAGGGACACTCAATGATTTTGAATCTTCTCATGTAGATTCCAGGTGTGCTATAAAGGAACATTTGAGACAATTCTGATAAATTTTCTACTGTATTTCATGCAGAGGATGATAGGGTTTTCTAAATGTCTATGCAAATAGAACAAATCAGTTCCTTAAAAAGGAAACTTTCTATTTTTTGCAGCCCTAGTTGCAGCTGTGATAATATTTGCAGCAATGTTTTCCATGGAAGGAAGGAAGGAAGGAAGGAAGGAAGGAAGGAAGGAAGGAAGTCATCATGTTTCTTTTTCAAAAACTCATGAGAGAGGCATCCCAAATGTATTCTTTAAAAACCTAGCAGAAGAGATTTTACTGTGTCTGTCAGATGTTAAATTTTCATTTAAATATATCTTGATCCTCCTGCTTTTTTGTGTTCACTGTCGTATTGCTATTAAGCTGTTGCCAATCTGTCCAGGGAAACTTTAGTACCAATATAGAGTGAAATTTCATCACTTCCTCTGAAGTAGTAGGAACTTCAAGGACTACCTCTGATCACTTTTATACCACTTATTTAAAGCAACCTACACAAAGTAAATGTTTATCTTAATCTTTTTAAATTTAATTATAGAAGACAATGTCTGGTTTTGGTTTTGACTCAGAGGACCCATGAGAATCAAAGAAAAAAACCTTAAGTACAAAAAAGAACATTAAGAACCAAAATCAATCTTATTCCAACTGTCTCAGAGAAAATAGATTTAGGTGTTTTTAAAAAAGACATGTTTATCAGAAGTTCTTTAGGTTTTAGCATTTAATCTAGTTTTAAAAATTCTTAACAGTGATGCACTTGTTAGGCATTTTATATCAAATGCAAATCTTTCCCTTGAGCAAATCTTTTCCCAGCAGAGGGGAAAGGGATTTGAGACACAAGATGTTGGGTTTTTTTGGTTGTTTTTTGTTTTCTTTTTGTGTGTGTTTGTTTTTTTTTTAATTGAGATGATGATCAGAGTTTCCATAGAAGCCCATGGCATTTGAGCTCTCTTAGCTCCTGGCAAAAAGTGCCACTATTGTGTGGACTAAAGTTTCAATTCTGCAATATTTCTCATGAGATTGTTGCCTATGATACCCTGGAAACAGAGGCTGCATTAGAAAAAAACAGTTTTACTCACAACAAGAATCTGTTTAATTTTGAACATTCCATTTTGTGGTGTTTAGTTTTCATAAAAAGCCCTTCAATGAGTTGCAGCAGAACTTGGTATTACAGTAGTTCTGCTTGTCTGAGAGCTGTGTGCAATTCCTTATCTTTCCAGGTTTTTTTTTTTTTTTTTTTTTTTTTTTTTTTTGACAGAAAATCACCCATTATTGGAACTTTTATTTACTTACAGAAATCATAACTAAACAGGAATTTTCAATAAGTCACTCAAAATCTGCATTTTCTGTTTGTTCTAAGTCCTTTTCCTGCATCTTTTCCTGTTCGAGTTTTCTTTACTGTTAGTCTGTTTGATGTGATCACCTTCTGGTTTCTTTCCTTTTGAATTCCATCGTGGTGTCTTTCATTCTGTCTAGAGAGATTTATGCATCCTGACGGATTGTTCCCCAAACCAAATTTGCACCTTCAAACAGGTGTTTGCTTATCTTTGAATCCCTGACTCCAATCACTTTCTGATCTCCTACAGTGGAACAGGCCAAAATGTCTAATCTGTAATCAAGGATGGATAATTCTTTCAAGAGCTTTTATTTCCTCAGAGTAAAATATTAATCAAATTTCTGAATGGCAACCAAATTTTTTTTTTCTTAGCATAATTTGGTTGTATATTTTAAAGCGGATCCCTGTTTATTTCCTAAACTCAGAGATTTGCAAATTGATGTGACCCATTCTTATACAACCAGGAGAACTGAATTGCCACAGAAATTTTGATGACCAAAATTGAAATAGAAAGAGAAACGATCTGTTCAGGATGTATTACACTGTAAGGGAAAATGTATTAAATATCCCTTTCTCACAAAAATGTTGCTCCATTAACATTAGCAGACATTTCCCCCTGACCTTGGGGTCAGCATAGTGCTCAGCCAGAACCAACAGCAGGTTCTGGAAGTAGAAGGTACTTTTGGGCCAATTTGTCACATGCTCCCTTTGAGGGTGTCCTCTGCTTGAAACCCCCCTCCAGAGAGAAGATTGTCACCTTTTCCCTTCTTTGATAATGCCCATACCTTCAAGTGACACAGAAATGCTCTTGTGTTCAGCTAACATTAAAACATGGGTTTATTGTCTTTTAAAAATATTTTTTTTTCACTTGTGCTCTGGAACTTGAAAATTCGTTATTTGCCTCCAGATGTCAGCTTTTAATATATAAAGAAAAGAAGATCTCTAGGCTCCATGGTTCTAAAGGGGAAAAATGAATAAATGAGTCTGATTTATGATATTTTATGTTTTTGGTTATGTTGGGACTTTTGGGGTTATTTTCATTATTTTCAAAACTAGTCAAAAGTATCTAGCCTTACTTATCAGAAGTAAAAGATTTCAGATAATAATATCTGTTCTAAATTTTAGAAAACAAACAAATCAAGCCCTCACATATGGTATTAACTAAAAAATTGGCTATAGATGGCTTTTGCTCATAGCTTTTCATCTTTCAGGGCAAAGAAAATTGTATCTTTTGAGCTTCATAATAAAATCTGGTTACACTGGAAATACTGTTTGTCTTTTTTGCTACTGGTGCATTATTGACTGGAAGTTCTGCAGAACTAGAGGCTTCTGACTAGTTTTAGATCATATATAAGGCAAAGGGGAGCCTCAGATTTGATTAGAAACAGGGCATAGCAAACTCTGAGAACCAAATGTCACCTTGGGTTGGTTGAAATTATGAAATGGACCACATAATAGATGTACTTGTAAAGTGATATTCCAGAAAAAGTAGACCCTAGATAAGATTCTTTTCTTCTCTTCTGTAGAAGAAGGTAAAAAATATTGTGTGCCTGCTTCAGAACCTTCTCCACAAAAATTGGCAGGCTTAGTAAACAGGCCTTGAGAAATATCAGATGTGTTTAGTAGATACGTTCAGCAATGCTCTTTTCCTTGTTTTACCCAGTAAAGTTCAGTAATAGAGATCAGATCCTATTATGAAATATTTTTAAAGTTTTATGAACTTTTAACAAGAAGTGACCAAAAGTAAACCAGATGTATTAAATAGGCCTCAATTTTAGCTGGCTAAAAAGCTGTTCTGCAGTATGGAAGGCTGTCAGGAGAGGGAGCAATCTACCCATGGACTTGCAGCATTTCACCATCCTTGAGTTTTAAACCCCATCCTATTTAACTGCAAAGGCAGGAGTTGGGCTTCTCTTTCTTTCAGAAATGTGGCACTTGTCACTGTTTTCTTTGTGTCAAAGAGCATGGACACAGAAGGAAGAGAAGCAGGAAATCTTTATGCAAGTGAAGAAAATAACTTTAAAATTACTACTTGTGTAGTAATTTTTAATTATACCCTGAAGAAAAGTTTGCAGCAATAGCAGTCTTGAAGGCTGAGAGGCCTGGCAGGCAAAGATGAAATTAGTAGGAGCAGAGGCTTCATGGTTTTCTGTAGACAACTCTCTCACTGTTTTACAATCCAGTTTATAAGGTCATGCTAAACATAACAAAAAGCCATCTTGTCTTGGCAAGTTTCTTGCACAAAATTATTGTGTGGAGTAGAAAAATTGCCCCCATATGAATAAAGGCAACATCATTCTAAAATTTAAGGGCAGGAGGAAAGTAATAAGCATTTTGCTTTGCACTTGAATATATTTCATGATGTACCTGTTTTTTAAATACAAAAGCATTTTAAATTTAGCCACATACAGACACTTCAACAAACAGCCCTCTTCACACAAAAGAAATGTGCAAAACCAGTAAGATGATCATGACTGCCAATATTTTAAATATCTTTCCTTATTTGATTTTTTAATGTTGTAAGTTATATTTGTATTTTTAGTATATTTGTATTTTTTTGTTACTATTTGTATTTTGTATGTTACTGAATTTTCTGTCTTTTACATGAAGAGCCTCTCATACACACAAGCAAGCACATTGCCTCAAGTGACCCCTCCCATCAGGTTAATATGCACAATTTTTCCACTTGTATCAAGTAAAATTATTCCAACACTGGTCTGAAGGGTTTCATTAAGAACATTTATTGGCAGGCTAAATTATTAGTACACTTTAAAATGGTGCTCTTTGCCGTATCAGGGATGTCACCATGTATTTACATTTTAACATTTATTTATTGATGGCTTTCCTAATGATGGATGAACTGCAATTCTTACTCATGTGAGTAGCAGTCTGAAACTTCTGCTGTAAAATGGTATAATTCATATGAGTTAATGCTGCCTTTTAGAGCCCTAAATTCTTTATTATGTTCCCAGTCTTGGCAAAGTTTACCCAGGAAAATAGTCATTACTCAGTGTAGGGAGTACTTTGAAAAGTGTGAGCGTTCAGAACTTTATCCTCAGTGGATCTTAATTAATCAGTGCAGATGAGAGAACTCATACTTTCATAAAATGAGACCTCTGAGGTGCTGAAATAGCCGTCTTAATTGCTAGCAGCTGAAGGAATTTGGTGCTGTGCAGAATTAGCCTCTCATTTGGAAACATTTACGTATCAGATGCATTGATACTACTAACTAGGACTGAAAATTGATAGCTTGCTGCCCAGGAGAGCTTTCCCTGTGTGGGAAATAAAAAAATACAAACAATCAAAACCCAAACCAAGCTAAATAAAAAACAAACCAACAAACAAATAAACAAACGAGCAACAAAGAAGCATGCCTCCCTGGCACACAAATCAAACCAAATCAACATCCTAAGATCCAAATCAGGATAGCCATAATTTTCTTCTCCCTCATTCTATAACCTTAGGCTGCTAGCTCAACAGCTAATTGATTTATACCTTGCTAGCAGGGTCAGGACTGTGCTAAATGCTCCTCATGCACCGTTGCCTTCTGCCATCAGAACAGCCCAAGGCAGGAGGAGTTGTGGCTTCTGCCAAGCAGAAATATAGCACTGGGTGCTCACCCTTCACAACCTCTCCCTGCGCTTTTTCCAGATGCAGCAACACCAGAAAGCAGCGGAGGCAGAATTAGAAAGTGGAGTTCTAAACCAGATGAAGATGGGTGAATAAAAGGCCAAGAACACTGAGCAAAAAAAGCCAGGTACAGAGCAAATAATGCCAGTTAATGAATTAGTTTGGAAAGGTGTTATTTGTGCTGTAGGATAATAACTGAAATTTGGAAAAAGGCACCACAAAAAGATAAATAACCTTATCCCCCTCAGAGCATTTTGAGATGGCAAGTGTCAAAAAGAAAGGGTACTCTTTGCCTCCTATTCCCTCTTCTCTCAGAAAACCTATAATACTCAGGAAATACTCTACACACCAATCCATTTTTTTCACTTAAAAATCTAATCATTGAGATGTGACCTGGGAGAGCAAATGACTACTTGCAGCTCTTCATTCTTGGTTGCCAGGTTCCTGATCATTTTATCATACTATATTATTTATTTACTTATATTAAATAGTTGATATTATATTTCGTATTTCAAATATATTAAGATGTATTTCATAATGGATCCCTTCAAGCTGGATATGTTATATGATTCTTTAAACATACAGATATCTTTTTATTGCTTATTTATTAAAATCAGCCATCATTTTGAAAAGGCACATTGCTGCTTGGTCCAGAGACACCTCTTCAGGAAGAACGTCTTTGCCAACAACTTATCTTAAAAATCAAAAAGAACTTGTGATAGACTTGATGGAATAAGGTGACCCAAAGGAATTTTAAAAAGATAAGGAATGTGTAATCTGTCTTTGAACTCAGCAGAACAAGTTTGGGCAGACATAGAAAAGAGACAAAAACTACACTCACAATCACCTTGGCTCTGATTACTGATTACACACAGGCCTAACTAGAGATGTCTTACTGAAGTCACTTCCTAAAATTAGGAAAATGCCAAAATTCTCTGACCAGCCAGCTCTTTGAATGTTAATATTTGCTATAAAAGTCTATATAACCAAGCCAAATACAACAGCATTCAGACATGGGATCAGGAGACAGTTGAAAATGAAGCTTCAATTGCACTCATTTAGATAAGATGCCTTTTAGTCAGCCCAGCCTGAGTGAAAATTATTATCCTTTCCCCACCATAATTCTGGCAGCTGGGAAAAAGACTGACTCAGGAATCAGATCTATCAAGGGAATGGGCAGGGTGTTGTATTTTTCCAATATGAAAAGAACAAAACATATTTTTCTATACAAATAAAAATCAAATACTTTGAAATAGTATAGAGATTTTAGACAAATTAAAGGTATGTATAGATCAGAGAATCATGTGATTGTATAATCTTTCAAATTGGAAGGGTCCCATAAGGATCATAGATGAGGAGGTCTACTTTCTGTTAGGGTTAAAAGAAAGAAGTAGACACATTTTTTTTATTGGGACTGTGTGATTTCCTATGTTTTTTCATGTTTTCTTCTTGGGTCTGTGGGCTATATGACTCATTACTATCTGGGGAACAAAAACAAAACATGTTTCAAGCACTCAAACTGTTCAGGCAGGTGATATATGTGCTGTCTGGGGTGTCTGTAAATGTTTGTGCATGTTGCATGTGCATGCATGTGATTGTGTAAAGTCCTCATTCTCCATAACTTCTCTGCTATTATCTATTCACAGTCAAGAACAATTTCTTTAGGATGCCCCTTGGCATTTACCAGAGTCTTGGGCATGTGGCAGCCAGAACAGTAGAATACCCTTTTAATAGATACACAGACAAACAGATAGAGGAATTACTTACAACTTTGGATTGAAGAAAAAGCTATGGTAGTACTTTTGAAATCTGCTTGACTTGCCAATAGAAATACTTCTGTATATTCTGCCTAATACATTTCCTTTACAGGCCATAGTTCAACACTGTCCACATACATTTTTTCTAAAAGGATAGAGAAAGCTCTGTTGTGAAGGAAAGATGTCCAGGTATTATCCATAGCTATAGTTTGAGGCATGTGCTACATTTAATCTTTCACTTCAAATTGTGCTGCTGTCCCCATCCTCACAACAGCTTGCTGAAAAATAATCAGCAGAATTTGCAAAATATTTGTACACACAGATCTGTTCTGACAGAACTCCACCGATACCATGATTAGCTGTGATCTCTCACAGAAGGCAATGAGGGTGAACAATAGTTTTATCCTTTGTTTAAACAACTTAGATCTTACCTAAAAGAGACTGAAAGAACATCCAAGATAATAGGCTCAAAAAACCCAGAATAATTCAAGTTCATATACTTCCTTTCATAAATTGCAGAAATTCTGACTAAAAATATTTAAGCTTTGCTCCAAGAACTTTTACTAAAAATCTAGTCTATTCTCTCATGTTTGTGGTTAAAAATATTCTTTTAATTCACAGTCTCTGTACTGTCATAGTTAATTTACAACTTTTTCTTGATTCACCTCTGTCCTTTAGTTGAAACAGTTATATTATCTTCCTGATGTTGAATGAAAAAAAACTCTAAAGACATTTTTAGAGACTATCTCAACCTTTGATTTGTTAAAACAATACAGTTGCTGTCACTTATAATACAAAAGGACTTTATTCTTGTGATCCTCCTAACAGATTTTCTGTGCCTTTGGACCATTCAGAATCCTGCTTCCCTAGACATTGACAGCTGTTATACATGGAGCCCTACCAATGATTCATATAAAGGCACTATTGTTTTACTCCTTCTGTGTGGATATATCCTTCCTTGCCCTTTTCACAGACACATCACATCATCCAGATTTCCTGTGATGGATCAGCATACACAAGTTTTCCTCCTGTCATTCTCAATGATTAGGTCCCAAATTTATTACAGATTCCTGTTATTAGTCTCTAAGCATATGACCCTAGACTTTGCAGTCTTGAATTCCTTCCCATCTGTAATACTTGGGTCCTCAAGGTCATTCAACTTTTGTTCTAATCTCTCCCTTATTCAGCTCAAATACTGGTTTCTCATAAAGCACACTGCAACACAGCAGGCTGTCTTATAGTTTGATTATACTTTGGTTGAAGTCCTATTTTTTAACATGCTCTCATTTCCCATTTTCCATCCTGTCTTTGCCCTTATGCTCAGTATAATTATTCTTACTGAGAAGGAAAGCAAAATATTCATCTAGTCTGAGACTATATTTTGATTATCTTTAAACTGTACCTAGTCATCACAGCATGGCATAGTGATTCTTTATTCCTTGTATGCCTTGACCTCTTTTTCCACAGACACAAGTCTAGGATATCCATTATCTGTTTTAACTTTTTGTTTAAAGGTACAGCTTAGTCTAGCTTTCAAAAATCCTCAATTTATCTCAGTATTTCTTGGCTTTCTAAGCAGAAGTCTGTTCAGTGACCTCTCTGCTATATGATTTATCTTATTATGTGCCTTTCAGGTGTCACGATTCTTCTTGAATCTTTTGCTTGCCTACAAGATCCTCACAGCCTTCACAGACAAACACAAGATCTCTGAGGCTTCTCACCAGTCTCTTCCACTTCTCAGTCCAGTAGAGTACCACATGGTCACTGGCAGCATCCTTGGTGGTTATATTTGGACAGACATTCCCCAGAGTCATGAGGGCCCATTTGGCACATGAAGGATGTTGAGATGCACTTGGAGGGTGCCTTCCCTTTGCACCCTGCACTAAAAATAGTTATGAAACCTGCAAGTGTAAGATTTCAGGTGCAACTGGACCAGAGAAAGGGAAAATTACTTTTTCAGAGAAGCTCTGGAAAATACTAGCCTGGGCAACCTGAGCAACTGCAGAGCTGGAAGTCAAAAGACAGCTACAGAAATCGAAAATGAGAAGTCTTCTACATTATATAGGATGAAGCATTTAGACAAGAATGCCACACAGGCTAATGTTATTTCTATCATAACTAGTTTCCTCTGATATGTGATTATTTTGAGTGTAATATTTCTTGCTAGAGCTTATTGTTATATAAATATTTCAAATTTTTGTTGTTAATTTTTGGCTGCATTTTTTCTGGCTGTGTAACATATAATACTCCCAGAAAATGCATCGCTCTTGTTATTAATTTTAGGACACATATTCCTCAGCTGTCTCTCATTCTTAAGTACCTCCATTCATCTGATCTTCCTTCCTTCAGCTGTGAGCTAAGCCTGAGTTCACATAATTGTATTCAAATGTATCCTACCTCTTTTAAAGATCTTTTTATCAAAAGTTCCCTTCTTGATACCAGAAGTCCCATTGTCCAAGTGGACAATATTTCCTGTTTGGTGAATATCTCCTACTTGTTCATGATTCTAATACTTCTCCATGCTCAAAATCCTGAAATATCTCAGGACAGAAGGAACCTGATACAACCCCCCTGCTGCAAGAAGAGCCACCTGTGTAATAACTATATTGCTATCCATTTTATCTTGTTTTTTCCCCACAGGAACTTTCTTTTTCTTGATATAAACCCCATTTTTTTTAAATTTCAGTCAATCTTAGTTGAATGCCCTTTTTGAAAATTCAGTACTTCTGCATTAATGCTCTTCTCATGATTTTAAAATCATAGTTTTGAATTTAATAGAATAAGTAGGAGTCCAGCATCTTCCAAACTTCTTTTCAATGTCTAATTCAGACAATGTTTTAGGTTTAGAACACCTTGTGAATTAATTTGACTATGCTAAAAGAAAGCAATATTATCTTTACTTGAATATTTTTTAACTGACTGTTTTCCTTTCCTACATATTTGGCTTTTGTCAGTGATATCAAAATATTCCTGTAAAGACATTCTTCTCCTAATTTTTAAATGTAACAATTAAAAAAAACATTAAGTTTTCCTATGCCCTTTCATTGTGAAATAATTTATATACATTTAGCCAATCTCCTTCTAAAATACTGATTACTGTAAGTGCTTGTCTTTTCAGAGCTTATTCTTTCACATAAAAATAATTTTCTATTTTCAGTTTTGGAGAAAATTTTTTAAGATGTTATATATGAGTGGCTGTAATTAGCAGCTCTGATTACTTAAAATTGTCCCTTCCACTATCACCAACCCTGAATTTTTTTTCCCAATATTAACATATCACTGAATTGCCAAATTACTTATATATCTCAGTTTCTGTAACAACACTCATAGTAGCCCATATAATTTGCATTAGTCCCATTTTTGCTTTGTAAGATCTTACTGAATTTCAGAAATTATGTGGCCAAGTCCGATTGGAGAGAAATATCAATTATGTGAAAAATTCTGAGATTTATTATGGACATTAAAAAAAAAAAA
>VYXF01008659.1:587825-605357 GCA_013397295.1 Polioptila caerulea
AAAAATTAATAGATGATGCAGTTTGAATTCTCGGCTACAAGATCATGAGCCACACCAAAACCTCAGGAACAATCTTGCCCAAGCCAAGATGAGTCCTAAAATGCTGATGCTGTAAGAGATATATTAACTATCTCCATTCAGACATGATTTCTTTAAGAACTCTTGCAAATAATACGTGGTACTCTGTGGAGGACAAGTTGAAAATGTTGTCTGCAAAACTAGTGTCTTTTCTCAGGGAAAATAGTGAAAGTAACTCAAGTGCTAAATTTATACCAATGAGTTTTGCTACACATTATTAGGCTACTCCAGAGAGGGAGGGATGTAATAAGGACTCTGACAATGAAAGGGATGTATGTATACCCTTACACATAAAACTAGAATGGCTCTGTATCTGTGTTATCTACGCAGTTATTGCCAGCAAGCATTTCAGCTGCTATTCAGTATCTGTGAAATTATCCATAAATTTCAAAAGTTCACAGTGGAAGTACATTATTATTGGTTTGAATTCATGTTGAGCATCTGTTTAAAATGTTTGTTATCCATTTAATCAGGAAGCAAACCTCCCTCCTGATCTGTGAATTACTCATTGGTCAAATGCCAAATCACTATCAAGAGCCAACAGCAAATAATCTACATGATTAGCTTTTAGCATTTCAGGGAGTGGGTTTTGATCTCAAACAGTGAGTGCCATATGGCTCATTGCCTTGGATGATTCCTGGAGTGCTTTTCAGAAATTAGCATTGCATTATATTTTTATGATGCAATTACTTTCTCTATTTTTTTTCTCCTACATCTTAGGTGTCTAAACTTATTGCATTCTATGCAGAAGATAAAGAACACAGAGATAGATCTACTTTGTTACTGCCTCTCTGTAAATAGCCAGCGTGGGTGCTTCATGAGCAACAAGAGAGCAAGGCACCTGTATATACCTCCTAATATAATTTCACAGGTTTGGGCCATCTGCATCTCATAGGGTTCCTCAGGCATGAGGGATGCATTTGTGTTTGATTATTTTTTATATTGATGATGATGATTATCCAGAGTGGAGTGTGGCATTTTGTTCTGATTATAAAGAAACTACATATATACAAGTCCAGTTGAGTGAACACTGTACAAGTTGAGAAAAAAAATAAAAATCAGAGAGGTGTGTCTTTATCAAAGCAATAAAATATTAAAAAGTGACTAGTTTGTACTAAGCTTAAAAAGTTCTAGCTGTATCAGCAAGTAAGGAAATTTGGCTAAGGGATAATGGTAAATCCATTGCTTGATTGTTCTGCTAAAGGAACATTTAAAGTCCTTTTAAAAATGATGTAATTCTGTATTTGCATTTGCAGTTTCATTAAGAAATAAATAAATGGAAATATTTTTTTGGTGCAATGCATTTTCCCCTTGCAAAATCCAGAATTTTAACAACTTCTGATTCTGATGTGCACAAGTAAAATATAATCTCTGTGTATGTATTTTTACTTCACTAACTTCCATATTCTCATCATACAACTCTTAAAGCTCAGGTTAAATGTCTTTTATATTTACAGACTAAGTAACTAAAACACCAAAATAATACAGGAAAATTTTCTTAGCAAGAGATAATTTTTGTAACCACAAATTAAAACAACAGAAGACTAGAAATAAGGATCAAAACCTGTATTAATTTAGTAGGCCCTTTACCTTAGAGCTTATTGCTCTATTCCTTTGTCAGAAATTCTCTACATGGATATATATATGTATTAGAGAGAGAGAAAGACAGTAAGAAATCTTATTTTCTTACATGATGACAATACAACATGTTTTGGGCATGAGCAAAAGTTATACTGAAAAATTAATGGCTATGTTTAAAAATGTGTCATATATTACCTTCTTGAAAAGTACATGATGCTGTGATAATGGACAAAACAATGAAAATCACTGATTTTATGTGTGAGAAACACCTGTCTGATTTTTTTCTCATGTTTGTCTTCTGTGATGTTTATTCTGCATTGGATGCTGTATCTCCAATTCTTCCTTCATCCACAGTAGCACATCCCAGTGCAGAGCTGCCTGGATGGGTCAGTCACCTACCCCTGATCCTGCCCCTGAGATGGTGCCTCAAGATTAGGGACAATGTGATGCTAAAGCATGCGTGACATTATGGGCAGCCGAGGGACTTGGAGGAGCCTGTGTCCATGTAATTGGAACTGATACATGACCCAGCTTGTTCAGCCTTTTGCATAGGAACCTCTGGGAAAGTGAGAACAGCACAGAATCAATAAGTAAAGTGCAGCTGCTTCTCTGGGAAATTTTGTTTTTCTCAGATACAGCAATTAAATACAACATGTCTTCTCAATATTCAGTTTTCTAAATCTGTTTTTGAGTGGATGTCAATGAGGTTGTCCTCTGATGCTGTAGGCTACAAAATGTCATCACAGTATTTTAGCTGCAGAGATATCACTGCTAACTCTTGTGGAACCAGGGTGAAAATGTGCTCTCACTTATATTTAACAACCCCAGCATCTTAAAAGTATACTTTTTCGGAGTAGGCAGCTTTTTATATAGTGTTCCTTATTCTATGAATACTAGTTTTGTGGTGGTGCCACTGTGGGGCTGTGGCTGCCGTGGTGATGCCTGTTTGTCCTCAGTGTCCTGTGTGTCTGTTTCACCACTCACACAAGCAGCCTGATGTGTGGTGGGGATAGCAGCCAAAGGCTGCTGTGTGACACCCAGCACACAGAAGGCAATTCTGTGTGACTGCTCCTTAACGTATTAACCTATAATTAGTCCAGAGCCAGTAAGCTACAGAAGAAGAGAAGCTTGAAACAGAGCATTGAGTCAGATGGAAAGGATGGTTCAAAGCTCCAATAACCTCTCTGAAAAAGTTCACCTTTCCCTTCGTGCAAGCACTGAAATAGTTTGTTTTGCAAATCATTTCCTTTTGTATACCCATCCACTTACTGCTCAGCAACTTTCCACTGGTGTGAGCTACTTTTATACCTTACTCTACAGACTGTTTTGGTTTGGATTACAACTGTTAAGCTGCTGATGGTACTTGAGCTCAGAAGCGTGCCCATGCCTTCCACAGAGCACCTTGGGCTTGTGTTGCAGCCTCTCTGAAAGCAAGACTCTTACTTGGAAATTATCTTGTGTGTTCTCTTTCCTTTAAGATTGATGTTACCTGGCAGCCATTGGAATCATAGCTTATCAGAAGCCATGTGACAGATGATAGCCCACTAAGATTTCCTTTAACCTTAACTAGGCCCCAAGACTGAAGCCAAGTAATCTTTTACTTGTACTCTTCTTCATTATGGAATAATGAAGGACTAGAAGTAAGCTATGTCTTTGCCAATATCAAAAAGAAGAAATGATGTTGCTTAAATTGCTCACTGTATACAGAAGCTGTCAGAAAACCACAGTAAGTATCCAAAATGAGGTGTTTTCATATTTTGTTCAATATTTTCTGAAGGAAATAGTGGATATTAAAATCTACTGTTATTTATAAGAGTAGGAGTGAAAGTGTTAAGAATTTGTCCACTGGTAAGGTAAAGAAGATGAGAATCTGAGACAAAGAACAAAAAATGAGAGCCTTTTCTTCAAATCATTACTCAGTGAAGGCAAATTTACAAGAAATGTAGCAGTCAGTACAAAATGTGGACGGAGGTGTACAGATAGCAGAAGTTTGGAAGAATCACCAGAAGACTACTCCATGAGAACATGACTAAAAGAAGAGATACAGTTAAAGTGTCTTTGTCAAAACTTTGTTAAATGAGATCTGGTAATTTGCAGAGACATTGAGAAGAGGTTATTTGCACTGCCTAACTTCAGGCACCTAAACTAGGGGTCTGAGCTCCTGCACAGTCAATGCAGATTGCTTTAGAAGGCTGGTCAAAATGAGGAGGTTAATTTTGATGTTCAAAGTCTCCTTCACAATGGACATGCAGGAAAACCATACTTACTTAGCTTCCTACCTCAAGTGTTCCTTGTAAGGAAGTTGTAAATAATTTCTATCAGATGCTGTCACATTAATAGTCAGCACACTTGCTAATGAAGCAGAAGCCACATTCCTGGTATGACCATTTGACCTTGTGTTAGGAATATGTGTTCTGAAATTGTCACTTCAATTCACATAATTAACAAATGGTTTATTTGTGTTATTCCTGATAACTAGGTCTAAATAAGGTTATTGAAATAAATTGACTCTGCTGTGTGAGGAGAGTGAAAACCATGCTTGCCAATGAAAACATTAATAAGTAATGAAAGGACAGAATAAGATTTAATTAAAAAGGCATATAAAAGGCAGATAGCATGAATAAAAAGACAGAGAAGTAGCACTAACTAATAAATACAAATGAGATGTTGTATTCAGCAGTCCAGGGAGGAAAAGAGACAGAGACAAAGGTGTTTCACTTATTTTCAACTACAAAGAATTACCAACTATAGTACAGCCCTGACATGGAGTAAAATGGTTTTTGTTGTAGGTACGAAAAGATGATGATGCAAATCAGAGTTCTCCATTAAATCACTTAAAAATTGGCAAATTGTAAGTCCAGATTCTATTAATAGTTTTCTGATAATTACAATTAATTCCCAAAAATCAAGTATCTGTCTGAAACTAGATCTGCAGAGATCTAAGATAGTCTTTTAAGTAAGGAGGGTTAATTCACTAACAAAATATAATTACAGATTTTTTTTTAATGGGGAAAAAATGAGGTTCATTAAAATAACTTTCCTCATCAGGAGATCTTGGCTTACAAATAATGTAATTTAATTCATTATGGGTTGTTTTCATCAACTTCTTTTTCATCAGCTCATCAATTTACCTGTGCCACATCGACGTTTCATTTAGTGAATTGAAATGCTTACGGCAGAATTTCTTTTTTATCAATCATGTTTTCAGAGCTTAGTAAGATATCTAGGGATTTTCTTCAAAGACAAATCAGATTTGAAACAGTTGCTATTAAATGGCATACATGAGACTCAAAACAGTAGAAATATTAGAGCAATATTATAACAATTTGTTACTCTCTGTGTATGATCACTGAAGATACTTTCAAACAATGAAAACAAGTAAAAAACTCAGCTAGACTAAATTTTTCAGTTCTTTACAGGGAAGTTAAATGCTTGCTATAGTTCTTCACTCACTGATATTCCATAATATGTTCAATAACCATAAATTAATCAATCAATTAATCAATTAACCAACCAATCAGTCAGTCAAGGACATTGAAGCCAGGATTCACATTATATTCTGCAGCCAAGTGAGAGACTGAAGAGATGGGACTGTCACATGAAAGGGAAGGGGCTTTCCTAAAATCCTTTTTGTTTGTTTGGTCTGTGAGCACCCCAGGAAAGCCGAGACCCTTGTGGCTGTCCAGACTGTCTGTATCCCGTTCTGGGCATGCTCCCCTGCTGGATCAGAGGGTGGTTTGACTAATGTGTTCAGGGTCACAGCATAAGGGGCACCCCTGGAGGGTCTCCACCCTTGGTCGGGTGTGTCACCCACCGCCGGCGACTGCCGTGAACACTCACCGTGTGCAGGAAAACACACCTCAGTTATTTACACACCACTAACAGAAAAGTGGGACAGCTTAAGGTTTGGAAATCTACAAAGGCTGAAAAGGTGATAGTATCTGACAGCAAAAATATATTCCAAGCAGTGTAAAGACATGCTCCAATTGAAAAGTTAGCTAGAGGTAAAAATTTAGTAAACATAGAATATGGTTCTTACCCAGTGGACATCCCAGTGAGGGAGTAGGCAGGTTCAGTCCCTCAACTGATCCCAGAAGTTGCAATGGAGCCTTCCCTAGCTTCTCCTCATTCTTAACTCACTTTTATACTATTTCTTTAAATTTAGTTGGAGGTTGGAGGTTGAGTGGCTTTAGTCATACATACCTTTGTTAATGTAAAATTAACAAAGTGTATTTGTTAATTTGTTAATTTATTGTAAGTGTAAAATTCTCTCGTTTCAATCTTAAAATTATAATCAATAAAACAGAGAGCACGTGCTCAGTGAAAGCTGGTTGAATCTTCAGGGCAGGTAATTTGGGATGTATATTAGTCTAAAAATTACATTATAATAAACTGAGTTCATCCAAGGAGAGCCATTTCACCCCAGTTGCTGGTTCAGTTCCATACCCTCTCTACAAGCTATGCAGCTTCTACTTCCACTCTATTAACTATTTTTTTAGCAGTGATATTAAATTAATATAGCACTGCATTGCTACTTGAAAGGTACAGATAAAAGCAGACATTGAAAAAAAGAAAATACAGGCACTTGCCATTTAATAATCAAAATTTTTCTGAAAATCTGATCTGTGTAACAGGACCCTGTCTTCTGTTGCTGCTATATTTGGCATTTATAGCAGGAAAAGAAAGGTTTTCCTGGGTCTCTTCAAATGGTGTAGCCTGACCTATCATGTCAGGCTGGTGGAGTATGAGGAAAAGATAGATGAAAAGAAGACAAAAAAATAAAGTCAAGAAAAGGGAAAACAATTGTTGAGGAGTTGAAGAAGAGAGACAAAGAAACAAATGCCTGCTGTATTCCAAGAATGAAAAGAAAAAGACAGTGAGCATAAGAAAGGCAAGAGGGAAGAATTCAGGCTTGTAAAACAAAACTGTGGAATGAAAGAGACTGAGAAAAATCATTCTAGTGGGCAAGACCTGGCTGGAACAGTATAGTGGTGAGCAAATAGTGGGAAATATTTTTAAAGGGCAAACTGGAGAAAAATATGGAATGTGAACAAAGATGGTTGTAAGTGCACAAAATATAGGGTATAGTATTGAATGCTGCACACACAAAGCAATCAATACATTCCAGTAAAACTTAGTGGATTCTTTGTATTCAGTAGATGGTATGTAACTGTTTATGAGTTATTTTTACGAGCCCTCTGGAAAGGCTTCAAAACATATCAGTCATGGTTAGACATATTTTAGGCTCCATCAAGGGTAAATCGTTGTCCACCAGATCTGAACTGGCAGCTGGCTGCCCTGGGGGTTCTCCAGCACAACTTGATACTTTCCACTTTCATAAGAGATGCAGTTGCAGGAGGCAGTGTGCAGCTTGTGTTACCAAATGTAGTGAAAATGTAGGGAAAATGTTGAACCAACAGAGGTCCAAAGCTGAGTTTGAAAAATATCTGCAGTCCAAGAAAGAATCAAGTCTTCCCAAAGAGATTTGGGAGTAGCATCTCATGCAGAAGAAAAGCCTGAGTGAAGGTATGGAGGTACATCTATGGACTGACAAAGGCACTGTCCTGAGAACAGCACTCTGGAAGGGTATGAAAGTTGAATAAGCAGTTGGTTGTGGGAAATGTGAAGTATAATAGAAATATTTTCACTATTATATTTTAAATAACTCTTCTACACATGAAAATATATACATTATAATTAAAGCTACTAATTACTTTCCTTAGAAAAATCCCTTTAGATATTACCAATTCTAAAACATCTTTCTACACTTAATGCTGTTTACTTTATGTGCCTTTGTACCTTAAACTGTCTTACATGTTGGAAGAAACTGCTTTCTTAGCATTTTTAAAAGAAGCATGATGTTTATTATACATCTGGAAATAATGCATTATATAGTTCCCTCAGAACATTTTTTCTTATGTGTATTTTGGGAACCTTAGAAATTTCAGTTATTTTTATCACGATTTGTTAAGTATAGATGTTGAGTCTTGCTGACATGTCATTTTTCAAAACCTTATCATATGTCAATGAGTGGGTGGTCCTGATGTCCGGAAATGACTGTGAAGGGAAACCTGGCTGAGGTGAGAAAACATGTAGAGCTAAAATCTGCCCAGAGGCAGGTGGGTCACCACATTAATGCTGTGTGTCTTTTTATTATGATAGTATTATTCTGAGTATGTGATATGCTATCATTCATACATAGTAATTCCATTGCAAATTCATGTGATATGAAATATTTAGGAGAAAAAGGCCACAATACATAAAAAATGTAATCCACAAGTTTTCACCAAAACCACAAGGATCAGTTTTCACAATCTTCCAAAAAAACTTTCAACTTCTGAGAATTTTCTGAGAAGTATTCACCCCAGACATAAGCACCTTTTAAGAAAACCTCCTTAATATGCACCCTTACAACTTTGCACGTAAGTGGCAGTATTTTACCATTTTACTATTTTTTCAAAGTATTATGATGAGAATCAAAAAAAGCACAAACCCAAACCAAACTGCTGTACACGTCTTGCAGAATATATTGCAAACCCTCAAGTATTAAAACATCACTTTCCTAATAACAGACCAGAGACCAGAAATTTTGTGCTATTCTGTTACGAGACTGACAAGCAAGAGCAAAGAGCATAAACACAACAGCATTTTGATTTGCTAACTTCAGAGGACATACAATCAACAATATATGAGGGATAGCTCCTTTTTTCCTCCATTACTGAGTCAATATGGTTTGCACAGAGGAAATGAAGAAATCAAACTTTCCCCTTTTTAGCCATGCACTCACAAGTGGGGAAGTTGCAGATCTGGTGATAACAGCAGGAGATGGTGATATTTTTCCCAAGTAGCCAAAATGTCCCACTCTGTGACATTACCACATCTCCAGAGCACAATCTTACTGTGGCAGGCACAGACACCTCAGCATCCTCTTTGATATGTGCCAAAAGGATGATGTGAGGAAGCCCTCAAAACCCCTGTCTCCTGCAAGATCCAGCCTGTGATTCCAGCAGCCCAACCACAGTTTGAACATTTCACACCTCCTCTCTCCTCTACTATTTTAATTAGTACAAACTAATTAAAATAAAGCCACATCAAATATCTTTACCAAAGGAAGCAGATTTCGAGTAAATGTTGTTTTGTTGCTTCCACTTGGATGCACTGAATTTTATAGCATCCTTTGGAGGACCATTTGCAAAAGACCATACGGCTCACAAAGTTTTTCCTCAGATTGGTCAGGCCCTACTGCAAAGATGCCAAGATCCCAAAGCTCTCCTCGTCAGGAAAGACCTGTCCCTTTCCCCCTTTTTTCAAGGCAAGAAGGAACTGTGGTGTGTAAATATTGCAGTCCATACCCTCTGTAACTGTCTTGTTTGCACATATGAATACTGCCTCTTTAGGAAAAACAGACACTGGCACCAGTGTAAGAATGTATGTTTTAATGTTTGCACACATACAGATATCGGTCTGTTTAGAGCAAAAAGGCTGAAGCACAGGCACACACAACTGGCACAAAAGGGGAGCTGACCTTTCAGTGTTTACCCTGGTGGTGTTTGCAGTGGCACCTATCTGGCTGACGTTGGCTACGCCGTTTTGGAAAGCGCCAATAGACTTTGCAATCCTGAAAGCCTCTTTGCAAAGCTTATACTATACTGCTTGCTTGAACTTCCTCTGCTGGGGCCCCACATTCTGTAAGCAACTAATTATGTTTTATAACATAAACAGGCCAGTATTTTGATGTGTATATCCTGCACTCCTTTAAAGGTGCTATTCCTTCAAAGCAGCAACTCAAATCCTCACATACCCTCTTGTTGCTGTAGCTGTAGAAGTAGCTGTGTGGATTTGCTTTCCACTGCAGCAGCCGTGGATGCAGCATTTCCCCCAGTCCTTGGCTGTGGTGCTCTGTTTTTAACAGTGGGCTCCAGGAAAGAGGAAGTTTGGATTATGGGATGCAGAACATAAAAATATGGAAGACCGATGAAATGGGGGATTCCTAGGAAAAAGCAGTTCTCAAATAAACATCTCTTTATATTTTACAACCTGTATACCCAGGCCCATACTGCTGCTTTAATGCACAGACTTGCTATACAGGCAAAAAAGGTGGTAAATAAATGACATATCTATTTACAATCTATTTATAAATGGTTATTCTGAATAGGAAGTTAAGGAATTGTAAGGACTTTGCTCCTGAGGAATTTACTTAGCTCCTACCCAATATGAGGCAAGTAAGTAAATGCAGTAACAAATTGGAAGATGTATAAAATAAAGGCCTGGGTCTTGCTGTGAGAGAGTATAGAGTCTGGTTGCTTGTAGGTGGAAGAACACAGCAGATATGTGGAGGGAGAGGGAAGTGTGGTACTGGGACAGAAAGAAGTAGAGAGGAGAACTGGCTGATTTCCTCCAATTAACATTTGACACTGTATAGTTTAAAGAAAATGAGGGAAGAATGGTTTCTCCTGCACCACCTGCGCTGGAGGCTCAAAGCTGGAAGCTGCTGCTTCTGCTGAGTGTGGCAGTCCATCCACATCATGGTATCCTTGCAATGGTTTTAGTCTTCCACGTTCACATCTATATCTCCTGGATACAACCAAATGCACCACATGGATCAATTCCCAAAGCCATCATTGCCTCAGAAAAGACACTGCAGCAGAGACCTTTCCCTGTTGCTGGAAAATAATTTACCCGGCATGAGGAATGAGTATTTAGAGGTGCTAACAGTCAAGGCTATGCACTGAATTGTAAATGACTGGCAAATAAGCTATTAATTAAAAGAGAAATTGATTCCATCTTGTGGGATTTAAAGAGAAATAAGATTCTCACAAGGTCTCTTTTGAGTGCTCTTTTAGCACAGCTAAAGGCAGTATTTTAATTTTCAAATAATCCAACCCAATAATTAAAGTTACATTTTTGCCACAAATTTTAAAATATTAATGAAACTTGAATAAGTCTGGCTGAAGTGCTCCCGGGCAAAATATAGAAATATGCTAATGACCACCTTCTTCAAAGATCTACTTATGAAAGAGCCATATTCCTACTGACAAAGTTCATTGCTTTCATTGTCCTTCATAATTCTAATTAAAACTTCCTTTATTAATCAATTTTTAAACCATTCCTTCCTTTCATGGACTTTTGGAAACTTATATTTAATTACACTTATCTGGAAATTACAAGGAATACAGTAATAACAAAGATTAATAATATTAAAGTCTTTGTTTTAAAAATTGTGGGGTTTTTTGCCATTTAGACTGAGTTGGTATTGAAAACTGAGATGATATGTAGGATGACATAAATTAATTCTTAATAAGTTGACCATAACAGCCCATACTGGTATAATTTATAAAGACCATGTTATGCACAGCAGGGTATGAGTGCTTTACATAGAAGAAAAAAAAAAAAAAAAAAAAAAAAAGTTTACTAAAAACCCATAATAGTAGAATTAGCATGCTTATTCATGACAACATAAAATCAGAATTAAATATTCCTACTGATTTTTCCCACATTGAAAAGACGTGTTTAAGAGCAAGCAAGGCCTGAGGCTTGTAAATCACACTGGTTTTCACTGATCTGATAGTGAATATCTGTACCTACACGGAGGTGCTGGATGTATGGGGTCTCTAGGAGAAGGCTGCTGCCAAAGAGACACCGACTAGGGTGGCAAGGAGGGTGTGAGATGCTACAGGTGCTATTGCAGGTGATTCTGTACTGGCACCTGAACATGTTTCTCACATGAAGAGGCTCTGCTGGTGTCACTGTCAGCCTAGTTTGTTGTTCTTTTCCAATCATGGAAAGTTTGGCTTAAGTAAGTAGGCTGGTTCTTCTCCACTTCCTATTCTCACCATGGCACACAGATTTTAAGAACCAGGATAGTGTGGGAAGAAGATTAATCCAAGATAGGGGCACAGACATGGCAGAATCTCTCCCACGGTAAAAATTTGTTCTTTAGAGATAGATGACTCCTGAGCAGTCCTAAAATCCTCTGATTATGTGGCAGGAAACTGTGAGTAAAGAAGAGCAGCCTATGTTGGAGCAGTTCCATAGGTCCTTTTCCATGTGTGTTTGATTTAAAAAACCAAACAAATGACACTTAGGGATATGTTCTAGTAGTGTACTTGGCAGTGCAACATTAGCACTTGGCTTGATGATCTTAAGGGTCTTCTCCAGCCAATGATTCTATGATTCTCTATGTACATAACAGGCACAAAACAGACCCAAGCATTTCTGTCAGAAGGAAACATGCCTTGCACCTCTGGGATGGGGCAGTGCTATTTCCTATACTTCTCCTCACCTCACCCATGCATCTCTCCCAGCTTACTTACAAGAGCTCTGATCCTGCAGGATTTGCAGCACTGATGCAGTTCAAGGTACCTCACAGTGCTGGACATTCCAGTGCTGTGTAACTGCTGCTTTTGCCAGAGACAGGATGACAGTGCTGCTGAAATCTGACCATTTCACATGAAGTTACAGTTTGTAACCATCTGCCTTACTGCTACCATGAAGGACAAAGTATGCAAAAAGTAACAGGACATCAAGTCTGATACCAATGCCTCTTCACCATCCTTCCTTTCCCAATAGCAAAATTCATAATTCACAGGCAGTCACACAGTAAAGGTCAACGTGGAATTTGCTGGCCATACAGTAAGTGGAATCCTAAGATGGTGGCTTCTAGATACCCACAGCATTTGCTTCACTGTCAGTGGCACCTCTAGTTTGTTCAGTGGCTGAACTAGCTCAGCATAGATGCCTGTATAATTTTTCCCACACTGTAAAGATCACCAGTCATTTCTCCTCCAATATTCCCAACCATTTTCAACAGAGTAGAGATGAGGCCCTGCAGACATCACCGAGGGTAACATGTGTGAGGCTGATACTTGCAGACTGTGTGTGCCTTAGCTGGGCACAGTTTGAGCTGTACAGGTCATGCTGGAAGTCTCCCCAAAGAGGCCACATCTCTTTCTGGCAATTTCCTCTTGCAGAACTTCTCACTGGGTCTAGCGATAGCTCTCTTCACATTTTATAAAATGTATAAGAAAAAGAATGAAATTTAATATTAGGTTTCGTTCCAAACTTATCCTGACAAAACTCCTCTCTTGAAGTACAAGTTAGTTTTGGGCAAAATGCTCCAGTCCCATCTCTGCAGTTACACTGCACAAGAGCAACACTTAGTTCAGTTAATTTTAAGGGACAAATAGCTGGAGAGAATAACCTCCAACAAAGTTCTCAGTTGTATTCCAAACCAATCAGTGCCAAAGGGATTTAGAACAAAGTGTTTCTGCGCTTAAGGCTTGAATTTATTGGAGCTGTCTGGGTATATCTGTCTAGGCAGAAAAAACATGTTCATAAGTCCCCTATTCCCCCAAACCAAAAAAAGCATATGGTTGTGAGCTTGACAGTGAACATAAACTTGAGACTACATCAATAAGAATATATATGGTACTATAAACCTGCCCCAATTAGTACTTTATTTCAAATACATTAGATGTAAATTGACTTCATTTTACGAGGAGTGCCCTCATCACTGGGTTACAGAAATGTTACTACACGTCCTTCTGGCTCAAAGTATACTTGATTATTTGGTGAAATAGAAGTGGCAGAGAGAATGTTGTTCTGACTCACTGTAATGTATAGGTTGAGGAAATTAATCATGGGCAATCAAGTTCAAATTCTTTTGGAGAGAGGTGGAAATGGAAACTCACTCCCTTAGATGCTTGCTGATTATCTCTTGTGATACTGTGTAAAGGAAAAGGCGTGTATTTGTATTTTGTTTTATTTTGTCAACAGTCATATTGAAATAATGATTCTTTGTGCTAAAATCTAATGTCAGAAACTATTTCAAGAGAGTCCATTTGTTCTTTATTTTAAGAGGTTTTTGTTTGGTAAACAAAATACTTTTTGATCTTGATGCACTTAGGAGGAAAGTGGAGTAAATTAACCAGTTTTATAACAAACTACAATTCAGAAATCACAACAACTCCCTGTATCTTTCTTTCAAAACATACCTTCAGAGTAATTTAAATTATGACATTTTTCTTTTTAATGATATCCTGCCTTCTATGCACCCCAGCTCCCCAGTGGCCTGCAGCTCTGACATTTCTCCATTGGTTAAAATCTTTATTGGATTTCATACTAGTTGAAGAATGTTAATTGATGATAATTTTTGTTCATTGTTGATCTTAGACAAAATCAAACTAAAAAAATAAACTATTCTTAGTCTCAATTAGAAGCAGAGTAGAAGCTCCCCTTGGCAGAAATAATTGGTTCCAATCCCTGTAAATATACAAGAATGCCTTTTTCGAAGTTATACAATTATATAAAATAATAGTTCTGTTCTCATGAAATCAGTGTATTAAAATTTTAAAATGAAACTTTTTAAACCTAGTAACCCATTTACTTCATTTGTTGTCCTCCTCCCCAGAACTCTTTTTTTTTTTTTTTTTTTTTAATCTGAGCAGAAAATAAAAAACCCCACAGTTTGGGACAGTTTGGGCAAAAGCTTAAAGCAAGGCTTTGAGCAGAGTTCATCCATTTTAGTCACTAACTTTCACATGGATATATTTACCTTCTGTAGCTCTATGTATATTTAATTGTGAAAAAACCCCAAAAAAAACCAAAAAACCAAAAACAGATTAAATAAGAGTCACCAAACACAAAATCAATCCAGACCACTCAGCAACATGACAGGCATATTAGATCTCGCAAAGGACCATTCAAGAACCTGCTACACATAAGGAAGAGATTAAATCTGAAAATTGGTTTATCACCACCCAGACATCTCTCTTGAAATGTCTCCTGCTTGGCCATTTTTGTGTGAGTCTGAAACAACTGGCCACATAGTGCAGATAGGCAGATTTGGGAGTCACTGGAGATTATGTATCTGACAGCAGGTTTGTGATATACACAGTAATGTACACCTCCAGGGGTTAAACTTCAGGTGTACAGAAGGTCTTTCTAGCAAAAAAAAAGTTCCCATGATTACTAGTTGCCTTTTTAGTCACCATCAGGAGCAGGCAACAACTACACACTGTTTTTGTGGGTCTAATTTTTGCATAAAAACTGAGATATTCCCAAATTGTTGTAATGGGTCAGACATTTTAATGGCTATTTTACTCAATACAGTGCTATGATGTTATAACATCAAGCAGAAAATCACAAGGTGGATTAACTAAAGACACTTAACAGAAAAAATGGACTGGATTTGGATTCTTCCTTCTATTTGCAATTAAAAGCCCAGCTCTCATAATTCAGAAAATTTGTTAAATATTCTTTGTAGATATTATAGTCTTTCCTCGTCTTCCTTAATTGGTGGTGTCACACTTTCTTAGCCCAATCATCCATATTTGCATACTCCATGTATTTTTTTCTATTATGAAATTAATGACGAAGGAAAATATCTTTTATTCATACTTGTTTATTTACAATGACTGCTGGAACTTGCTCTCATAAAATGCAGGGAGATTCAGACAGAAGAACATACTCTTCCCCCTCACTCTTTAAATCTCTTTTAGCCAAAGTTCAGACTAAAATCTTCCTTTCCCGAATTTTCATTGTGCCATATTCTCTATGTTTGTGCAGCATGTACCTAATGACCTCTTACTAATTTCTTTCAAGTGGGTTTTTGGAAGCAATTTTTGGGGTTGCTGTTACAGTTGTTCAGAAAACAGTTACTCAGTCCATCTGTTCGTGTATGCACTGTCTGCGTCTGCCTTTGGTGAGGGAAGATACTTTTAGTTTCAGGAGATGTAATGGTGGTTGACTGCTTGTTACAATAATTTTAAATTATGGGTGGCAGTTACAATCCAGTGGCAGAGGTTTAAACCAATCCAGAAGAACAAAAAAAAAAAAAAGAGAAAAGGGCCTCCTCCATTCTGATTAGAATAAGAGGTCCAGTAATGTTTAATCATATTAATACACAAAAATTAGTGGATGTGTCAAAATATTGTTTGTAAAAATCATAACACTTTTATGTGGCCACAAACCATACAGGCATAAATCAAACTCAAAGGGCACAGTCATGGAGTGCAAAGGGTTTATTCTTTTGCTGAAAAATTAATTGATAAAAAAACCCCAAACTATTTCAATGAGGCCGGTCTCTTTTTGCATTTGTATTTAATTTAATGAATCTAAAACTTGCATCATAAAGCAATGTCTTCAATTTGACAAAGACCAAATATGATCAAGTGCTTTCTAAAAGTATGATGAATACTCAGAATCAAAGACAGTAAGAGACATTTGATCTATATTCTGTTTGAAGCCCAGCAAGTACCCAGTGCTGATGGAAAGAGGCAACTACTGCAACTTCCAGTTGATGCGAACCCCAGAAATATCCTCACTCATTTAAAATTTTTCAGTTTCTTGTGTGCACCCATCCTGGGTCTAATAATAAAGCTATTCTGCTGCTTTATAATGAAATAACACTTGTGCTAGTACACAGAATAAATGACACATACTCTACTAGGTGATAATGCTAAGCTATTCCTTGATGGTAGAGAATCTTCATCTTGGCCTCTAGAGGCCTAAAGAGGATGGCAACAAGATATAGCAATACAAAAGTGATTATTAAAAGTGAGTATTGAAAGAATTACTGATCTGGCATAGACTCCAGCAAGTACTTCTAATTTTTTTCTTTCCTTCCTGTTTCTTAAAACTCTTCTGCATGTCCAGTCTGTAAATATGGCTCATTCTTCTGTACTCAAAATGACAAATGATAAGTTATCCTGGTGCATAAACACTGAAAAAACTTGCATCTAGTCTGTGTATCCAGCTGCAAAGTGGCATTTTTACCTCACACAGTTTTGCCATAAAAAAGGTTTAGTGCCCAATACTTGAGTGCAGAAATCCAATTCCAGGATTGCAAGAAAAAAGTTATAAAGATCAACCAACATGGAGCATAAGAATTTTTGCATATCACAGTGTGTAAGTAAAAGAGTACCTGTAACACCCTGCACTCAGTTCCAAAGTCTTTAGGGAAATTTTAATTAAAACTGAGAAAGAGAAGTGCACAAGAAGCACAAGTGTGTTACTTGCATGGCATTGTTTCTCTTGGGCCCATGAAATTTGGAGGCATTTATAGAGCTGGTCTGAAGCCAGCTGGATTCTGATGAATTTTAACCTCAGCCTCTCAGTTTCTGAAAATGAAAATACAGAAAAGTTTTGGAAGCTGATACAGCAGTCCTGTGAAGACTGGAAGTTGGTCAATCCCGATGTTAGCTCAATGTAACAAATTATACTAAGTAAATGAAATGTCAACCCCATCAGCTCGCAAAAAAATTCAGTCTAGAAGATTTCGATACAATTAAAAGTATGTGTCTGATGCCTATTCTTGCTTGGCACAGAAATGAGTGGTTACAAACTTTTGAATTCTACTTCGTGAAGAAAAGTCTCATGTGGCTGGTTTGAATCTACAATAAAATTCCTGTCCTGATACCTCCAGCCATATTCAAGTGTTCTGGACTTTTGCGGAGCTCACAGCTTTTTCTCTTGGCCGTGCCTCAGCAGGAGCAGGCCAGTTTAGCATCCTCTCTCCTGCTGCCAAGGACGGAGGCGGCTGGGGACGGGGCCCCCCTCGCCTTTTCTGGGCGATAGCTTTTGCAGGACCGCGGCCAGCCTCTGGCTGAGGCTGCGGTCCCAGCCAGCCCTTGCTGCCATCCGCACTCCAGGTATCGCCCCGGGAGCGGGTGCGGGTTTCGCCGCCCCCGGGTGCCGATGCCGCTGCCGGGGCGAGGGTGCGGGGGCCGGGGCCAGGGGCGGGCGCGGTGCCCGGAGCGCGGCCGTCCCGCCCCGCGGGGTGCCGGGGAGGGGTGTCCGCCGCACGTCACCGCCGCCTGCGATCAATGCCCGGCGGGGCGGGAGCCGTGGGGAAAAGCGTGGAGCAGCTCGGGG
>VYXF01008659.1:605538-624570 GCA_013397295.1 Polioptila caerulea
GTTCCCCTCCCAGCGGCCGGGTCCGGTGTGGCGGGATTCGCGCCCGCTCACCCAGGGCGACGGAGTGACCTCGGCTTTCCTGCCTAAAACACTCAGCCGTGTAGTAGGAGCTGGGAGAGTATCGCGTTGTTGGGAGTGGTGCTACTTTTTCTCAGTGCATTTCTTTGCTTGGTGACTAGAAAAACGCCGACTCCCCGTTTTCGTGTCCGAGTTGAATACCTTTAGTTTCATTGGGGTTTTGGAAATGGTAAAACAAAAGCTTTGATCAAAGCCTTTAATCAAAGTAATATTTTGAAATGCACTAAGAGGGGATACTTTGTATCAAGTTAATTGTGGATTTCAATTTACATTTTGGCAATGACTGCAAGCCTTTAACCTTCTTTTGTTAAGTTCCAGTACTGGAAGACCTTATCTACTGTCTAATCTCCATTGATGTCTGGCTCCTTTTAAGTAGATATGAAAAGCATGCTTTTTGCATGCAGGCACTGAAATGTGCATGTCAATGTAATATATAAAACCACTTGAACGAACTGGAGTTCTTAAGACTGAAGATAAGCTATCTTCCCAAATCAACAGTGTGCACTTTTAGAGTAAAACATGCAGCATCCTGCTTTCTCCGCCGAGAACAAAAGCTGCAAAATCTGTATCAACTAGAGATTTTGTTGCTTAATAAGTTCCTACAGGACAGTCCTTCAGTCTACAAATTACATTACTCTTTCTTATGCATTTACAGCCAGCAAACCTGGAAGAAAGACTTTGTCTTGGAGCTAACTCCTGAGCATTTTGAGATCATTCATCATGAAGTATGTAGTACAGGAATGGCTCAGAGTAACTACCTTGCTATTCATAGCTCAAGCAGTTTCTGCAATGGTTCTTCCCAATGCCACGCTCTTAGAGGAACTTTTGGAAAAGTACATGGATGAAGATGGTGAGTGGTGGATCGCCAAGCAGAGAGGGAAAAGGGCTATCACAGACAGTGATATGCAAAGTATCTTGGATCTTCATAATAAATTACGGGGTCAGGTGTATCCACCAGCTTCCAATATGGAATATATGGTAAGGAAAAATGGATAGTGACATGCAGAAAAAAAATGTTCTTAGAATGGTTGCTATCATTTTATAAAACAGCATACTTTCAGTCTTAGCTCGCTTGTTTTCTCATTTAAAGAACTTGTCACTTGTTTGTCTTTTTTTTTGTACAGGTGTGAACTGTGAGATAAAAACGCCTGTTTGTGGATCAAATGCCATGCTCTACTTATATTAATGTGTTTAATCTCTTATAGCTCCCCTAAGATTAAGTGGCAATTCCTCAGTGTTAGGGGCCAATTTCCAGAAATGCAGTACTCAATAAAATTGGTTGTAATTGTGGCCTAAAAACTTACCATCTGAGAAGAGTACTGAACTGTGAAGTTTCAAGATAGCATGCATGTATTCTTTTCCATGCTTCTGGGTTGGATGGAACTTCTGAGAAAAATGAGGGTCTTACAAGACAGTCTTCTATTTAAGTTGGCATGTGTTACTGGAGGGCTGTATATTTCTGTGTTCAAATTAATAATGTAATGCATAATTTCTGTTTTTGTTTTGTGGGGTTTTTTTTCCCTTAAGAAGCCTCTCTATTTGGACTATTATTAGTGGCATTAAGTCCCATGTTTCTGAACTTTGTTTTTATGTCATAGTTCAAGGCCATTTCTCTTTCTCCTTGCTAAATAGATGAAATCAGGTCATAAAAACTCTTAAGAAGTCTAGAGGTTTGACAAAAATGGGCAACTCTTCTTTTTTCTTCACCTTTTTCCTGTGTCCACATGGTATATTGTTGACTTATCTGTTCATGTACCTGAGAAATAGCACTGGTATAGGTTGAGTTGTTTATATTGAATATTATACAGGTTTCTTGACACTTTCCATGACAGAGGTTTATATTAACACATTTCCAGATCAAAATATCTTTCCTAGACTGGAGTAGTGTCTTTCAGGTTGGAGATCTGATTGAACTGAGCATATATATGTGTCCTGGAAAAACCATGCTTGCTTAAACCATCAGTAGAATCATATGATGATTTGGGTTGGATGGGACCTTTAAAGGTTCTCTAGTCCACCCCCCATTAAAGGCAGTTTAACTTAAGTTTACCTGTATGAGTGTTACTCTATTGGACTAAGAACCATCAGAGAATTAGTTGATGGAATCATAGGATATGTTGCCACATATCATCACCAAACAGAGGGATGATAATACCTGAAACCACTTTAATCCATTCAGTTACAATTGTCTGCACATATTTGTAAACTTTGTTTTCAGTTTTGACTTTTTCCAACCTTGTTATAATAGAGGTTAACATTTTGCTCCCAGTCATTCAGGTTGATTTTTTTCTGGAAAGCTCAAGGACAAGTTATTAAGTCTTTTTGTAAAAGAAGAATTGGGAAGACTGCTGCTTTCCCATTTTAAAATACTGCAAGCTTTTTCTTGAGATTTTGTGAATGTGTAGCTGATTTGTAGTTATGCGCTTTTTTCCATTCCTAATGCCATACTACATTAGCCTGTCTTATATATCTTGGAAAGGAGAATTTGGATATTCTCAGACAAGTAAGGTTTTTGACAACTTTTATTCAAAGTCTTCTCCAGCACTGCACACACTTGGGCTTAGACTCTGTGTTAGGTCTACATCTGGAACAAGTGTTCTTGGTTTTGTTGTTTTTTTTGTGCTCTCTAATGATGCCTGAGCCAGAGAGTACAAGTAGCATGGAAAAGCAATTACCCAATTTTAACATCAAGAATGTTACTCAGAACAGGGCAGCAGCTTTTGAGAGCATAGGATTCAATTTTGGCATAATATCCAAGGGAATGAGGGGTTAGGATAGGCAAGGATATGAGACCTGTGAAGGCAAAGGGTTTGTGTATAGTGTGTGGTCAGAGGGATAGATACCTGTGGAGGGACAGGGACCTGAGAGAGCCTGAGTGGTCAAGAAGGTGTTGAGAAATCACTGTGATGGAGAGAAAGAGCATTTGATGAACAGATATGGTTAAGCTAAGACCTGTGACTGTGATTTGGATCAGAAGTTTATGGAAGGAGGTTAAGAGCACAGAAATTTGCTTAGAGAAGCTATTTGAAAAGTCTAAACATGTTAGTAACTGGGGAGGATGATTGTATCTGGAGGAAGCAGATGAGAGTCAATACTGGGAATGGAGACAGGAGGGTTTAGAAGACAGTGGGAACCAAAAGCTGCTTGACCAGAACAAGGGAAGGACAAGACTTCTGATTGCACTTATATTTTTACGGTACTCTTATAGATTTTCTTTCCAATATCTTACCAAAGATAATTGTTAGTGCTCTAGAAGAGGGAAAATATCCATCTAAATGCTTACCTGATGTTTAGTGAGATAGATGAGTGCAGATGAAATACTTTTGTTTATTTTTAGTGTGGTTTATATAGACATGCTGGAAAACAGGTCTCCTGCTATTGACACCGCCATGTCCCTGTAAACTGACTTTTGTATTACTAAACCCTCTCCTTGTGAATAGAGCTAGTTCTGCTTGGGGGAGCAAAGTTTTATGTCTCACTTAACCTGAAAGGAGACGAGCAAGGTCCACGTGCCTCCCTGATAAACCTTTGTCTCTATAAATCTGTGGGATATTTGAGAAGTTTAAGATATCCAAGAGTGCTTGGAGCTGGGAGAAGTATGTGGGGGCTGCATGCTCTCACTGCACTGTCAGGTTACCTGAGCTGTTCCAGACTAATAGGCAGCTCTGGCTGAAGTGCCTCTGTCCTGCTGCTGCCAATGGAATGCGCCTGGGTTGATGGTGAGACCAATCCAAGTTCTTAAAGAATCAGATTTTATTTTAAAAAATGTAATTTTAGGGGTTTTTTTTCATTCTGAGTCATGACGCTGTCTGCCTGCATGGCAGAATCAGATGCTGATTTATCACCAGTGCTGATAAAAGAACATTGGAATGCACAACTAAGGAATGGGTGGGATGGAGAACCACACTGGGCAGGAGCTATTGGTTTTATTACTCAAAAAGTCCAGCCTTACCTTTGAGATAAGGCCTGCAGCATAAGGTCTTGGTTCTATTAAAAACAAAAAAAAACAAGGAAAGCTAAGAAGTTGCATTACTGAGCTGTACATTCTTCCCATATTCTTTGAAAAAGCAAACATTACTGGGCTGTCATAGTTCAGAGACCTAGAGTTACAGTGCAATAAGAGTCACAGCAGCTAGGTCAAATTAACAAATGGCTGTCTGGCTGAACTTGCTGGATGAAAAGTTCATCTTCCCAAGTACTGTGGCTCTGGTGGTGAGCAGTAATGGATTCCTAAGATAAGAGGATAAGAATGAAGCATGTGGAAAGAGAAACTTCTGCAATGAAGCTCCCGGATTCCAGCAAACAGCAGCTTAGGGACTTCCTCAATCTGCTGTTGCAATTTTGCATCAGATGGAATACTCTCACATGGAATTTTCTTAATGAATCTGAAAACTTCCGAGTCCACTTGTATTTTTTGAATCCATGGCATCAATTTGGAGATCTCTGTAAATTTAATTACACAGTGGGTGAAAAAGTACCTTTGTTTTGGACTTGGTCTTCTATTTGATGCCTTATTTTTCTTTATTGTGTGAAATAATAATTTCCTCAGTGATCACAAGGCTTTCAACTGAAGAATCCTAATTCCTTCACATGAAAACTGTTTGATCTGAAAAGCTGTTCCATTTTGCTATGATTCTCCTTTTAATGCTAAGGGGACAAACCAAACTCTGGATAGTTATGACATACAGCAAATTGTTGTAGTTGTATTTATTTTCTTCACTTCCTAATAATTTCTAACATTCTTTTACTTTTTGACTTAGTGTCCTACAGCTGACATGTTTCATAGAGCTATTCACAATGACTTCAAGATATTTCTAAAGTGCTAAGAGGTCATTTACTACACTACTGTGTATAGATAGTTGGCTGTTATCTCCAACAATGTCCTTATTGTTTTGTATACATTCACGCTGAATGCTAGAAATCATTTTCTCTTCCAATCACTTAGCATTAATGAGTCCCCTGTCTTTATCTTTTATTTTTAATATCCTTAAATAGTGAATACTATATTTCATTCTCTTTTCTTCAGCTACTGTGGAAAAGGTATCCTGCAGAGACCATGGACACATTTGCAGGAAATCTGAAAAATTATTTTGTATTTTTAAATCCCTTTTCTGTCATTTATCACTTCTTTCTTCATTTTACTATAGCTTAGTTTTGTTTGCTTTTTAATTTTTAAGCAACTTCATAACTCTGTGGAAAAATCAACTGCACTTAACCCTTTTCCATATGTTGACACCTTCAAGGTGTAATGTATGTGGGAATAATTATTTGTATATATCATATTTTTTTAATTTACCCTATAAAATCATCCCAATGGAAGTCAGTATTCAGTCTGTGGTGTCTCAGGATCTTCTAGAAGCTTTTTAAAATATTATCAATCATGTGCTGGTTTTTGTTAATGTGGTAGCATGAGATATTGTGTACTGCACAGTAATTAGAAGTTTAAAGAGCAAGTTCTTCCAGGTTCTTGGAGAAAATTTCTTGGTCCCCAAAATATGATACTGTCAGTATTTTTAGTTTTGGCTATTGTTTCACAAGGCTGATTTGGATCCTCCACCTCATCTTCTGTCTCTTTTTCTGTATGGAAGAATTCTGGTGTGAGAATGTCCATAAGCTCCTCTGTAGGGAACAGTATCGCAAAAATTCATTAAACTCCTCTGCAGTGGCCTTATATGACCTTATGACTGCATGTTAGATCATTCTTTCCTAGACCTCCTCCTTCAAAGCTGAGAGAGTTTATGTGTTGTTGACATTATGACTTAAATAGAAAAAGAAAAATCTTTTTTTTGAGGTTATGATGAACAGTGTGTCATGAAAATGCATGGCAAATGCACGTTGTATATTTTTTTTATCTGGATTCCTTCCTTTTAAAGGAAGGTGTAAGGAATATTTTCTTTTTGCTGCGCACATGAAATTAACAGCACTGGAAAGAGAGGAGAGAGGAATGATGTTTCCCTGGTCCCCTTCTAAAGCACCTGAAGAGAGTTTAGAGAATTGTGTGAAAAGTGATGCTTCCACCATGTCCCCCCAGGGCTGTTGTCCCCAAGGTGGCCTCCACACCATGTACTTAGGGTACATCCCTATGGAGGAGACATTGAGCGAGTACTGGAAGAGCTGCTGGCACTATTCAGCCTGACCAGAGCAGGGGGGCTGTGTCTCTGCTCTGCTCAGGTGTCCTTGCCTGGTCCTCTGCTGGAGCTGCCTCTGCCTGCCCAGCATCTCTTGACAAAGACTTATCCTTTAAGGAAAAAATGGGAATCATCATGCTTTGTCATACACTTGTCAATGATTTGTGGATTCATGTGAAGTAGTCCCCTTATTTCTTATTCAGCTAGAAAGGGTTTGCTGCATATTAAAAAATTCTCACTAGATTGTAAAGGCTTAATAAAACTTGGAAAACACCCTGAATTCCTAATCTTTTTTTTTTTTCCTTTTTCTTTTTGGAAGCATTAGTTGTGTGTCATGAACGGAAATTGCAGAAACTTTTTTCACAGTAATTTAATTGGTAACATTGCACCTTAGTAAATCTGAATATATTAATGAAAACTGATGATTTTCTTCATGATTATTGCAGTAAAGACTTGAAAAATAATCATTATTATTTGTATAGTGATAGTTTTAATTCCTCTATATTCCAAACAGTTGAAGTTTCCAAAATAAAATTATTCAATAAGAAAAATATTCACAGAAATAATTTTGGTTAATGAATTTATAATACACTCTATCTTAAACCATTCTTTTAGTATTCCTTCCTTGATTTCATACATATTTTCCCAAACAAAGAAGTTAAATGATTCATGTGAGATCCTCATTCTATACATGTGTCTTTGGTGTACTTAAGAGTATTCAGGTTTCAGCTTGATAGATGACAGAGCATTTCAACCTGGTATTTCTTGGCCCCAAGCCATGCACTGCATTTTGTAATTACTGTAATTGGAGACACCAGTGTCTTCTAGGGCAAGGAAGTCTTTGCTTATTTCATTATCTCTAGTCTTTTGGACAGATCCTGCCAATAAATACCAGAGATGTCATTGTAAAGCCCATAACTTGCTTCTATAAAGTTTTACATTGTAAAACTTGTGAGGAAAATATGAAGCTCTAAAGTTGCTTTTAAAACAATTCAGATTAGAATATTTATTTGGTATAGCTGTGTGGTTCTTCAGGGAAATTGGGGTGTGTATCAGCAGTTTTGGATCCATATTTTGTTCACAGAGGGGGGGGAAAAAGAATTTTTTTTTTCTTAGGTTGGTGGAATGTTGGTATAACCACTCTGAAGGTCTCAGTTTGAAAACCTTGGTAGTGATGTGTTGAAAGTGCTGATACCATACAATTCCTTTCACAACCATGACTAATTCATAACTTCTATGAAGGGCCTTATATTTGAAGATTTGTCTCTCCATTTCAGTATCTTCAGAAAGACGTCAGAAGAAAAAAATTAAGAAATATTGCTTATTTAGATTGTATTAAATTTTCCTGACGGCAATCTTCTGTTATAGTAAAATAGAGATAATTGGACCTTGGATTATATGTGTCCACTAGTGGATAGAGCTCTTGCATGATAGTAAAAGGTAATTCATGGCATCATAGTAACTGAATAGGGGTCAAAATAAATTTTATTGGTATTTTGTGATGCATTTAGATTCTATGATCAGTTTAAATCAGGGAGTACCAGCTCCTCTCTATGTGTATCTGTAAGTTCCCAGCTGAGGTTTTTTTTTTTTATTATTATTATTTTTGTAGTGTTCCTAGGAGAATTGACCTTTTAGTGGACATACATGTTTTGGTGATTTTTTTTGTTCTGAAGTGCCCTGTTAAATTTCCTAGACCTTTCTGACAAAACATTTTGATGTCTCTGTTTAGTGTATCTTACATATCTTGCCAAAACTCTTCAGGGATGTTTGATTAAAAACAATTCCTGTTCCTTTTGAGCAGAGGGCTTTGGTTTGTGGAATTCCCTAAGTGGCTGAAGAGCACTTTGGGTGCCAAGAACAGAACAGCTCTATTCAGAGTGAACCTGCCTGCTTTCCCTCTGGTTTTCCACTTTTCTGCTCCACTTCAAAGATTGGTGGAAGTGCTTCAGCTTCTTTGCCTGTGCTCAAAGGCTACTGACTCTGCATCAAAGAACACAGTGACGTTGACTTATCCTCTTATTCTCCCTGGCAGTTTTAGCAAAGGATTGTGCAATGTGAAGTGGCCAAGAAAGAAAAGTGGTATGACTTCCATTGATGTAATGCCAACAACAACTAGGCAACTCCAAGTAAAGAAACTGAAAGTGGAAAGTAGCAAAAAGGCTCACTGTCTCAAGGTTTAAGGGAGCCTTCCCAAAAGAAAATAGTTAGCAGCATAGGACAGACACTGTTTATCCTTTATTTTTGCTGTCAGAGAACATCTTTGTCCCCAAATTGAAGAAGATCATTAAATATTATTCAGTAGTAGAAGAATCTGATCTTAAGTACGAAATATGAATAGAACACAGAAAGGATCAATGAGATTTATAAAAGTAGCTCCCTGTTGCCTGTTATCTTCATCATATTTGCCTCAGAATCTTCCTTAACTAATTTCATTTTTTAATTAATAAACTACTTAACATTGTTTCATTGAAATGCTAGATAGGAAGTTATCTTGTTCTACGTAAATATAATCAACCTTAGACTTGGCATGAGTGACTATCATAGAAAAAATGTGATTCATTCAAAAGACTATCCTCTGGTCATATAAAGATGGACAAATTTCACTTTATTATGAAGGAATATAACAGTTTCTTAAAATGAGACTATTAAATTAGACTATTGGCTACCTGTTACATATCACAAGAGATTTGTTCTGAATTCCCTGTCGGATCTTTAAGTGGTCAGGGATTCCTTTAATATATTTTCCAATTTTTTTGAGATTTTATGTGAAAATATTTCTGATAGTGGTGCCAGGTCACGTATGATCAATGGATCCTTTCTGGCAGTAAGTTCAATTTGCATGTTTCAAAACATGGTGGTTATCTATTAAAAGCATTTAGTTTGACACATATTTGAGATACCATGGCTAATTCCTGTTCAAAGTCTAGGAAATTCTGTAAAATCTCTAAAACTGCTGTATGAAAGCAATCAGTTACAGTGAGTTTAACCTGGTAATCACTACTAGGATTTGAGGTAAGGACCTGTGCTCTGGTCAGTTTGTGATTTGCTATAAATATTCATGAAGACTATTTGTAATGAATGTGTGCAATTCATAATTTGACAATGGACAAACTAGAGAAATCAAGCTCAGCTTTCATGCTGTTGCTTCTCTTCCATTCCTGTTAGAATACAAAAGTGAATAGACGATTTTTAGTCATGTTCTAATACACAGTCTTAATGCACTGCTTTTATAAAGTAGCAAAGTAAATGCACTGTTTCAGAACACCTTGGAAAGCTGAATATTCCAGCAAGTTTTTTAAACATGCTCAGAGTACACAGAGAATTAAACGTGATTAGTCATGTCTGCTGGTTCCTATTCTGGGTTTTACTTCTTCAACACAAGAAGCTCAAACACATGAAACTGTAATAAGGAGTTACTTCTAAATATTGGTGCAATTTTTTCAGTGTTTGGGAACAATATTTTTGGCCTTATACCACTTTCCTGTTTCCAGGCAAAAGCCACAGTTTTCCTGCTTTTTACTCTTTTCCAAAAGACTGGCAGGAACCTCAAGGTCTATTCAGGGATCTCTGCCCTGTTTAAAGCTCTATAAACTCCAGTCTGCCACATGGTAGCATGTAAGTTCCTTACCATTTCACTTCTAGCCTAGAAGGTGTTTTCCAGCAGAAAATGCCTGTCTTTACTTTCTTGGGAAAGTTTGGCAGTTTTATTTATTTTTATTTTGTGCTTAAAGAATATATCAGTACTGGTTGGTATTGTTGGGTTTTTATTTTCAAGGGAACTTTGCCTGGTGTTACACTACTATTGAGTTTTTGTGGTCACTGCTGCATAAAGGTCCTCAGGCTGTGGGGAGGCCACATTTTTTTCTGACTCTAATGACTGGAGGCAAGCATCTCAGTTGAGATCAAATTATTTACTTTTCAGATGTGCTAATAATCATTAATTTTTATGGACTTCCTTCAGCATCTTTGTACTGATGAAATTGCCTCATGGAAGCATAACTGAAAGACAAGCTGATGAAAACTGCCAATGCCTGTTCATCAAGAAGAGATCATGTCAAACCAATCCATTTTACTTTTTCAATGGCCCAGTAATTAGAGAAGTATTATAGAAGGTGCCATATTTTGACTCTAATAAGTTCTTGACACTCTCTACCCTGATATTTTTGTGAGAGAAATTAACAGAACCTCCTAAACGGAAGATTGAAGGTGTTGATGCTGTTGGAGCCTCTTCTGTTTTGATTAAACGCTTATGACTTGCGTGAGCAAAGAGCACACCTGAAAACTGCAGTTTATATATAATGTGGGCACAGGATGAGGGTGTTTTAAATAACATCTAATCAAAATTAGAACTTGAGAAGTAGAAGTAATGGCCAGGAATCAACATGATGAAATTTAACTGCAAGGTAGGGAACAAGGAAGAAATCAAACAGGTGAAATACAAGGGATAAAATGTAGAGGTAAAACTGCAATATAAAGATGCAGGAGTTGCACTGACTTTAAAAATAATATATAGTACCAGTCTGTAAAAGGAGTCGTCCATGTGTGAAACTGATGAGAACTCGTCTGGAAAGCAAATGTCCATTTTTGGTAATTTTTAAAGAATGGTTGACCCATTCTAGAGAGAATGAAAGAGATTAATAAGATTAATTATGAAGACATAATATGTGATTTATGATAAGATTGAAAGAATGAATTTGGTTAATATGAGAAATAAAGATAGTTACAAGAAAGAGAGAGATTTCTTTTTATGTGACAATGAAACATCAGCTGGCATTGCAGGGCAGAAGTTTTAGGTTGCATAGCAAAGAGATCCTCTTTACTCTTACAATCATAAAAATCCAGAAGAAAATGAAAGTAAATATTAGTCTGAAAATACTGTTGCAATTTTAAATTATAAAAATGTGGATAATACACATATATTTGGCTCAGTGGCAAAGGCTTGATAGACTACAGTCAGGATCAGTCTCTTGAAGTAATTTTTAACTTCATCTTTCTGTTTTTCTGTGTTGGTGCCATGCAGGTGATTTCTAGTTTTCCACTGTATTTCTGGCATATTTGCTCATGACATTTCTCATTCTATGTTTCATCTTTACTGTTTTTTTCCTTCTCAGTGTCATTAGTCTTAATACAGTGGATTCTTTTAAAAAGTAAATAAATACCCATACTGTACCGTGGTATTTACTTTACCACTCTTTCCCTATATTTAGAATGTATACAGCAATGAGGTATTTATACTATGCCATGGTAAATGTTTACTTTCAGTGGTGCCCACTGTACTTACTTTTCCATCTTTACTGAGCTTAAATTTTAGCTCTTCTTTAATTTCCATATAGTCCCAGTCCATATGATTTTTTTGCCTTCTAACATATGTGCAAACATCTCCAATTAAAATGTTACCACTGTTGAGGTTTTTTTAAAAATTATTTTTACTGGAAAATATTTTTTGGGCTACTGGTCTTTGCAGTTCTGTTGCAATACCTTTTGGTGTAATAGGTGGACTCATGCTGGTGTGGCTTGGATGAGAATGTACATTTTTGATTTAACACTCGCACAACACAAATTGTGGGATTCATCTCACAAAACTTTTGATGTCTGTGGTGTAGATGTCTGCATTTGAGCCAGTCTCTAATTAGTAGAGGAAAATAAGAATCTCCAACACACAGTTCATCTCAGTTAAAAGTGGGTGGCTAAAATTATCTCCCTCTATAGATGCTTATTTGCCTATGTAACTGCAAAACTTCCTTAGATAATTAGCTCAGATATAGGTATCTGCTTTGAGGTTGTTTAAATTCAGGGGAGGTTAATCCTACCCCATGTAATTTGTTTGGTGTTGATAAATTTTAATTTAAGATATGGTAGCCTCACTGAAACATTGGTTTAAGTCTATACCCTACCTGAACCCCGTTGTTTTCAGAGGTTAAATTCCAAAATTTGTAGTCCAGTCTGTAAAGCTAAACTGGCATTAGTTGTGGTTTATTTTAATGTGATATGTTGTAAACCAGAAGAAGTCAAAAGATCCATATTGTTTGCAACATCTCTGCTGCAAAATGCAATCTTCTGGGGTAGAAGAAGAGGCAGCAGCTGGAGGCAGTAACTGCTGCTAGCATTCAGTGTAGCTGCCCAGCTGGGTTTTGGCTTTGGCCAGGGCAGTGTTTGAGAACATTTGTGAAACACTGATAGTGCAATATCTGTGTATCTTTGATGGTTGCACTAGTTTTAACAGGATACTGATGAAAGAAATGCCCGTGTTGACAAGTGTTGTGGTGTCATTCAAACAGATTTGTAGAGCAAAAGAATTGATGCTGAGAACCTGGCATTCATGCTAATTGCATTTCAGGGTTTGTTTTTTCTTTCTGCTGTGTCTTTCTGTGTGGAATGAATACTCATTAACAACTTCAAAGTGCACTCTGGCAATGTTCTGCAAAACAAAAGTAATAGTTTCAAGGAGGTTCAAACTGAGCTGAGCAGTTTGTGATATTTTCAATGTGGGCCTATGTCAATGTAGAGAGCCAATCCTGATGATGATACCTTATCCAAAAGATAGATCTCATGGTAGTTTTCTGACAATGTGAGCAATACTTTTTCTTGAGAAACAAGTTGAATTACCTTACATGTAGGACCAAATGATTCCCAGTCAAAGTGCTTGTCAGACCTGGGAATCAGCTGCCTTGTTGCACTTTCATCTTCTTGTGCTCCCTTCAGTACCCTGTATTTACCAAGGAAATCTGATAGAGCAAAGTCATTGAAACCTAATCATGTCAGAGAATGGATGAGGGAACGCTGTGCTGTGCACACTTATATTTTAAAAAATTTTAGCCTCCCTTTTTATGAAAAGTAATTTTCTGTATTTTTAAGTAATGGTGTTTGAAAATTTAACTCATCCTTTGGCAAACAAAAGGATCCTTGCCTATAGCAATGCTGAGATTTCTTTTCAACTTTACCATTTCTTTCAAAGATTTAAGTTGTTTTAAAAGTGTCCTTAGTTTAAATCTGTAAAATACCGACTGTTTCTGAGTATTGTGGAAGAACTTCTTGAATTAAGCTTAAAGCTTACTGCAGGCCAGCTCAATATGTATTTCAGTAACCAGATTTTAATATCACTAATGACATTGTGGTTAAAATTTGAGAAGTGCTTACTTCTGGTAGGATGTAAAATAAATAGGTTGTTATGACTCTTCATACTCTTCCATTTTTATTCTGGCTTCTTTTAAATCACCAAGCATCTTGGCATTTTAAAGATCACTAATTAATTTGGTATTTCTTTGAAGTTCTTAATTGTGTTTTTTGATCTGAATGAACATGAAAACTTAGGTGTTTGTCTTTGTATGTGGAGATGCTTTCATTGTTTGAAGCCCAAAACTTGCCATCATGTAAGTGAAACAAGGGAATGCTATTTAAAAGCACAGTAATGAAATTCCTATTCCAGTAAAGAGGTATGTTTTAAATACTTAGGCAGATTATTTTATGTGTTTGTTTCATTTAGCCTGCTTTGTGAGTGAAATGCATTACATTTAGAACTAATCTGACAGGATTAGTATGAAAAAACTTTAAAATAAACAGTCTTTTATCCTTATAATTAAGATACACAGTTTTTCTTCACATGACTTCAATTAGAATAATTAGTTTAGGAGAGAAATTTGAATCTCCTATTTTAATTGCTGAAAGAGAAGAACAAAATTCAAGGTGGTATAAAAAATGTAAAGTGGCTCCTTCCTGTTCTTGATCCCATCTCTGAAACAATGACTAGGCATGTTGATAATTCAGTAGAAGATCTTCTGAATTCTTCAAATTCTACCTACATGTAACTGTAGAATTGGCCTTTAAAAATACCTTAAATCTAATTTTCTCAGAGTAAGCTGTGATGTGGCTTTGCAATATTTCAGATTTCTTGTTCAAATATTAATTTGTTTGCAGAAATTTCATGTGTATTCATGTTACTAGCACCTGTGTATAATTTTTGCATTACTGGAGTAGTCAGATATAACTTTAAGGTAGTTTTCCAAGTGGTTGCATCAGGATACCATAGATAGAATCACAGAATTGGTAAGGTTAGAAGGCACCACAGTGGGTGTGGCCATCATCTGGTCTAACCTCCCTGCTCAAGAAGGGTCATCCTAGAGCACACAGGGTAGCATCCAGATGATTCTTGAATATCTCCAGTGAGGAGGACTGTGCAACCTCTCTGGGCAATCTGTTCCAGTGCTCATTCACCCACACAATAAAGTTCTTCCCCATGTTCAGGTGGAGCTTCCTGTGCATCAGTTTCTGCCCATTGCCTCTTGTCCTATTGCCTGGCACTACCAAGAAGAGCCTGGTACCTCATACCTAGGGTTATTATGCCCCAGCTGCAGGACCCTGTATATGCCTTTGAAGAATTTCAGAATGTTCTCTGCCCATCTGTCCAGCTTGTCCAGGTCCTTCTGAAGGGCTCCACAGCTCTCTGGGGTACGCGTGAGTCCTCCCAGCTTTGTGTCATCAATAAACTTCCTAAGGAGACATCTGCCCCTTTATCCAAGTAATTGATAAAAATGTTAAACAATATTGGGTCCATTATTGAATCCTGGGGGCTACCACTAGTGACACGCCTCCAAATAGATCCTGTGCCACTGGTTACAACCCTCAAGGATCTGCTGTTCAGCCAGATCTCAACCCACATCACTGTTCACTCATCCAGTCCACAGTTCCTGAGTTTGCCCGTGAGCATACTGTGCAAGGCAGTGCAAAGAGCCTTGCTGAAGTCATGGTAGATGATATCCACTGCTCTCCCCTCATCCAGCCAGGTAGCTGGTTCATCAGAGAAATTGGGAAATTGGGTCAGTCAAGCATGATTTACCTTTACTGAATCCTTGCTTGCTACTCCTGATCACCTTGTCCTACACATTGGTAGAGATGGCCTCTGGAATGGGGTGCTCCATTACCTTTCCAGGGTTTGAGGTGAGGCTGATTCTGTGGTAATCTCCTGGATCCTCATTCTTGTGCTTTTTGAAGACTGGGGTGACATTTGCTTTTTTAAAGTCCTCAGGCAGCACTCTGATTTCCACAAGCTTTTGGACATGATTGTGAGCAGCCTCACTATTGTGTCTGCAAGGTCTCTTAGCACTTGTGGAAGCATCCTATTAGGGCCCATAGGCTTGGTGATGTCAAGTGTCTGACCCAATCTTCCTTGACAGAGGGAAAGTCTTCCTTCTATCATTCCATTACTCTGGTCTCCTAGATCAGAGATCCCTGAGGGCTGGTCTTGTCAGTGAAGCCCAATGCAAAGAAGATGTTCAGTAACTGCTTTCTCTACCTGCTACCAGGGTCCCCCCTCCATTTAGTAACATGCCCACATTATCCTTAGTTTTCCTTTTGTTATTGATGTGTTTGAACAAGTCCTTCATTTTGTCCTTGTTGTCCTTGACCAGATTCTTGGCTTTCCTTCTCTCTTTCCTATTTACTCTTTTATTTAGTCTGGCAACCTCTCTATATTCTTTCCAAGTGGCCTGACTCTGCTTCCATCTCCTGTGTATTTCCTGGCTATGTTTGAGTAATGACAGGAGTTCTTTATTCCTCCACACAGGTCTCTTGCCCTCTTTGCCTGATTTCTCTCTCATCAGGATGCCTCATCCTTGAGCCTGGAGAAAACAGACCTTGAATATCAAGTTTCTCTCTTTTTATGAAAGGTCATTATAGTGATCCTGGAGATTGGGAAACCTTTTCATTTCTACACTGATTTGGATTTGTATTTTATAGCTTCTGTCTTGGTAGGTCTTGGAGACACAAGTAACTGTGACTTCTATCACTTTTACCTCTTTTTTTTTCTACTGGCTGTAGGAGATTAGTGATGTTTTATTCACATTTTTTCTTTGAAGTCACTGGTAATCAAGAAAGTGACTCAAATCTCTAGGAAATTCTTTGTAACTGGAACATTTGGACATTCTTCTAGAATGTTTTATAAGTAGAGTTAGTTTTATTAGTAGAGTTTTGGCTTTTTTTTTTTTTTTTAATTTTAACTTCTATTGAAGACATTTCAGGAAGAGGATGTTTGGGTGAGAAAATGAGCCCGTTGAACAATAAAAACTTCACTTAAGGAGTTTTTTTCCCTGTAGTGCAAGGGAACAGTCAGTACACTTGACTGATTTTTTCACAGCTGAATATGTAACACTTTTGATATTTACTCCATTACATCTCAAAATATACTTAAGTGATTAAAATGAGAAAGAAATTAAGTTATGTCTTGGTAATCATAAATTAAGCTGCTTCAAGGAAAGTACATTTGTGCTTATCTCTGACTAGGTAAGACAAAGGGAGTAAAGACAATATTTTATACTGTGGATGAAGGCAGAGAAACAGTTAAAGAAGAAGGAACTTTTTGAAGACCGTATCCAATTTCAACAGCACTTGGAGTGTGGGTGTTCATCTGTCAGGAGGATTAACGATGAATTTAAGTTTTTCATCAAAAAGCTGTTCTTTCAGAGTTCTGGATGGCTCTGTCATGCATAGCTTTCATCACTCTTTAAAGAAAATTTTGTTAAAGGTAACTACTTCCCAAGCTTGAAGAGCTTATTTAAGCAGCTACTATTGATCGCCTAGCTCTAAACTTTTAAAAAAAGGAATGTATCATTATTTCTGTTAAAATAGCTGCATAAAATGTTTTTCAACTTGTTTGGTGAGAAAAATAGAACAATAGTACAATTCTTTTAATCATGACTGCTGTTTTAAGAGTGGAAAATGTGGGGGGATGCTTTACAAGAGAGTATCTTCTGACTTTCTGAAGGTCATGAGAGCTATAAGAAATTGTAGCTAACCTTGAGGGTACAAAGTCCTGAGACTGAGCAACTGCCAAAATTTTATTCTATCATAAGTCTAATTTATTCTAAATTTGTATTTCAGAGTTCCATTGGCAAAACCATTCTTAATAGCAATTATTTGGGAAATGTATTAACTTAATGACTTGTTCATTCTAAGAGCTAAATTTATATAAGATTTTGAGGTGACTTTATATAATGGAACAATATATGTATCAATATATGCAACAAAGACAAATTGTAGTGGCTTTTGTTTTAAAGTACTATGGTCTTGTGATTTTGTGGTAGAAGATGAAGCACCTCTACTACAGCCTACAAGAACAAAGTATATATGTGGAGGAAGTGTGTTAATCTTCATGTGTTTTTACAATGGTTACAATGGGAAGATGAACATTTTATGGTGGTGTGACAACTAAAGGGAAGAGGATAAGAATTACACAAACTTGTCATATAAGACTTCATGATTTAAGATTAGAATATTTTCTTCTGGAGATTAAAAAGTTTGGTTTATGTCACAGAAATAATGACCCAGGAGAGTAAATGGAAAATTTGTACAGTTTTCTAAAGTCAGTGGCCTTTGTATCCATAGGTGGGTTAAAAGACTTATTCTGTCATTATTATAGTATTTGAGTATTTCTGTCAAAATAAATATTGCATTTTGGGAGTCAAAATATAACCTGTAAATTATTTACTTGCTGATAATATTAATAATAACAGACAAATTGCAATCCAATACATTACAGACGTCCAAAGAAGAGAAGCAAGAACAGATATTCTAGGATTAAACTGGGTGATAGTAAAGTCTTTACATAATAATGTTCTTGCATAACCAAGGACATACTTGTTTTTAATGAGTTATCTGATTAATAATTTGAAAACTGCATGTCAAAATCCATAGAAAAATAAATTTTGGCAGTGGAATTTTTCTGTTATATTTGTGTAATCTTTGGCTGTGTTAAGGAGTTTTCTATGTTTCATCCGTGCCAAAAATTAGTAGACATGATCTCCAGTGTCTGCATGGGAATTTGGATCTGGAAATATTGCATTACTGTTCTTTAGATAGCATAGTCTGAATGAAATTTAGTCTGACTGTATGCTGAAATACTTCAGGTTCTATCAAGATGTGTTACTTTCCTGGAAATATTCCAAAAACCTAACCTAAATGTTGGTATTAGAGAGTCAGGTATCTGGAAACTATTTCTGCAGCTATCAGGGAATTCCAAAAGCCAAGCAAAAGTATGGTTTGCACTGGAGGGATGGACCACTTGGAGCAAACCCCAGCTTAGTGCAGTAAAAACAATGCATTCACAGTATGGTATGACTTTTTTCAAGAAGAGTGTATCTTAGTATGCTTTTGAAAGAAAGAAACCCATATTTGCCTTTCAACTGAAAGCTTATCCTTCCATCTCACTTAAAGAATGAAAACAAGGATAAACAAAAATTCATAATCTTTTTTTTTTTACTTTTTCTAACCATGCCTCTTTGCTATCATGAATGTCCCTTTTTTTGCCAACCTATCCATAAAATCAATGAATGACAACCTTATTCTAGTTTTCATAATTTGAGTTTGAATTGTGTATTATTTGGACAAAAGAAAAGAGGAAATCTCATTCATTTCACATAAACTATTAGTTTATAGGAAATAAAGCCTTGTTTTAAAGCAAGTTGGATAATACCCTTTTGGTTAAAAATGCCCATTACTGAAAAAAAATCTCACAAGACAGAAAAGGCACTTAATTTAGCTAGGAAAGTTGAACTAAGCCTTTCAGTTTCATATTTGTGCTTTATTCACTGCAGCATGGCTGCACACAGTTTCTAAAGGGAATGCAGTGAAGGAATTAAAACTTTTTTTATCTTGGTGAAAGCGTTTTTCTTTCTTACATAACATGAATGCAGCATACATTTTTCAATTCTTAATTTTCAGTCTTCTGCCTCAGTAAAAGAAACTACAAAAATTCAAAAAAATTGACTTTTTTTTTTAAGAATAAGATAGACAGCAAATATTTCTAAGAAGATTTCCCTTTTTTTTTTTTTTT
>VYXF01008659.1:624579-687854 GCA_013397295.1 Polioptila caerulea
TTTTTTTTTTTTTTTTTTAATTTCAGACATGGGACACAGAACTGGAGAGATCTGCAGAGTCATGGGCTGAAACCTGTCTGTGGGAGCATGGACCAGCAAGCCTTCTTCCATCAATTGGACAGAATCTGGGGGCACACTGGGGAAGGTAGTTTAAGATACTTTTTTCTGCAATATATGAGATTTTTAAAAATCTAACAAAATTTGCTTGTTACTTAAAGGAAAAATGGTAGAAGCTACAACTTTTGAATGATCTAATACGCTGCTACTGGCTTTCCTAGGTACAGACCTCCAACGTTTCATGTCCAAGCATGGTATGATGAAGTGAGAGATTTCACATATCCCCATCCTCATGAATGCAACCCATATTGTCCATATAGATGCTCTGGTCCTGTTTGTACACATTACACACAGGTATGTAGGTGTGCTTGATTTTAATCACCTGTGGAAAAGAGTGGCAGAGACTTCCAGCTAGGTTGCTGTCTGACACTTAAAGCACTCTAAACTTGCAGTACATACCCCAGCACAAAAGCCAAAAAGGACTGGTTTAGACTCCATAGTTACAAGCACTGGGTATCAATGGCAAAGCAAAGTCATACAAATCTTTAGATTTCATTCTCATAAACAACAACAGGATTGAGGAAAAAGCTCACAAACCCCAGTGAGTGTTACTGCTCAGTGCACTTTGCCTAATCTGGATAGCCCTGCCCATAATGTTGAAGAAACAACTCATTAAAAAAAAAAAAAAAAAATCTTAGGTGAATTCCTGAAATCAAGAGTAGCTTTTAAGACCTTGTTTTAACTTCAGGAAGATTTTAAAATTGCATAGTGATAATTTACTTCATACTTCTGAAATCTGTGTATCTAACCTGAATTTTTGTTGAGGGGTACCTGTCGTTTTCAATGAATGGGAAATACATGCTCTTCAGATGGTCCACATATAATTTTTGGCATGACATTGGAAAGCTTAAAAATTATTAATTTTTAAACACTTATTTTCTGATTACTAGCATAGTTTACCATTGTATCTAATTTAAAAATAAAGTTCACTCTATATTCTTATTTCTGGTATCTGAAACCTGTAATTACATTTACTATTACATGCAAGATCAGTACATATATACAGCTTTTTTGTGGTACTAGTTCCTCACAATACTTATCTCTCAACTCTTAAATCCTGCTAGATCTACAGATTTGGCTTACCTTGAATGAACAGATTTTCAACACCTGTCATATTTGTATAATTTAGACATTCCAGACTTTTTAATTTTTATTATTTTCGAGATCTGCAATGAAAGGAGCACAGCCACCTTAGATTGCAGTGACATGAAAGCATATTCATTTAAAATCCATGACTTGGGTCTATTCAGTGTATGAGTATTTTTCTTAAGGTTTTTATCCTTTGTTACCTCCCTTTACTGCTGAAAAATACCTGTTCTCTCAGTCCAACCAATCCAAACCCTTCTGGGTCTTTAGGTTGTTCTGAGAACTCCAGCACACAGGACCATATCTTCTAACTCACAATTGTGATTCCAAGAATCAGTTCTTCAGATCATGTTTTGTAAATATTTTGCTTGCTGCGCTTTCAAGTATGGGCTTAGAGCATTTGTATATTATGAGAGCTATATCTTTACCATCAAGGTAAAACTTCTTTCTCTAAAAGAGTATAACAGAATGGCCTTTTGACAGTCATAATTAGGCCACTTCAAGCCATTTATAACAGAGGGGAATACATCACTTTGGTAATTTGAGTTTTGTACATTGGAGATGGTGTTGATTTTAAGTTATCATCTTTGGTTTTCATGTTTTCCTCTTTTCTTTTCCATAGGTTGTTTGGGCTACAAGTAGCAGAATTGGTTGTGCAATTAATTTGTGTCATAACATGAACATCTGGGGGCAGATTTGGCCAAAAGCAGTTTATCTTGTATGCAATTATTCTCCTAAGTAAGTAGATTGACACCCAAAAATATCTTGAGGGGGCAAGATAATTTACAATAGTCAAGGAAATAATCTGCAAGGAAATCAGACTGGATTTTCTGGTTTTTGTGCTGTTACAAAATAGAGCATTGTTTCCAAAAGCCTTCGGCTGCACAAATATTCTTGTGAGTTTTCTGGTGCTTCAGTTTCTGGCCTGTGTTTTACTACATACACAGCAGCATAGACCTCTATTATAGTGTGATATTTTTCTGAAAAATAAGTGTATCTCTCCACTGTGACTTAAAAGAGTGTGTAACAGGAAGCCCATGGTTAAGATCAAATTTTATAGGATATTCCATTTAGGAGAGAGTGGAGCCTGTTCTCCTGAAGTGGAGGAATTTAGTCTTATAGTGCTATGCCAGTCTGAAAAGATCTTACAGTGATTTATGTCAGTTCTTAATTTCTTTTTCTTCATGGACTTTTCAACTAGATCTTGTGTGTTTGGTGTAGAATCATAGAATAATTTGAGTTTTAAAAGACCATTAAGACCATTGACTCCAGCCAGTAACCTAATGCTGGCATGTCCTTGAGTGCCACATCTACACACCTTTGAAATACTTCCAGGGATGATGACTCCACCTGTGCAGCATGTTCCAGTGCTTGGCAACCCTTTCAGTGAAAAATGCTTCCTATATACCCAATCTAAACCTCCCCTAGTGCCACTTTAGGCCGTTTCCTCTCATCCTATTGCTTGTAACCTGGGAATATCAGAACAATGTTGTGATCTATGTGTCTGCTGGTTTTCATAATTTATTTCTTGATATATTAAGTGCTGTTTAATATTAATATGTTAATATGCTCATTGATTAAGGCATGTTTTTGCAATATTTTTTTCTGAAAAGGGGGAATTGGTGGGGTCATGCTCCTTATAAACCTGGCCGCCCCTGTTCTGCATGTCCCCCAAGTTTTGGAGGAGGTTGTAGAGAAAACCTTTGTTACAGAGGTATGTACTATTTCACCATTACAACTATAATTGGGAATGGAAATGTAACTTTTTTTATTATTTCTTTCCTCATTGGGCTTTAACATAATGGGATAAAATATATTATGTGTGTGCCCAAAGACCTGTTAGGCCCTACTTTACTATGATGTGTGGGAATATGTAGTTGTGGTACATGAGGCTGAGTCTCACCAGAAGGAATGGAGTACACTGAACTCCTGCTGATAACTGCTGATTCAGGGGTTTTAGTCCACAAAGATAGAGACTCATTGTGTGCTCTTTATATGCCCTTCTGTAATTACACTGGCAGTCTATGCAGCCATTTGTTTATAGGGAAATATTATCTCAGTGACATTGTCATGTGGTGTGTGTGAAAAATCAAGAACAAAGCTAGAAGACAGTAAGAAATATCAGCTAGGATCATTATTAACTTAAATTTTTTGTAATAAGATTTATAGCATTGAAACACCACATATTATGAAGCTACTACTTCTTTTTGTTCTGCTCTGCAAACAACTCACAATTTTTGTTAATAGCTTCTGAGATTTCATATAGATCATATGGAAGCTGCATGTGTGCCCAAATAGCTTCCTTATGGTTCTAAGTTAGAAATGTAGGTACAGTTATGAGTGTTTCAGAATTATTTTCACTATGCGGGAATAAAGGGAATATATTTTTGGGTATATGTTACTATGAAATAAGCTTTAATTGCATGCTGTCTGTGAACTTGGTAAAACTTTGTCCATGTGTAACAGAGATTGTCCAATTTGTTTTCTGATCGCATAAAGATGTTAAAACAGGAGTGTTAAGAGAAGTTTCATACTTCAGTTGTGCTACACACGCTGGGAAAAAAAAGTATATATTTTCTCACTGTCACAAACATACTTGAGTTGTTTTATTAATCTTGAGTTCCCCATCTTATGAAGAAGTGGAGAGTTTTCCTTGCTTTCTTCCTTTTGTCCACCATTTTATGAGATTGCCGCCGTTTTACCAAAAGATGGCTAGGGATTTGCATTCCACACTGATTTTTTAAATTTTTTTTCTGAGAGAATATATATTGTATTTTTGCTCATTTTCTGAAACAGAGGATTCAGAAAGACCTTATTCCCCCCCTGAACCAGAAGAGGAAACCAATGAGATTGAACGTCAGAGATCCAAAGCCCAGGATGCAACTGTACAAAGCTGGCCAAGAGCACACCAACCTTCAGCCTCCACAGGCACTGATGACAGTGAGAAAAATGAAGTGATAAGCACGCAGCAAATGTGTAAGGAATTTACCTGATTTGCAAGTGGTCAACAAAATTGAATTATCTAGTATCAAATTCATTACAGTGAATTTGCTTTTTGCTTGTTTTAGCTCAGATTGTTTCATGTGAAGTAAGGCTAAGAGATCAGTGCAAAGGAACAACTTGCAATAGGTATGGTAAATTTTACAGTTGTCATTTTGAGATTTTTCTGAAAGGCTATATTTGTATGTGAGCAGGAATATTTCCCCTTTTTGTAATCCTGGGATTTAAAACCAAGTTGTATTTAATTCTCTTAGGTATGAATGTCCTGCTGGCTGTTTGGATAGCAAAGCCAAAGTTATTGGAAGTGTACATTATGAAATGGTAAATACTTTTAAATTAGATTTTGTACCAGTAGAGTGTTTAATGAAATGTCTTTTCTGTTGGCACACTAGTTAAAATCGTATTAAGAATGGATTTTGAGGATGTCAACATTCACCAAAAGTAAAAGCTTACACCAAATGTCTAAGAAATGTCTAAGAAAACATCAGATGACCTAAATTTGTGTCTTCTATTCTGCTTATACTGTACAAATGTACTTCATACTTATACATACACAGAAGTAGAATTTTTGTGTCCACATATTTACATGCAAATATATGAAGGTGCAGCTAAAGGAGGAGTACAGCAATTTGTGGGTATGCTTATATAAATTGTTTCAGTAAGATGGACCTGCTTGTGTATAACCTGAATACTAGCTGAGAGTATATCATTTACTCTGTAGAATTGGAAACCAGTATAGGAAATGACAGCTACTGTGGACAAGTGTACAGTGAACGAGGATAGTTTATCTCTGAGTAAGGCAAAGTGATGGTTTGTTTACTTGAAATAACACCTACCTGGACCAAGTCAAACATAAAAGACTCTCTACCAAGTTTCTAATGACATATTATAATTAAAACTTGGTTTTTGTCTGACACGGATCTGCTTTTCCTGCTCTGTTTTTCAGCAATCCAGTATTTGTAAAGCTGCCATACATTATGGCATCCTAGACAATGAAGGTGGTTGGGTTGATGTCACTAGACAAGGGAGGAAAAATTACTTTATCAAGTCTTACAGAAATGGTATTCAGTCAATTGGGTAAGTTTTTTCTTAAAATTCAAATGTATGCAAAAACTTTTATCTGTTTATTTTTATTTCATACAAAGTATGCCACATTTTCAATAACATTTTGCCATGCTTTTTGTCATAAAGAATATGAGAATGCAATAAAAAGGCATGTGGATTTAGAGATGTTGTATCCACTCTGAAACTTTAACCTGTGTTTAATGGTGGACAGAGAGTTGGCACAATAATAATGTGAAAGAAGGTTAAATAATTTACAGAATTACTTCGGTAGTAAGTTAGTGTTTGTTGAGAGTATTCAGTTAATTAATTGGTGAGAGTAGATATTTATTGTCAAAAACTAGCACATACAGGCAGATTATTTTATGTATTTTGGACATGGACAGAGCAATCTATGACAGTTAACAAAGCAATTTGTGTTTGTAAATGACCCTCTTGTAGTGTGCATATGGAACGAGAAGAAAATGCACCTCTTCCTGTATGGTTTGGTAATTTCATCACTGTCCCACAGTTTACATATGACATTTTGCACAAATATTTTGCACAATTTCTGTGTTGGCCAGTGATGGAGTAATATTCCCTACTGTTGAAACTTAATTTGGAGGTGCACTGCCCTTCTGAGGTGCCTTCTCTAAGACTGGTATGTGAAAACAGCTCCAAATACTTGAAGACATGCTAAAGGAAAACCCAGAAAAATGCTTTGAAATGGTGAATGCTTGGCTGTTTCTTATCTAATTATCCAACAATAGGAAAACATGATTAATATAATGTTATTAATATATGATATTAATATATGATATTAATATTATAATGTATTAATATATGATAATTATTAATTATCAATATTAATATATTTAAATCTAAGATATTATTGGTATTTGCAAATTACACTTCACTATATCATAATGTATTTTCAGAGCTTTACATTGCTGTCCTTATTTCTGTCTATAGTTAGTGTACTATATAATAGTGTAAAAGTGTTCTATGTGTAGCTCTTAGGGCTAATTTTGAGCTGAAAGAAAACAGAATTTTTCTGAGTGATATATTTGGCTCACATGTAAACCCAAGAGTCAAGGAGAGAGGTAATCATCAGAGGCTGTGCTGTGCAAACAAATGATAGAGGCTATGACACCTGCCATCATTTCTCTTTTCAACAGATTTGTCTGATACAGCATTGAGAGAAGCATTGACATGGTAGACTTAATTCAGTAACTTATAATTTGGTCTACCTGGGTAGCACTTAAGGCATTGATATCAGTCAGTTTCTTTGGATCATCTGATGACCTGATTCTAGTTTGATTTACCTGCCTAAAAATGAAGATACAAACATTTCTCTTTTTTACATGCTTTGATACAAATAGAGAAGTAGATCTTGATTATATCAATGCTAGCATATGAGGAGCCAGCTTGCTTACAAATGTAGGCATAGATAGGCTGTAAAAAACTCTTTAAACTGGAACCAATTGATTTCCCATCAGTTGAAATCTCTCTATTTCTATGCTATATGAGACAAAACTGTATGATTGTGCAGCCTATAGAGCGTGTTTAGCACCTACCCTCTGAGAATTGGAACCCAGGGCAAGTTATTTTGGCTGTGGGATAAATAAAGGTTATTACCCAAAGTTTCAACCTTCCAAAGGCCCATCAATAAGGCAGGGGACACCTTGCAGCTACCTGACTCCCACCAGAGTCTGTAGAGGGAGACTTGCATAAACTACTCTTTCATCTATTGAAGTATAGATTAAATGAAGTGATTCTCACCTATACCATTTATTGCAAAATAGAATAGACAATATAGAAAAATAAGTGTCAGTGCAGCATACAGCAAATGTCCTAATCTTCAGCTCCTTTGATTTCGTATCAGAATTGCTAATACCCATGTTTTTTCAGCTGTTGGGTTTTCTTAGGATAGGGTACTGTTCTCAATATATCAACAAGCTAGTCCAAAATAGAATATATATCCCTACATCAGTGTTTGGCAACAGAAGTAGGAGCTACATCAATGAAAGCAAATTGGAATCCAATAAATGAGCAATGTGAAATTGATGGGTCATACAAGTAAACAAACCAATGCAGACAAACAGTGGAGCCCACAGGAGCAATTTGCTCCAAAAGTGAATAGGGAATAATTTCCTTGGTTTGTTGGTTTTGATTTTTTATTTAATAAATAATTTTATGGGTGCAAAAGGCATCATCGGCTTCTTTGTTACAGATGAAAAATATCACTATCAGAGGCATAACCCAGGAGTTAAAGGAGAAGGAAAATAAAAGAAGAGGGGAATAAAATTGAAATGTTCATCAATTTTTAATGAAATGACATAATCTATATACCTGACTTTTTATAACAGGAAGCAGATAAATCTGAGTGCCATATAATTACTGAGAAAAAGAGAGCTCTTACATGTTATACTGGGTTTTTAATGGTGCTGATGATAACAGGAGATACAAGATCCAAAAGCAAAATTTAATGAAACTTTTCAGAAAGGCTGTGAGGGGAAACTCTTTGCAATGTTGCAGTTTTTTATAGGAATGAATCTTTAGCAAAAGGTGAATGAGCTCTTCTGGTAGATGAAAGCTTCTGAGCAACCAGATGCTACATTATGAGGGACAAATATATTGCTTAATTGGTTTCTATTACACATTCTCTTAGCAAATTAAACTTCTGAAAGAGTTCAAAAACATTTCTAATTTTGAAACAGATTCACTGGGAGTACAAAGTAAATGTGTTACTGCAATAAATATATTCCCAACTGGAGAGAAGGGGGTGAAGTGAGTAAAAACTGATTGGGGACATTCTCTTGGGCTTATTTCCATATTTTCCAATAAAAAAATTATTATCTGAACTATGTTATTTACTGATAATTTCTAATATTTCTTCTGCAGAAAATACCAATCTGCTAACTCCTTCACTGTCTCTAAAGTAACAGGTTAGTATTTATTTCTTATGAGCTCAGTACTATTTTTTTCCTAAATAGTGCACATTTACTTGTTTGTGTTTTATTTTCTTCAGTTCAGGCTATCACCTGTGAAACCACAGTGGAACAACTGTGCCCATTTCGAAAACCAGCCTCACACTGTCCGAGGTAAAATTCATAAAATGTTACTATGTTCTTTTTTCTGCCATTTTCTAACTATTTTAAGTTATCTTAAGTTGTTGAGAAATGGTTGAATAGTAGCTGTAAAAATGAAGTAAAATATGTTCAAGTGATGTTTTAGTCTTTGGTCTCAGTAGAAGGCAAGATAGGTAAAGGTGATCTGCAGGATTTTTCTACAGGATAATCTCTTTCTTTTACTCATTAAGATCCTGTGGCTAATCTTAGTGAAATACTTACACTAAAGACTGTGAATAAAAGTGCATTTTTATTTTACATTGTCCATTATTATTTATACACATCTTGGAAAAATACACTTTATTTCAATTTATTTACCTGAAGATACAATATTTATTTACCTACAGATACAATAGCCATAGAAGTTACCAATTTGCTTGGGAGTTCTAGAGAGATTGGATTTTAAAAAAATTGAAATATATCTGGTTAAGGTAAGGTCTGGTTTGCAGGTTGGCTTTAAATATCTGTGCCATTTCTTTGAAGCCTGTGTTTTAACTCTTCGAAAGGTGCCTGTGCCGCAATATTTTGACAAAGGAATTCGGTAACCGTTCTTAAAACCATAAACGAGTCAAAGGTAAATACACTGTAGCATGATTTACCACAAATTAAGCTGGAGATATCCACAGGATTACTTTCATAGCAATCCTACAGCCAACACAGGAAACAAGTACAAAGCCAAAACTGCTAGGAAAACATCCCTTCTTGTAGCACTTGGGTCCATGGACTTACTTGGTGTTTGGCTATGACTCCTGGCTTTCTAGCTGGAAGGTGTGGAGAAGTAAGCCAAGGACTGGAACACAGGAATGGATGGGTACAGTCTCCATCTTCTATCTTTCTATTTTTTTCTTCATTATTAAAAACTAAAATGAGCTTCATTTAGAGAAAAATAGCTTTTGTCTTCAGGAAAATGAAATAATAAATACAAGGTTAAAAGTCACATAATTCTGATGTGTCAACTTGAAGAACTTCACAATGGCAGTGATTCATTCAAGATTCTGTGCATGCTCCTAATTCTGAAAACGTAGTCTTGGGAAATTTAAGCAGTAATCAGCCATGGCATTGATTGCACAACCTCATTTTCCCCTCTTAATCCCAACTCATAAATCAGCAGGTCTTCAACAGGCTTCTTCAACTTCTTGCTTCCTTCTGACACAAGTATCTTTCCTGACTCTTATCAGCATGTTTAAGTTACCCATCTGGCAAGACTCTATCATGCTCAAGTGATTTGGCTTCCCAAACATCGATTGGAGCCTGGATAACATTTTGGAGAAGAGCACTTGCCCAGGGCTGCTCAGTGTACAGTGGCTCCATTTTTCAAGTGAAATAGCTTAGAGTAGACCTAGAGTCAGCTGATGGTTCTTGCTTGTAACATACCACAGTTAGCAAATACGATGCTGACACCTTTTGTACTACCCTTAGCTTTCCACATGATTTTCCTGTGCCCTTTGAAGCTATAGAATACATGAATCACAGAGAAAGTTTTCCTCAAATGTTAACAAAATGCAGTTAATAAAGACAGTGTTTATTTTAGTAGGTTTCCAACCTTCCAGAATCAGTTAAAAGTCTCACTACTTTCCAAGGTTTTTCATTCTAGCCACATATGCCAATGCTCAGCTTCATTATAAGTCACTTAATTGGCTTGTGTCACCAGGTCATCAGTATCAAAGCAGGTTCTCAGTCAGATCTGCCTCTTCTGAGAAGGTATCTGACTGTACATTTTGTATAGGGCACTTAGAATCAGATAAATTATGGAAAAATGAACAGGTTCTCTTCTCACTGACTTTTCTACTTGCCTTACATATGTTGAACAAGAACATCATCTGCTTATCCAAGAGAAAGAAGACCAAACTTTTTAAAGTATGACTTTAAGCACTTCATCATGAACCTCAGCACATCAGCAATGCTTTCACCTTTATGGTCAAAGCCTCTGAAACTGACAGCTTTTAAGTAGCATTATGGAACCATATATGCAGACAATCAACTTGATTTATGCTTAATAGTGCTGTCATTGAACATGATATATTAATCCTCTGATACTCTTCCTAACTCTGTGTGGTTTGTTTTTGATCTTTCAGGGTGTATTGTCCTCCCAACTGTATGCAGGCAAATCCACACTACGCTCGTGTTATTGGTACACGAATTTATTGTGATGTAAGTATAGGGATTTATGGTGTGTTATAAAATGAGATATAAAATTCTATGGAAAAATTATAATGTAACTATAAGATAGAATACTGATATACCATTTTCCTACATATGATGATTTTTTACACAACCTTTTCAAAAGCTCTTTTTCAGAGGCTCCTACTTAAGTTAGGTAGTCAGATGTTGAATATATGGAAAGTTATTTGAAAGCTTACTGTAGGCTTCACCAGTCTCTGGACTCATGCTTTAAATTTTTTATCAAAATTCCCACTGTTTAACATTTGTGCAACATTAGCATATATACTCATTTAAACCCTTGAACTTTAGATGCTGATGCAACCATATCGTCTGTCAGATGATACAAAAAAAATCACTCTTAAAAGAAATGTCCATGGTCTCACTATTTGAATATTTCTTATCTGTGTGGATAGCTAAATGTTTGCAACAGAGTTTTGATATACTTGTGTAAAGTATCTCACACTGTCATTATTTTAACAGACTTTTTTCTGTCATTCTGTTAGCTAGTCAACTTTTTTCCCTTGTCTTCTCTACCGCATGTTTAGTTCTGAGGTAGGTAGAAAGTCTGAAAAGAGATTTCTAATTTATGCCCTTCCTTTGTCATTACTCAATGGAAAAGACAGGATATCGTGGTAGAGAAAGAAGTTCATATTTTTGGCAGCAAACTCTAGGGTTTAACTGTCTTACGGATGTCATAAAGAATATTATGGCAACCAGCAGGGTTAGATAATGATTTTCACTACTTTCCAGTTCTTTGAAATGTGTGAAAATAATATGTGGATATTTACTCCTCAGCATTTTGAAACTAACTGATGTCTATTAGATTACCTGAGTGTCTTGTCTTGAAAACACTCTCGTCCAGAAGGTCATGGGTGTGAATAGTATTTCCAGTTCAGAAAGATAATTCATTTGTGAACTGGATCCTTAACATGTATGAAAGGGGCAGTGAAAATAGGTTCAATGCAAGTCCTGTTTATAAAAGATTATTTTCTTTCAGCTCTGTGGTTGCAATTAAGTGCTACAGACAAAGTTTCCCAATGAGTTAGAAGAGACTATTGTAGGAGAAAGAAGACATGCTTGTGTTTAACCTTGACTGGAGGAAATCTCAGAACATGTATTTTCTTTGGCTGGAAAAGTCCCAGGTGACTTTAATTAGTGTTAGAGAGTATAGTTTAAAATTATTTTAGGTGTACCATCTCATTATTCATCTCCATTATATAAAATGTGTGCACCCATACTGTTTTTAGGAAAAAATGGACGTAAATACAGGTAAAAAAACCAGAGATGGGAGTCTTCTTATCAACCTCAGATACTGTCAGGGTAGATAGTTGCACTGAAGATGCTGTTCTAGATTATGTTTTTAGTATTTTTTAGTACAGAGAGTATAGTGATAAAGGAGATAAACAGGTTTCTGCAGAGCAGAATTTATTTGAATTTTTCAGTGTGTCTACCTTACTTCTTCCAGGGACTAGAGACCAACTAATACTTTTTATCTAAAGAGTTCAATGGAGTTGTATAATTTTATACCATTTGAGGACTTGAGTCATATTAATTTTTGTTTCAGTAACCACATAGGGAAATATTCCCTGAAACTTTTGCAAAACTATTCAAAATTCTCTGCTTTGGTAACATATAGAGAATATGAAATAGAAAGCTATTACATAGCTCCTATGTAATATTCCTATGATGGTATGTTAAAGACACTTAGTTTAAATGCCTTTATAGAGTAGTGCTATGCTGTGGTAGATACTGGTATTTGTTGAGTGTCTGAAGAAGGAAAATAATTAACCTGATATTCAGATCCTACAACCTGTTAAAAATAATAGGAGTTTAGGAGTGTTCAAATTTAGGAGTGTTCACAACACGGTAATAAAGCACGGCCTCACAATGCTGTATGAAGTGTTCAGTGTTAAAAATACTGCCTTACACATCCTTTAGAATTTATTAATCAAAATTAAAGAAACAACCCCAAATCTTTGAAGTTTTCCAGAAAGTGACACAAGGATGCTCATGTAAACCACAAATAATGTGCTGAAATTTGTGATAGCAATAGTGAAATCCTGTTTTGCTTAAATCATAGGAGGCTTGTCTTAAATATTCAAGGGATTGTGATCTGAATGGCATAATATTGAGCATAGGAAATACTGTGGCATCAGTACTGGAATCTGATTGTATTTAGATAAATGTCTAATAGTCTCATTCCAAGAAAATTAAAAGTTTTTGAGAGATAAAGACAGCTAATGCTTTGTGTAAAAAAAAATATTCTGTATATGTTTATAAAACTATATCCATCTATTCATAGCTACTCCTACAAACAAGTTCATAATTATGAATTTATACTGATTTAATTTTTCATTTATTAAAAAACTATATGCATTTGTTCTCCATTCTCACCTGGAATTTAGCATCAGAATATCACTTTATTTTTAATCTGAAAATAGCCTCTGAGCTGGCTTCACGAACCCCAGTCTTCTGACCTCTCCTTTTTCACATACTCCATTCAAGTGTCTTGCCTTCACTTTTGAAATGTTGTGGTCCGGTTGTGGTGCCAGCCCTAACAATGGCTCATCCTTTACTGGAGACAGTTTCCAACAAGTAGTCAGCCTCCTCTGTCAAAATCTCTGTCCCTTGACTTTTCCTTTCCTTTTTACTTTACCAGAAACTTCCAAATAATGTTGGAACAGCCGGTATCTTAGCCATCCTCAAACGTAATTATGAAGGTATATCCCTGTCTCATGATGTAAAGGGTGTAGCATTTTCATTACTATTATAGAGATGAAAAAGCTGATCTTTCTTTTCCCCAGTTGTTCCTCTAGCCTTTTTTTATATCTCCAATGGGAACTGAAAACAAAGTTATTGCTGTGTTATTGTGCTAGGAGTGAATAGAATGAATAATATTCTTCTAGTTCTTCAGTGTACTTAATTACGTGTAAATGCCATCTTTTATTTCTTCTGACTGTAATCCTGTATTGCAGAGGCCATTTTTTCCCCCTGGATACTTCAAATTGTACACAATCAGTCTACTCTTTAGTTACTCCACAGTATGGATAAATAAGGGGTGCTATAATCTTAACAATCAGGCATCTATTGGTGTTCAGAGTATAACAAAAGTTTTGCTACCTTGGGAGGAGGAAAAGTACAGAGTGGTATAAATGGCATCCTTTCTGGCATGTTCAAAAACTGCACCCAGCAGTGTGGAAAGAATAACTCTAAAGCATCTTTACAAAAGATTATTTGCATAAATTTCAGATCTTGACTGCTTTAAATATTGTAACATTAGAACACAAACTACATGTGAGTGAACCTGGCAAGTTCTGCACTTAGAGTAAGTGGAAAAGTAGAAAAATCACTGTTATTTTAAATTCCTGATTTTATATAGCATTGAGATTGAAAATGGCTATGATAACATATATAAATTATTCTAATTATAATTGGAAGAAATGCAGTTTTTGTTTAAATCATGGACTGTTTGAACAGCTATTTTTAGTTATATTGGCTAAGTTTTTTAAGGTTGCTTTTGGAGAATCCTATTGTATTGAAAACTTTTCCCACCAAAATCTTTGTCTCTAAGTGGAGATACACAGGAGCTGGAACTGCACTTTGTTATGCTGTGTATTAAAGATTGGGATCTACCTTCTGGGATATCTAAGAGTTTGTTTCTTCTGACAATTATTAAAATGCTGAAAGAGTATAATAGAGTAGTTTATGCAAGTTTAAATCAAGTATTTAAATTAATGTTATCAAGACTATCACTGAGAAATCCTTTTGTGGATATTGTTTATTCCCCATAGGTTCATGAGGGGAATTCATGACCAGAAAATAGATGTTTCAAACAGCTATAAGTGCTGTAAACTTGACAGAGAGCTTTCATTTTAGGCCTCTATCTTCTGTCTGATGCTCACATTATACCCTTCATCTAATCAGCTTCTAGTATTTACCCATGACTGGATCCCTTTAATTATGGATCATTTCACTGATATTTGAGGTTTTGGCTGATAGATCTTTTCATTTTGAAAGGCTGAAGGATTCAAACATGTTCCTGATCTTTGAACTGAAATAGCCTGAAATAAATGATTTTTTGCATCATGGTGAAAATGATCTGAAATCTCTTTCTGAATTCCTATAAAGCGGCCTAATTCCTAATGAAGCCGATTTAAATATTGTAAGACTAATAAAACTAGTCATGCAATAAATATAATTATTTTATGTTTCTTAGACTTGGTTTGAATACCTTCTTCTTAAAAACAGTGAAACAAAAGGATGAATGCAAAGCTAATGTTTTCCTCCTCTCCTTCTCAGATCTCCAGCATCTGCCGGGCAGCAGTGCACGCCGGCGTGGTCCGCAGCCAGGGCGGTTACGTTGATGTGATGCCCGTAGACAAGAGAAAGGTCTATGTTGCTTCCTTTCAAAATGGGATCTATTCCGAAAGGTACCAAGCCCATTTGTAAAGCTTTACACTTTACTCTGGACCTCGCTGAGGTTCACAGTCTTGCCTTGAGCCTGTTGGTACCTGGGGCAGTGCTAGAAGCCAAACAAAGAGGCCACAAGGGGTGATTTAAAGACCTTGTGTAACAGCAGCTGTGGTGACTTTGGAGAAGCTGTGGTAGTGGAGCTGCATGCCTCCTCTAAGCTCAGACAACATTACCCTGAAAAGCTGCTTATGAAATAAAGTAAACCTTTGTTTGCTTTGCTGGTTCTGTTGCAACTAACGTAACATTTTATAAGAAAATTGCCTTTACTTCGTAGGGATTTTTTAAAAATTAACATTAATGATGCAGGTTCATTGGTTCTTGAGAAACTGTTCATTCGTGGTTTACATGGTATTGAGCCATTGACCCTTAATCATACTTAATACTCACAAACACTAAAATTCACAATCATTTAAACATAATTTTGATGTTTTCTTTTTTTTTTTTTTTAATAATAACTTGTTGGCAGTGTTTTTCTAAAAGACATGGAGATGCTGTGAAAGTTCACTAGTTGTGTTGAGTATATATGTGCATTGTGTGATGATAACACATGGCTATATATTGCAGATTCAATTTAATCCCTGAAAGGGTTCTCCAGGTTCTAAAGGAAGAAAGAGAAATTACTTTAAAAACAGTGTACCACTCTTTTTGTCCTGTAAAGCTAAGAATTTTTCTTAGGCTAAAAATGATTATTAGCCAACCAGACTATAGTCTTTCTGAGAAATTTGAGCAGGAAAAAACCTCAAAAAGTTTCTGTAGAAAACTCAGAAGTAGGAAAGTATTGAGTATTTTTGTTTTGTATTTAATTGTGGGTAGGGGAATGTCTGCTCTCTTTCTCTCAGACCTTTCAGCAATTCTGTAAGCTTGTAAAATACAAATTTTCCTTGCTCAATGGATGACATATTTTACATATTTTTTTTACTTTTCTCTGTGATCATCCAATTTTCTTAGAGTGCTTCCTTACTGACACTTTTGCTCTCCATATAAATTTTCTTGAGTAGAGAGGCAGACAGGATGAATGTTGCAAATTTGATCATTATTTATACTTTAATATGTATCTTATAGCCTATCTATAAATACAAATTTTAGAATATGTATGAAAAAACATATATTTGCATATAAATCATCTTAGTAAAGTTTAGGAGGGCAGCAGTTTGGAAGAGTCCTATGCAAGTTTTCTGTGAAGAAGATGATGAATTCTAATGCTGTTGCAGCCAACATATTCCATTGTGCCTTTCCTTGCTTCCACCTCCATTTCCCTTTCCTTCCCTGATAATCTTCTGATAGAGTTAGCTAAAGGAAAAATAATGGACCATTAAAAATAGGATGTGCTGCTCCAAATTTCAAGGCAAAAATACTTATTCTACCAACATTTCATTGGAATTGGGTATTTTTGTTTCTCTTCTTTTGAAGCCAGATACTTATCCATTCAGAAGACATTCCCTTTGGTTTTGTTAGACATTAGGTCTCTGTAGAAATCTGTCCTTCTTCATATAAGCAACTAACAAAGAAGTAATCTTCTGAGTCTACAAGTCTTCTCTCCAAATACACTTGCTAGAATAGTAAGCATAAGATTTATGTTTTCTCTATTTCCAAAACACTTCTTGTATTTTGCTTCTATTCTTTAAACCAGAATCCCTCATCACAAAGGATTACTTGAATTTTTTTACATTGGATTTTGTCCCTATTAAACTGTTTGGAAAAAAAAAATTCTGAAATTTCTGTAGTTTCTATTTGTAGTAGTTTTTAAGAAATCCTAGATGGAAAAATGTATGAGTTGTCACAAGAAGTGCTGCAGGATTCTAGAATTAACAACTGAAAATTTAAAAAAGTTATTATTGAAGTATTATGATCTTAAAAATAACGTAAGAAACGTTTTTATGTTTCAGTTTACAGAATCCTCCAGGAAGCAAGGCTTTCAGAGTATTTGCTGTTGTTTGAATCTAGCAAGTAAAACATAAAACAGGCAAGTGAAACCAGAGCACTTGGAAAACATTAATACAGGCCATTTCTTGTGATTCCTAAAATTTGTATAAAGCTGTAACATTATTGTACAGAAGATGTATACTGCTTTCCACCAAAAAGTTGAAATTACATATAAATCTTAATGAAAAAAATCTGTAAAAATAAACATGGGAGAAAAATTCATTTGAAAATCTATAATGATATATAACAATACTTTGAATCCTGTGTTAAATATTGCTATATTTTCTTAGCAGTTACTCCTATACAGTTAATTCAAAACTCATAAGTGTTCTTTGTTTTCTTCATCTGAATATATTATTATATGGTGCTTTATATATGCCACTAACAGTAACCTTAAACTATACCAGAGGGAGGCCTGAGTTTTTATTTTCAATGTACATAAAAGGAGTCATCCCAGTATTTTGATGAAATAAATCATGCCTTAAAATAAAATAAAAACATACATAACTTTTGATGATTTAAAGTAGCATTAGCCATGAAAACATAAATGAAAAGCTAGATTGTTCTCAATTTCACACTAATCATAACAAGTACAAATATCTATTTGATATAAAATGGGAAATATAGGAAGAAGCCCTGGATCATGCTTGCATTTTTCCTCTAAAAAATACTTTTAAGAGACTGGGCCATTCATGTCTATTATTTTTAAAATAGATTAATAAAATATTTATTGTATGCTGCTAAGCTCTTTAGTTCAAGCATTCATTATGGCCCAGTTCTGCACAAACACATGCTTTATTTTTGCCATGTTATTCCTTCAATTTACCTAAATTTGAGTTCAGAAAAAATCAAGAATTGTACACATACGAAAAAAAAATTGCAAGCTTATAGCCTTGAGCTGTACATGTTATCAATATGCTAAACATTAATATGGTAGTAAATGTTCAAAAAAACCAAAGAAAATGGTAACAAAGGCTAACCTTGCTCCTTGTGACCTGGCAAATACTCCTGCAGGCCAGGAAGTATAGTGGTATGAAGCCCAGTGACAATTATGTCATTTGTTGCTTCACAATTTTAAAGAATTCATTTATGGTGAACAGCTTGGTACATTAATTTTACCATATTATGGTATATGAAGAACATGTAGTGGTGATACTATGTTTCTTTCTATGAAAAGTGTATTGGTGCTTTAAGACTAAAAAGCTGTTAAACTTTATTTTTGGTATATTTTGTTTCTGTTGTTGAATTTATTTCACTCCAACTTGTAAACTTATTCATATTCTTCATATTTCAGAATTCTATGTTCTGCCTTCTCTTTCGCTACATGTACTACCTCATGTAGTTAGGCAAGCTTTGTTAGTTTTTTTAATCTGTTTTGAATAAAATTAATTTACATTGTAAGAATACCTTTCACAGCTTTTTTTTTTTTCTTTTGGTCCTGATTCAAGAGAAAGAAATTAACAGCCACCCTAAATATATGTCTTTATTTGTTTTTCTGACCTAAACATTGCAAGCAGCTATTGTCTGAGGTTCTAAAATTGTAAAGGGAGTTTAGACCCAAAACCTCCACTAATTGCATCAGAAGTCTTATGATAAATCTCATTTTTTTCAAGTTTTGACCAGGGTCAAATCGATGAGGGAGACAAAGAGTCTTTTATGTATAACCCTGTTTTATTCTTCAAGTGGTGGGCATTGAAAGAAGCTTTTATATAGATTTTGCAATAATGGCATTAACTATTTTTCAGCATCTCAACCAAAGTGCAAGGAGACTTTGACTGTGATGAATCTTAGAGTTAGTCAAAGGCTTGAGACAGACTTGCACCACCTTTTCTTAAAGGCACCAAAGCAGTAACAGAAGAAGATCTTGCAAACCTGCAGTTGGGATTATCAGAACATAAAATTCAGTAAAGCCACCCTTGAAATTAAGGGCACACAAAACTACTGAGGGAGGTTTTCAAAACAAAATATTTTGATTTCAGCAGCAGTGTCCCTACCAAACAGGCAGGATGTGCTTCCTGGCAGCCTGGCCTTGCCATCCAGCAGCTCTGCACGTCCCCTGCCTGGCCTGTGATGCCCAGCAGTCTCCCCAGAGCCCCTGGGAAGCCTGTGGGATGCTGTGCAGGGTGGAGCTGAGCCTGCTCCGTGCACCAGGCAATGAGCACAGCCCTTCCTCTGGGCAGAGCGGAGCCTGTGGGCAGGAAAGGAGCAAGGCAGCCACACCTTCAGTCAGCACCAACTTCTTTACTCGAGGTAGGTGGGGGAATGGAGTCCTGCATGGAAACACAAGTGCCACACCAAATTTCTGCCTTTTTCCTACATTTTTTTTTCTAATGCCTGTCGCTGTAGAGGTGGTCGTGACACAATAACTACCAAAAGTTTCAAGGCAGAAAAAGGTTTTTATTTCAGCTGCATTTTCCCTTTTATACATATCTTTCACCTTAGGCGTGCACTTCACTCATTGATTAGTAAAAGGTATTTTACTTGTCCATCAAATCTCTCTATTCTTTGTTAGTTTACATATTTTGTTCCCTGATTCCCATGAGACAGATTTCTTATTTACTGGTGGTGCAGTTGTTTGTCACCCAGGAATAGTTTGTTGTGTTAACAAACTCTCATTCCCAAGCCTGTTTTCATATGAGAACTTGCAGGCTACTTAGCTGCACATAGATGTGACAAGCTAGCTATTATTATTTAGCAGAGCAAGGCCTGATTTTATGAGGCCTTTCTTTTGTAATTTATCTACATTTCTACCACAGGTGCCTTTTTTTGTTCTTTGATGTATCTTTGCTTTCTATTTTCTGTAAAATCCAGCCTACACTTCCTGGAAGTTCCTGTGCAATGGGGCAGGGGTCGACCCTTGGGGTCATAACAATAAAATTTGTGCTTGGTGGGAGGAGAAAGAGAGATTCCTCCAACATTCCATGTGTGAATAATTGCTGTGAGCAGCTCTACTAATCAACAGAGTGACAAGAAGAAAGTTACCACCCTTTCTCCTCACATATTCCCTTGCCCAAATTTGTGGAGTTCTGTAGCTTGGGCACATACAATGACTGTCCTATTCTTATCTAAATCTAATCTTATCTAAATTCTTATCTTACACTGGCTTTTTGAGAAATTTTCTTCTGCATTTACTGTAAGTAATAAGTCAATGAGTAGACATTTCTAGAAAGTTGTAGAATGGGGGCTACACTTCGGTATTTCTTTCTGAAAAAAAGGCCAGATGCTCACAACAAATTCACACAAAGCCCAAAAGAATAACTAGCGGTATTGGAAAACTTGGCTAATGAAAAAGAAATACAGAAAAGTCAATTTTTAGATTCTGAAGAATGTTTGGTTAACTCAGCAGCTTAAAAATTGCATTCTGAACTTGAAATAAAAGAGCTCTTGGTACTCTCAGTAAGAGAGTAAAGCTTATATAATGTTATTCATAATATTTAACGTTCTTCTCAGGGAAGACCTAGAACTAGCCAAGAAGAATTATTACAACTTATACATAGCAAAAATATATTTATACATTGATACCTATAATATGTGAATACACTTATGCTGTTCTAATATTCGTCATTTACAATTTTTGAAAGGGCTAGAATTCCAAGAAATATAAGCCTTCTAAATACAGTAGGCCCTTAAAAGCATATACAAAGCAGTGAAACTGGCTTCTTCTCTCCTCACCCCATATCAAATGTATGAACCTTTTCCTGCAATCTTGTGGTATTTCCCATTAAGGCTTGCTTCATGAGGAATTTTTTCCAAAGAAGTGCATAGGAATTATTTGGAGAAGAGTCAAGCATTTGCCAAGCATAGGTCATGTGCCTGGTGAGCTGTTCAGCAGGGACCATTGCTCTACCGTGCTGTGTCCTGTTCAGCCAAAGTAGCTGATTTCATAACCAAAGTGGTCAGACCCAAAGAGATGATTCTGTTAAGAGTTGCTCACCATTTTGGGAGCTGTGGGACAATGGTTTGTCTTTAGGGAACTTGAGACATATAGTACTAGCTGGACTTAAACTAAGGAAACTTAAAAACTAAAACATGGATGCTGAGGAATTTTATTAAAGGGTTCACAGACTTTTTTATGTCTTGATTTCTGCATAGAGGACAGTCTGATCTAAAAATTTTACATAAAGTGATTTTGAAACCAAGCCTGAAACACAGGTTTGGATAGCCTATGTGTAAGTTTGCAGTTTTTTAAGTGAAGAAATAGATTCAAGTTTTATATAAGTGTCAAGACTGTCAGCTGTCTATGGATTCTCAGAAGATTTGAAAGAGGAAAATAGCATCAGCCTTTTTTGCATGCATTGATAGATAATGTTCAAGAGAATGCATGATGCTTTACTTCACATGGCAGAGATGTAACCAAGTTACTCACATTAACAGTGTCTCCTGTGTGGCAATTGCTTTTGAAGTATGTTTTGAATTTGGTTTAAAAGCCAGATAACCCAGATTCCTGTGAATACACAAGGGAGGGTTTATTTCCTGCAATTTCTGTAGTCATACAAAGGGCAAGATTTAGAAACATAAATATTTGGAAGTTACAAAGATTATTCATACAGTGCAATATTCTTTTCAGAAATGTATATAAATACTGTATGACATACTGTACTGTCACACTTCTATGTCTTAAGGGTTTTTATAGAATCTGTGCAACTCTAGGGAATTATACAAGGAGTGAAATGACTGAAGATTTTTGTTTTATTCAGTGCATAATAAGCATCTTAGAGAGCTTTAGATATACAAATGACAGCACACTTTAAGTCTCAGAAAATTGCATATGATTTTATAAAAACATGCAATGTGAATATGGGAAAAAGAAGCCCTGCTGTCAGTCTTAGCTTTAGCCTGTCTTTGCTGTCAGAAATAAATGATGGAAATAGTATTTTACATATGGTCATTATTTATATTATTGATATTATTGTTAGTAAAGCAGTAGTGCTTGACATGACAAGTGAAAATACAATAAAATGTAATTCCTGCTCCATGTTAGCATGGGATGATAATGTGACACCTGAAACTTGCCATCAGCTGTTCAATGATCTGTGCTGTCTTGTTCATCTCAGCCTGTTTGCTGGGAGACAGATGCCCACATCATTAAATCATCATAGCATTTTGTAAAAAGTAATGAATGTTCAATATCAGAAGCTAGAAAAGCCCGCCCCAGTCAGATCAGCTTGGCATGATAAGGCACACAAAAATATAAGAGAGGGAAGGAGGGAAGTCAAGAACATGCAACCAAAATGGCTGTGGTGCCCCTATGTGTTACTATCTGCATTAGTTACTGCAGTAATCACCCCAGTTATTTAATTCAATATCTGCACCCAGTGCTCTATCCAATATTGCTTTTGTCTTTGCTAACAATGGGGTTAGTCTCTGAGGGCTGGCAGCAAAGCTGTTGGTTCAAAATTGAGATACGCTTGCCAAACTACACTATGTCTAAGTAGGCACACAAAAGACTTCCGTTGCCAATTTCAGTAACTCTTGGACTTTCAAATCTCCAAATTTAATTTAAAGCATAAGCATTTTTAAGAATATTGACAATAATCTTGAAATTTATTTAATAAGAAGTCAGGTTGTGCAGTTTAAATAAATTTATTTGATGTGTTTGCATTTATTTCTGAATTATTTTCTGTGATGATATCTTTATTAAGAATATGATCTTAGAACAAGAACCTGCATTCAGATTTGTTCACATATCTGCAACCTGAGAAACTCATAAGACTTTATACTGTTACTAATTAATTTTAGGATCCTCAAGAAATTAAAAGTTCTAGGAGGGAAGGTAGTAGGGCTTCCAAACAACCTACACAGTTTGAAAAACAAGTACTTCAGTGGCTTAATTATTCATTTAGGCTTGTTTATATGCAATGTAAATAGCAAAGAGGGTCTAACTTCTTATAAATTGCTGCTACTGTACATCCCAAAGATAAATTTGAAACAGTTGCTAAATAAGTCTCCCTGTAGTCAGTTCAATCTTCATTCTGTATTTATCTGTTGAAATCCATCTGTTTCTTGTTGGTGGTTGTTTGCCTACTGAAAATCATGTCCTCTGAATAAGAATTTCTTTCATTGTGTCAGAACAACTCCAAGACCTTTGAGGCTGTGGGCTGCTCTGAACACAGAAACAGAGCAATCATTTTATGCAAAGGACTTAGTCTCAGATTTTGGATTTAGCTCAGTTCAGTGCACAAAGAAGTGCATTGTATGAATTGATTTAGTGCTTACTGTACAGGAGGTGATAGTCCTATTCCAGCAAAGCTATAAAACTGAGCCAAGGAATAATTTTGTGAAATACTCTGAGCTCTTCTCTCTTACCCAGTAATAGCTGCAGGGTAAAGTAGATGAGTTTGCCTTTTTCAATAACAGGAATAGCTAGACAGATGAGTTTAGTGGCTTATTAATAAAGACATGCCCTTATACCAGTGATTGAGGGTTTATGCATGTTATACCAAACATGTTCAGTGATGTGTAGATGGTGCAGATGCTGGGATTTTTTTTTACTTTGCACTAATATTAAAAGGCTTTAATTTGGACACTTCTCTGGGAGCTTTTAAAGCATTTTAAAGCAGTTTTCTAAAGCTACGAGGCAAATAATTTCTAATTTGTTATTGTTTTGTAATATGTGAAGATTTGTCCTAGAAATTAGGAAGTCACACCTTTACTGAGATGTGCTGTTGCATCTACTACACAATAAAAGTATTGTTCTTTCTTTTCTGCTGATGCTTCAATTCAGTTTGTAGTTTTCATTGCAAGCCCTGGAGTCCAGTCTAAACACCTAAATATATTGAGAAAAATCATCATCTCCACCAAAATCTCTCAGAAGACATTAAGTTCTTATTTATCTCACATCAGTACAGCACCCAAATAGCAACTCAGAACCACTCCTATAAAAATGTCAGCTGTGACTCCTGAGAAGACTGAGATTCCAATCCAGCTTCTTCTTTAACATACGTCAAAGGCATGGAAAAAGGTTTAACAGGAGAAGTGAGACAAATTTGCAGTAAAAGCTAGAATAGCTGAGATATCAGAGAATATGAGAAATGCCTCTTAAGGAAAGCAGAGCACTCTGATGTACTAGGAGATGAACTTATGTGCTTGTATCACACAATCTATGAGTAGAACTAGTAGATGCTACTATAAAACAAAGAGTAAATATTAATAAAAATTGATCTCAATACTTTAAAACTATCTGTTTACTATCCCAAACCAAATAACATTTAAGTTATTTAAGTTATTAATCTCAAAGCTCATTGGGTTTTTTGGTTTGTAAAATTAGGCAAATACTGAGGTCAGGGAGGCTGAGAATGAGAATTTTTCTGGAGTTTGACTGGTAGGGGGATAAGAACTTGGTGAGGTATACTGATTCACAAAAATCTGATGCAAATTTTCAAGTTCACTCACAAGTATTCAAACTCTCGGAAAACAGTTTTCCTGTGAGCTTTATTCTTTCTGCCATCAAAACACTTAAATGGGCATCCATTAGAGTTGCATTTCCCTGCTTTGTAGGACTGGCAGAAGAAATTTATTTTCAATTAGTTTTAACAAATGTGGGTCTGAAGTAATTTAGTGATAACTGTAAGATGAAATAAGAAATATCCCTCATTATATTTCAGAAATACTTTATGCCTTGAATCTGCTTATAATACAGAGCTCCAGCTCTCAGTGTTCTCGGGTAAAATAAAGACTGTTGTGGATCTTCCACCTTTAAGAACTGTTCTAAGAGTCAGGAGGTGATGGATGCCGAAGATGAGGTGGAGACTTGTTTGTTTTATAGTTTTGCCATAATAGGTTTCCCAGATTGCTTAGATTAGTTAGCAAGGACATCTTCATGTCTTCTGAACTGAACAATCACTTAATTTCTAGAATCAGATGTTTAATGATTTAAATTTGTAGATATAATGGTGACAACCTGTAATTTTATTAGATATAATTCACAAGAATTTAAAACTGAACTTACATTCCTGTGGTCTGTTCAACTCAAAACTCTTCTCTTTGCTTGTTCTTTCCAATCTTTAATTCACCGTGTATCTCTGCCAGTTTGGTCAGTAATACTCTCCTAAAATATGTATTTCTAGGCAGCAGTTTGTTAGGAGTGAAATCCAGAGAATATGCATTGGTAAAAAGTTTTAAAAATTGTAATGATATATGGGTTATCCTCACAGTGCAAGGAAAGTAATCTGCATATGTGAAATGCAGTTAGTTTCTCCCAAAAGCCAGTGTAAATGAAATAGCATCTTTCAATCTGCTGTGACTAACTGATATGTGTTAGTGAAGGACTTGTTATTCAGTAAAACTTCTGGGGTTGACCTGGGAGTTACAAAAAGTATCTGCACAGTTGAAGTTGCTACCCAACTCTCATAACTCATGCCTAGTGACAGAAGTGACTGAAATAGAGGCAGTGTCTCTCCTCCCACCTAACCCAGCTGCTTTGTGTCTCAGCAAGAGCATAAATGCCTCTTTTCCTTCCTAGTCAAAGGTGGGAGTTTCAAAAGAAGAGAAAATCTTGAGAGGATGTCTGTGGTGATATTGCTCTGCACAGCAGGGCGAGAGGGATGGCAGACTCCTTGCAGGGCTCTGTCACTGGAGATGCTCATATGAAATCAGAGAGAGGAGCAGAGAGGGAGGGAGGGAGGGAGGGAAGGAGTCCTGCCATAGCAGGAGGAACAAGGAAGCATGATAACAAAGGCATCTTCAATATGTTGAATAACAATGACAACAGACAGTTTTTGAGCACTAGGAAATTTAGCAAAAAATATTATGAAGCAATCAAGCTCTTTATTGCTAGATACAATGGTGTAAATTAGATAAATGAGAGGTTGGATTATCTTCTTACTAAAATTTGTGTCAGTCATTTGACAGAATAATCACACCAGTATCTGTGAAGATCCTCGAAAACTAGAATAAGGATAGCTTTTCTTTCCCTGATAATAACACTGATACTTCAGCTGTTAAAAACTCATGACAGCTTCATGAAATTTTGGCTATGTTGAATTTCAAATGTTTTTAGTGGAAGAAGGGTCAGCATTGCCTGTTCTGGATGATGTCTTATGTTGGTATTAGGTGCTTTACTATGAAGAGACCTTTATAAAAATGTAGCTAATCCACTTCACTGAGACATTCAAGTGGAGCATGATCACGGAATCACAGAATGGCTGAGGTGGGAAGGTACCAGGGCAGGATACCTAGAGCTGGTGCCCAGAACCATGTCCAGAGAGTTTTGGAGTGTCTCCAAGGACGGGGACTGCACAGCCTCCCTGGGCACTCTGCGCCAGTGCACAGTCATCCTCACAGTAAAAATTTGTTTGCTGATGTTCAGAGGAACCCTCTTGTGTTTCAGTGTGTGCCCATTAACTCTGATCCTGTCACAGGCACTACTGAAAAGAGACTGGCTCTTTCCTCTTTTCATCCTCTTCAGGTATTTATAGACGTTAACAAGATCCTTCCAAACCTTCTCTTCTCCAGCTTGAACAGTCCCAGGTCTCTCAGCCATTCCTCATTGGAGAGAAGCTTCAGTGCCTTAATCACCTGTGTGGCCTCTTGCTGGAGTCCCTTTAGTATGTCCATGTCTCTTCTATGATGAGTAGCCCAGAACTGGACCCATCGCTCCAAGTGGGGCTTCTCCAGGGCTGAGTAGAGGGCCAGGATCACCTCCCTCCATCTGCTGGCAACACTCCTCCTAATGCAGACTAGGAGAACACCATTGGCCCTCTTTGTTACCAGGGCATGCTGCTGGCTCATGTCCCAATTGGTGATCACCAGATAAAATAAATACATAAAAGTATACGTAGAATATGCATAAAGTATACATAAAGTACATAAATCTAGTGATCCACTTGGTGATCACCNACTAGGAGAACACCATTGGCCCTCTTTGTTACCAGGGCATGCTGCTGGCTCATGTCCCAATTGGTGATCACCAGATAAAATAAATACATAAAAGTATATGTAGAATATACATAAATATACATAAAGTATACATAAATACATAAAGTACATAAATCTAGTGATCCACTTGGTGATCACCAGAGCCCCCAGGTTCTCTTCTTCAAAGCTGCTTTCCAACTAGTTGTCCCCCAGTCGGAAACTGGTGCACAGAGTTTTCCACTTCTGTTGTAGGACTATGATGTATGACCTGGCACTTCAGCCTCTCCTTCTGGTTTGTGCTGCCAGCAAACTCGCTTCAAACCCTTCACCTAGATTGTTAATGAAGATATTAAGCAGGCTTGGACCCAGAACAGGTGCCTGGAGAACACTGGCCCCAATGAGAATTTGTGCCACTGATCATGGCTCTCTGGGTGCCGCTATTCATCCAGTTTTTAATCTACCTCACTCTCTGATCATCAAGACCGTAATTCATTAAGCTTCTCTGCAAGGGTCTTAAGAGAAACAGTGTTGATCTATTGACAGAAAGTATCCTCTTTATGCCTTGCCTCTAGTGCTTTTTACTGGTCTGCGACTTATCTGCTCAACCAGTGGCTGCAGGATCAGGAAGTTTAATTCAGGGATTAGTAGGGATTAGTTGATGCTTTTCATTCTTTAGGTGGGGGCAGTCTAAAGATACTGGCAAACACTATTCTTAGTGTTTTATATATATATAAATATATATATATATATACATGCAGTCATATTTTTATATTATTTTCCATTAAAAACCATTTTCAGTCTCACCATATGACTCTTCAAGCTAGATGTGTGTCTGTGACCTTCATCTAGTTCAAAACAGTGTCTCAAATTTCCACTGTCAGGAGCCCAAAATAGCCCAGAACATTTCCTTTGCAAAATGGAACAGTAGGCTGAAAGTGATGACCAGTTTTGCTATTTCAGGTGGCTGTCACCATCTGTCTTGTAATCATTGACAGACATACTCAAATTTAAAGCATTGTGTCAGTCCATTCATGCCTATTTGCATCAGCTAAAGGCACAGCTCAGAAGACAAAAAGTGCGAAGTATTGCACTACCATGATATAAGACAAAATTCTGTAAAAAAAAAAATGTTTTTTCTACATTATAGCCATAAACTAAGCAAAGACATTTGAGTGTGATGAATGAACTGATTTATAAAAAGAAAAATTATTTGTCTGATTTCACCGGAACAGCTCTATGGGTAACTTTGGTTTATCAATGTTTGAGGAAGTAGCATGAATTATAGAACATTCAAAACAGTACGGAATTATTTCAGAGGGAAAAAAATACTAAGAAGAGTACAGATTATTCAAAATACTTTTCTTCTCTATCGCAGAAGAATGACTGATATTTTACTTCAAACAGCCTGAGTAGAAGTGTTTATAATTCCATGAGCAAGCCTAATCTTAGATCTCACTCTTTTCTCTCCACTACACACATTTCCTCAACATTCTTATCCCTGTATGTCTTTTTGGAGTGCTTTGCTATGATCCAGTTGGGTATCTCTCTGTATTCCAGCTTTTTTGCGTAGCAAGCCAACTAATATCGTCCTCTACTACAGTAAGAATAGTACCCAACCACACAGGAAGATCTTCTTCCAAGCAAGGTACAATTTACTTCAGCCAAAGGAGTGAAATAGGAGAGTGATCTCATTGCAAGAGGCCTTTCTGCCCCTGATGAGCCTTGGGCTTCCCTGCCTCCTCTTATGTGGGTTGGTCTCAAGCTTGGCCAAGTTTGGAGATGAAGTTACAGCTCTTTTGGCTTTCAGACAATCTCTGTGTTTGACATAGCTGACAGCTCCCTTGATCTCTTCTTGCCAGAGCATAAATGCCCTGGCATGATGAACAGGATTTATTGGTTTAAAGGACATAGATTTAGTAAAAAATGGATCTGCTAACTTTACTGTCATGTGGAAGAAGCAACTGCCTGTAATGGCCCATTGTCCCAGTTGTCTTTGAGCTGCATAGCTGAAACCCTTCTAGCCCTGAAGCTTTTGCTTCATTTTCCACTTTGGCAAACAATCTTAGTCAAGAAAAACAACACCAACATTTTTTCACAGTGATTTTTTAAAAGCTTAAGCCAAACTTTCAGCTGGTGTCAATCAGGCCGGTGATCTTGACTTCAAGGAAAATTTGCTAATTTACATGAACTGATGGTATAGTTTAGAATTCTAAAGCTACCGTCTTCAAAAACTCACAGAAAATAAACATTGGCAAAGCTTTTTAAAAGGACATCTAAATTAGTTTCATAGTCTGTCACCTCCATAAATTTATACAACAGAGCATGCATGATTTCCTGTTCCCAGGCTCATTTCCTGGTCAACAACACAAAATGGTAATGCAGGAGACAAGCTAAACTCTCTTTAAATTGAGAGTGTTTTTAAAAAGTTACTGCTATTGAAATAAATGTTTCATAAATAACTGGTTATACAATGAAGTATATCTCTTCCAGCGTGAAGGTTTCAGGAAATAAGGCAGGAGAGAATTGGATTTGCTGCATAGATGGGGCAGAAACTCTAGCTTGCACCATGAAGTAATTTTGCTGTCATTAATTTTCTTTGACTGAGAGAGAGGCTCTTTTGGCAACCCCTGCAGAGCCCCCAGCACACAACCTATTTATGCGAGCTGAACTCAGAGCCAGAGTTTAGGCAGAGCACAGTGAAAATAAGGGGAAATGTAAAAAGCCAGGTGTTTAGAGCAGTCTCATACAAATTTATAGGTACTTGTTTTTATAGGTGTGTCCTGGTGAGCCAGTTCTAGATGGTATTTTTCCAGGCCCCAAAACATGCCAAATCCCATGGGAGTGCTCTGATTTTTTTCTCTGCATCTAGTGAATATTTAGGGGGACTGAAAAAGAACCTCTTTAAATTAGTTTTGTGGATTTAATCTTTGCTATTACTTGGTAGAATATAGATTATATCTTATGAAAAGGATGTAATCCTGTGTGGAAACCAAATGTCTTATCCTTAACATTGCTTCAGGAACACTCAGAGGGAAAAATGCAGACATCTCTTGATTTTTATTAATCAGGGGAAAAATCTAATGATACAGAGGGTCCTAATTGAACCTGAATGAAGCAACAATGGTGAGCTTTTGTTTAACAGGTACACATATGGGTACTCATATGTTTCTTAGTACATTTACAGACAAATTTCCTTAAAAATCTGATTTCTGGAGTACAGGGTTAGAAACTACAAGTAGGTACATACAATCAGACTAAAACAATACTTAATGCACCCAGTCCTTTGAAAAATCTGTCCCTTGTAGAAGACACTAGTTAAGATCAGAAGTATTTTGAAAACCTAATGATTTTAGTACATGATTCTGTGGAGAAATAGCTACTAAATCATTAATACATTGAAACTACATTATGAAACAATGTGATAGTCATATGTCTTCTTGTTTGTTTCCATCAGACTTTAAGGAAATATATATCTATATATGTGTATGGATGGATGTATGGATGTAAATATACAGAAAATATTAAGAAGTAGGAAAAGGAAGAGAATTAGAAGAAAAGAGAAAAAAAACCCAAAATATCTCTTTTATAGACTGGCAGAATTATTTCTCTATTAAAACAGGGGTGACAATTTTTGCATTCTGTTGGAATGGATAAGCAGAGCCATTTTCTAACTAGATAGTAAGTAAAATGTGCTAACAACTGGCCTGGCATTTACTAGTTTGAGATCAATTTGAACACTGGAAAAATATTATACTATCATCTGCCAAGATGGTTGTCAATCTTCAGTAATAACTTTTTACACGGAGTACTGTCATTCATATAAGCAGAATTACCATCATATTTCACAGAATCACAGAAGGCTGCGCTCAGAAGGAATTTCTGTGTTCTTGTCCCCTGTTCAAGCAGAGACATCTAGGACCTGTTGCCTAGAACTATGACAGCTTTTGAATATTGCCAAGGATGGAGGCTCCACAACCTCTTAGGGCAGATATACAACGGAAAGCAATGTATGTAGCACACCACCACTTTCAAGGGGTGAAACCAAAAATTGTCCTGCTTGAGAAATAAGTAGGAGCTCATGATCAGTTTTGAAACAAAATTTACTTATTTCCTTTTCCATTACTGACTATACTCCCATGCCAACATTTGCTTTTTCTAAAATGTCATCACTCACACAGTCTTTTGTCCACATATTATTGTTTAACATCCTCTATATTTGGAGGGTCTTGAAGGGGTAGTTTAAATTGCAAATTATTATTTCTATCCCCACAGGAAGTGTTTCCTTTCTATTTGAATGTATAAGCAATCCAATATAATTTTGATTTTATTGTTGCCAGTCTCAGTAAAAATAAAATCAGATCATTGTATTCTCAGCAAAACCAGATGTATTAATATGAGAGGTAAAAGTGAATAGGCAAATTTGAATGAAGGCAAAATCATTTGTCAGTGGGATAAGATGGGCCTCTAAAGACCTTTGAGGGGGGAAAAGTATGCTAACCTTCATAATAATCACTTTAAATCCCTTAAATTTTATACAGAAGAAAATTCTACCGTTCCTGCATAAACTACTACTTGCTATTGAAGAAGAAAAATTATTGAAATGAAAATTGACATTTGACTGGAACTTGTCTGGGCAAAGATTTATGGGCTACAACAAAACATATATCTTGATAGAATTGAATTACTAGTATCTTAATGTATTTCTCCCACTCTTATCTGAGAATAAGATTCCTGAATTTGGCATGATTAAAATTACCTTCAATAACTTCCAAAACAATATCTTTAAAGAAGCTTGGGCAGGGATAAGTATGTCCATCAGATGTGTCATTTGAAGGCCCACCTTCCCTTACATGAGCATAACTCCTCCAGTTACAGAAGGTATCACACACTGGTGGTGGGTCAAAAGGCTGCCACTGGTGTTTACCACTCCTTTTTATCTGACCACCTGGAAATCATCAGCTTCTGGACTTTCAGACTGCTGGCCACCCGTGAGCCAGAAGATCCCTTGACCCAGGGGGCTGAGGGCAGCGAGGGCTCCCTGGGAGGGCAGGGCAGGGCCTGGAAACCCATCCAGGAGCAGGGAATTATCAGGCTGGGCATGGTGACTGTGGGGCTGCAAAGTTTCTTGCACCATGCCAGATTTCATCCCCTATGGTCAGACCACAGTTATAGTGATCTTGAAGCTGTCTACAAAGAATCTCAGCTGTTCCCTAGAGGCTGTGATAAAATGGAGGACCACAGAAAGTCAAGAAGCTCATGAGCAGCTGCAGCAGTTTCAAAATGCATAAGTTCTAAAACTGAAATAATTTTTTTCCTGCCATAAGGAATTTCCTAGTAAAGATTATTCAGTAAAAGTAAGTGCTTTGTTTTTGGAGATTGACTTCTCCCATTCTATCTGCTATAACTTCTGCAGGATATAATTTTCCAACAGAGTCCCTTGAAAAGTTCTTTTGTTCTGAAACTGAACCAAGTATGTCATTAATATTTACCCTCTACTATTTCCTTGTACTTAATGCAAGACTAGGAAAATTGTTCCATATATAAGTCTACATTTCCTTTCTTTCTCTCTTTTTCATTCTATCTATACTCTAGCCTCCTATGACTTACAACATTAAAAGAAAGGGAGGATATATGTGACATAGAGACAGGTTTTGCAGAATGCATTATGCTATGAGAGATGCAGTTACTTACTGGAATGTAAAAATGTAAAGTATTCAACCAGGCATTTCTCCAAGAGAACCAGTTACTTTCAATGTCATGTTCAGCTAGCAAAGAGGTGGAGTTTTTTAAATTCTTTTTGAGTTCTCACTGAATGTAAAGTTTCTCAAAATTTTTTTATATTCTGGTCCTTAAAACCACTCTAATACTGATGAAACTTCAGTAAATAAATAAAACAAACGATCAAATTGCATTGAAGTGGTGAAGTAACTGGGAGACAGATTAGACACTACTACTTGTTTTTCTTTTCCCCTCTTTGGTACTTTAACCCATACAGTTGGAGAGCGTGCATTGAGCAGGCATTCAGTTGTGTTCACCTCTATTGCTTTGCATTTCTGAACAAGCCAGCTACTGAAAAATCGTTGAAATTCCTGTCAGATCCATAGCCCTTTACTGATACAGGGCTGTACACAAAGCATTTAACATGGTTTTTTGGAAAGAAGAGTCAATAATATTGCCATATAGATTCATTAAGTTGTAGTAGAGTTGGCTATCACCCATAAAACATGTAATTAAGAACCATTTCTCATAAGTAAGTCTCCTTGCAGCTCAGCAAATAAGAAGGATACCTACTGACTACTGTGCTCAATGTCTGTTTCAGAGATCTATTAGAGACAAGTGCCAAGTATGCAGTACCTTCTAGTAAGACCTGTTTGGGATATAAGTTTATTTAGAAGTCATGAACAAGTTTCTCATTTAATAGACAAGGTCTTCAGGGTTAATTAACAGTACAACATTTACTGCCTTTACTTCAAATATTTTTGATAAGTCTGAGGTGGCAGTCACATTATTAAGCTGGGCTTTTAAACAATAATATGAATGCTTGGGGTGGCGGCAGTTTCTTGTCTTAGAGATTTTAGTTGGCAGTAGTTAATGGAAAAGCACCAGCTGATCCTTGCTTTTGAGCAAGACATCGACCTCACTTTAAACTCTTAAGGCATGATACAGAATCTTACATTTTCTAAAAGAAATGTTGAAAATTATCTATTTGATAATAGATAATATTAGATAGATAATAGTTGTCCATACGTGAACAACTGAATGATTTACTCAACATTCACTGCTATTGAGCACTGGGGTTTCTTTGTGAATTTAAATTTTTATGGGAACACAAGAGTAAGCAAATCTAAATGAACATTTATTTTTCTTTGATTTTTGTAATTTACATTTGTTTTGTGTATGTTGTGTTTAACTCCAGTAGGCAGCTAAAGCACCACACAGCCATTTACTCGCTGCTCTGCTATGGAATAAGGGACAGGAAAGAAAAAGTGAGACAGCTTGAGGGTTGAGATAAATACATTTTAGTAAGGACAGCAAAAGCCACAAAAACGAGCAAAGCAAAACAAGGAATTCATTCATCACTTTGGGCTCCATCAGTTATGTTGATCACTCAGGGCAGGAGAGGGATGTGTTGCCCTAAGTTTTTGGGCAACAAAACCAGTTCTGGTCGGGCCACTGCTGCTCTTGCACTGCTTCATGTGAGGCACATTTGCCATTCGTGCCCTCTTTGTTCTGGCCTCCCAAAGAGTAAGCACCTGAATTTCACAAAAATGAAAAATTCCTGGCCAGGAGACAATAGCCCTTGACCACAATAGATATCTTCTTTATCTATGCAAAAAGCAAAAATATATACTCTTAATTGCTAAAAACTCAATTTCACACTTAATTGTTGTTGAGTATAGAAGAATGGTGGCTCTCCAGAAAAAGACTGAATTGTTTAGATAATGTATTATGATAAATTGAGCTTTTATAAAAGGAATGTTCGCAAAGGACAAAGCTATATTAGTGACAGAGTACAGAGAAGGGTTATTTCTGGTGTGAATTTTCCTCATAACTCCACTTGGAGTCTTTCTGTATACTCTGAAGTGTATTACTGGAGCTCTGAAGATGCATATTTTGATGGAAACGAGGTTGAAATCATCTACCTAAACACACTGTTTGCTGTGGTTTTAATCAGTTTTATAGAACACCAGATTTACATGTTTTTCAGTAAACTGAGAAATTTTCCCTTGGGAAGTGAAAGACACTTGCAAAGCACACCAAAACAAAAAATGCTTCTGTAACAAACTCTACTTCTCTCTCTGGGGAGAATCACAGAACTGTAGAATCATTAAAGTTGGAAAAGACACCCAAGATCATCAAGTCCAACCCTTAATAAAAGAACAAATAACACAAACCAGAAGTAACTGGTAGCAGATACTAATTGTATTACTTAATGCTCAACTGGAAGATACTCAGATGCAATGAGCAGCCCATCATTATAGAACCTGCTTGAAACAGAACAGAAATATAATTAATCAAGTAGAGTTCACATTTCTTAGATGCACAGAAGATATGACTTTAAAAAATTGCTTTTTTTTGTGAATTTTGAACAATTTTATCTAGAACTACCCTTGAACACTGGCCATCATTGCTTATGACTCACACTTTGCCAAGTAATTTTTAATAGCCACTGTTCTTGTCAACAGCTTCATTTAGTAGCTGCCTCATTACTTTTCAAATTATAGGAGAAAGTAATTCAATTTTTTGAAAACTACTAGCACTTTGAAGTCAATATTGATGTAAAGCTGCAGGGGAAAAGTAGCTAAATTTAATAAAAACAGCAGTTTCTAAATTAAGCTCTGGCATCTATGCTTTTAAATTGTGTTATGCTTATTGTAGATGTAAAATCAAAGATATTTTTCAAGTACACACCTGGATGCCAGCTCTGGAACAGAAAAATTATGAACAAGGCACAGCGGTGCTGGTATTTCTGGGTGAAGATTCTAAATGGGATTTAGTTCAACTGTGAAACTCATATTCTATAATAATGTAATTGCTAGTACAAAAGGCCAAGGTTGCCTGCAGGTGGAATTGACCCCTGTTTAGACACCAAGAGTAAAGACTGCATTGCTTGCACTACTGGTCTTAATAAGCTATACAGCCATCTCTGGTCCTTTTGTTGTCCCATGAACAAAGGTGGGCAGTGTTAGCAGAATTCATTTCATTGCAGTCATTGAACATTTTGATTGGAGAGCACAATCAAACCATGAAACTTTGACTTTGCCTCTTGCCCTTTTTATATTAATGAAATATATGCTAAAACATCACTGAAATCTTATTCATTCCATAAAAGGAAGGAAGGCAATGTTAGAAAATCTCCTACCATGAATCTACTTTGCCTCTTCACATGCTGTGGCTAAGGTTAAAAGACATAACAAATATTATGATTCAATACTCGACACTGGACAATTTTACAAAAGCAGTCTTTCACATCATTTTATGTATTTCTTTGACTATAGCTAAACAGATTCTAGGGTAGGAAAGAAAAGTTATAAGTATTATATTTTTAAAACTTGTTTAGGTGCCCTCTGTGAGACTAACATTTATTACTCTACATACCTCTCAACATAAATCCTTACCTAGTGATTGCTTGCATGCCTGTTTGTATGCCTTTATATAAACAAAAAACCAAAGCTACAACAGGTTTTTATTTCAAAAACATTTTTTCTTGGTTTTGCATGGGAGACAAGAAAAAGTCGCTTAGTTTATGTCATTTAATTTGCCTATTTCTGGAAATTTTTATGCTATCTGTTCCCTTGGAGAGTGTCTCTGCCTCTTATTTTGTAAGATTACTCATGCTGTTAAAGACTGATAAGTTCCATTCTTAAACAAGAGCAGTTGTTTTCTTTTCTGTATTCTCTAAAGATGATTTATTATGCATTTAAAATGATCGTGTGACAAAATCAATGTATATTTAGATTTTTGCATGAAATTCACCTTTATCTACAAAAGTGTGAGCGTCCAAAGCCACTTACCTTGTATTATCTGTTCTTAGGCCAGACTTAAGTATTTCATAGGTCTTAGACTAATTTGATACAGGGATAAATGTTGACATAATTCTAAATAATCAATTCCTCTTGCGTATCTACACCCTCATACATATTCTCTGTACTGGGAGATAATGATATTGCCATAAATTTTATTCTTAAATGGCTTTCTGTGAGGAATATTTGTACTGCAAACTGTTCATCAGTTCTAACCATGTTACAAAAACATACTGCAAGCAAAAATAATGTGTTTAAGGATTTGGTGGTCTATGACACAGATATCGTTCTTTTCACATTAGAACTATCTCCACATCCACATAATGGAGACATAATGCAGAGAGTTGCAGTTAATTGTTAACTTTTTAAACAAGTTCTTGTTTATCTTTTTATTGTCTTAAAGTAGATTTTACTATTGTGGGCATAAAATAATTTTTTAAAACCCCAAAACCAACGTGTATAACAAGCTGTACTTCTCATACCATGTTTGTAAACATGCTCAATATACCCAGAAAGAGAAATAACTACGATGTTTGTTTAAACTCTTGCAGTTATGCATATGGGAACCAATTCATCATTATATATTTGGCTTCAGATTGCTATTCATTTGATTTAGCCACACACAAGGTACAGAATTTCTGTTGTCCAAAAAGATGTATTGGGCTGTATCATTTATTTCTTTAGACATTCAGAATGAGTATGTGGGGAAAAAAACCCAAATGTAACCTGACAAAATCTAGAGGAATTGAGGAATTGAGGAAGTATGTACATGCGTGTAACCAACTGAAAAGGCACCTGAACAACTGCAAATGTGTATTCTTAGAACATCTTTACCTACGTATGAATAACTAAGAAACTTCACAGGACCAGATAGGCATAGACAAGATGTTGAACCACGCTTGAATTGCAAAAGATCTGTAAGCAAAAAGGGCTTAAGAGGTTTATATAATGTTCCAAGTATCCTTTACAATTGTCATTACCAATTTCCTCTGCCATAAAACTGGTGTTTTCAATCAGTCATCAGTATCAGCCACTTGAATATCCCCATTCCTGCAAGTGTGCAAGCCCAGGCTTGAGGGTGTCCTTGCCCATGGCAGTGAGGGTTGGAACTGGATGATCCTTTAGGCTCCTCCCAATCCAAACCACTCTATGATTATATTTTTCTATGTTTTCTACTACACAAATTAATTTAATAATTTTATTTAATTATTGAATTTAATACCTAAAACAGCTTCCTTTAGAAGATCTATTTGGGTATTTTTCCTCTTATTCTCTCTTCTTTATTTCAGCTAACAGGCAGTAATATCTATGTACTGCTCAATCTATAGGAAATATTCCACATAGAATCAATAATTTCAAAAATTGAAAAACACAAATAATTTGTGATTTGGTTTTTTTTTTAAGATTTGATTTAGTTTTATGTTTGTATTTTGGATGGAAAGACAAAACAAGAAGCAAAAAGAAAAAAAAGAATGAAAAAAGAAGAAAAAAAGTATCAGTGACAATGTGAAAAATTGCTTTTTGTTCCTAAATCTGGATTTCCTCAAGATTTCCCACATATTACTTTCTATGTCATACTTAAAAAATATCTAGCAAGTATACCTCACTAAAGTATTTTAATAATCATACCTGAGACTATCAATAATGCTACCTAGTTTTTTTGAGGACGGGGGGGAAATTTTGATATTAAGAGAAATCAAAAGGTTCCACAAATTAGATTACAAGCAAATTGTTCATTTCACAGTGTGACACAGGTGGAAAGCAGTGCAGTTAGGACTAGAAACACATATCCTGACTCCCAGGCTATTATGCTTCTCCAAATCTTGGCCAGTTTTGCATGCTAATATGAGGCTTAACACCTCTTGCCAGTCACATTTGATTGAATTTCATATTGCCCACACAGCAATTTCAACTAAACTAAGAAAGTGTTATGGTAGAATTGTTTTCAACACTACTAAAGAAGTGTTATGATAGTGAAGGGTTTCGTTTCAATCGATCCTTTTCCTATATTTAATCTATCTGAAAATATATGAAATTGTTTCTAATTCTTTCTATATAACTAATATTGTTTGATAGTTTTATTAATATTTTTGGAGGATTTTTTTTTCAGTTAATTGTTTTAGATGTTGTTTATGTTTTCAAGCATGTTCTCTTCCACTCTTTAATACTTTAGATGGCATTGTTGCTATGGAGTTAAAGCAATGAAGCTGATTATTTTCAATGGATTCACTTATTCAATTCTCTATGGCAGATGTGGGAAAGATCCCTGACTGGGAGAGACACAGATTCCTCCCACTTCCTTTCTTGATCCAGCAGCAGAATAGCTCAGGCAGAAATTTTCCCAAATGGGTGATCTGCCAAATGTTTCCCTTCTTCAGAACAATATGTTGGAAAATCTTGATTTACTCAATACTATTATGTTCCTGCTAGTTTTACTCCATGGAGAGATTTCTCTTTGTTCATGAAAAGGTGTTTGACATATTCTATAAGACAGTGCTCTACACTCTACCCAGAGTGCGACTGATTAGATTTTTCTGGCTCCCTTACCCTAGAACACCAGCTTTTTGAAATGTGTCTCATTAAAAATATTCTATTAGTGCCCCAGACCTACAGGAAGGCTTTTCTGGCATAGAATTGAGTTGCATTTAATTGTGGTGGAAGAAACTGGAATCAAACAGATTTGAGAGGCACATAGGACAGAGACAAAAGCTTCCTAAAGCTGGCATACCTCTGTCAAAGTCTGTGGATATAATGACACCTGGAATTACTCAGGAATGCTAAGATAGAAACCTCAGCCTTGTGCATTTATTCTCATGCTATCAGATGTGTCATTTATTAGGAAGCACTCTGAGTGAGAGTTTAATAAGTTTCAGGACTTACTAAACTCTAGTTTATTTCTAGTTAATTTTCAGAATTACTTCCTAAATTTTGAAAGCAAAATAGGACCGTTTGTTAGCGTTTTCTTACTTATTTCTGCCTTTTCCAAAGTAACAGTAGAATCAAAATCCAGTAAAATGGAAAAGGACTTCATCAGTGAATCAAGCAGCATTGTCATGCAACAGATCATTTAAAAATTGCCTATTGATCCTTCTATTCCATAAGGTCTTCATTGATAGCAGGAAAGATAGTCTGGATTATATTTGAAATAATTAGAACTCTTACTATTATCTCAGTTGATCTGGTTTGAGAACTAGCAGATTTAAAATAGCTGCAGACTGCCTTTGCTTTTCACATCTATATATGCAGGGAGAAACAGTGGTTGAATCATTTGAAACCACTGTTTGTCTTCTTCAGCCATCTGGCAAATTCCCTTCTAAACTGAGCTGATACAGTGGCTTCAGTCTATCCCATTGTCTGCATTTTTCCATTCAGGCTCTCCTCTAATTTATGACACCATTTAATAACCAGTCTCTATTATGAACCATAGTCCTACTGTGTGCTGCCAGCTCTGCACAAAGTCTTACACAAGCTGTGGGCTGTTAGCACTACATACATGCCTTCCATTAGTCATTCTATTCCCATTCAGGAAATAATCATCTATAATAAAAACTTGCACCTTTTAGGCCAGAAGGCTGTCAATGGTTTTCACTGCCTAATTTTTTGATCACTTTATCCTGCCAGATATGTGAAAGTATTTAGTACACAAAAATGCTGGACTTAAACTGTGTACCCCATCAGGTTTAGATGAGTGTGGCGCATTATGCCACCAAGGATCTTGTGCTGATGCTTAAAGTGTTTAGCACCTTCAGCTTAGGGAAACAGGGTCAAATGCAGCACTTCAATAAGTTAAACAAATTGCAAATTAAAGTTATGATAGTTTATAACCTCTGAATGTATTGTGTAATTTGTCTCATTAGAATTGGGGCACATCTCGATCTGTGTTGCTTTCTGCCATATTATATACTATTATACATTATATGTAATATGATATATGATATATAATGTCTAATATCATATTACATATACATACACATATATATATACATATACTTTTCAGGTAAATAAGAATTTGAAAATTACAAAGTTAAAAGCTAAGCCAAAACTAGAAACTCAATTATAGTTGAAAAAAATATGGATGCTCTCTTGAGAAAAGTTTTTTTTTTGTGTTGAATGACTGCAGGTTGTTTTCATATCCAGACCTCCCCAGCTTAATTTGAAGAGCTGGAAAAAGCAGAGCATTCATTATCTTCATTAAGAAAAACATGAAACAACAATTGGATTCTGTCTCATTCTGTTTGTCCTTACTTTGTGAAGGAAGACCTCAGGTCTGATGTCCTAGGCACAAACCAGACAATCCTCATACTAATTGTGGATTGGATTAAATTAAACTGACATGAATTTAGGTGTATATATGGAGCCTTCTGTATACCTGCCAGGTCCCACTAAGAGCAACAGAGAACTTACCAACATGTTTAATAAAGCCACAAAAGAGATGTAGTTCACCCCGAGTACACACTTACTGCCTTGTTCCCAAGGAGTGTAGTCATTCACTTTTGGTGACACAGGGTACTTTGGGCTTCCTGGGCATCCTGAAGAAGAGGTGTAGAGTCCTCCATAACTCCTGTGTGTAATTTACCACTATTTTTATTGTAACATATTATATAAACTAGTGAAGTATTACATGCTTGTTACATAAAAAATTGTATATGCTACTAAAAGGCTGTACTATTTTTGCAGCTACTCTGTGGCCAGGTCATGGGCTCTAGCATTGCTCTTCCTCACAGTTGATAGGCCCTTTTTAGATACTGTCATGGCAAAATATTGGGAAAAGAATTGTCCAGAGGTTATTCCCAATGAGAAGTGAGAATAGGCCTTTTGAGAGGAAAGACATATAGATTTAGAAAACACAGGAAAATATTTGTACTCAGGCTAAGTTGTGCAGCATGCTCTCAGTGCTAGAGAATTTAACCTGGGTCCATATCTAGTTTACTACGGAAAATGTTGCATTTGTGTCTCACGCCTTTGAAGTCAGATTTAGATGCTCATGTGGATGATTAAATGTTATTATGGAATCAATTCCAGAATAGTTAGGCTGGAAAACAGACTCTGAAATCGAGCCCAACCTTGATATTACCTTCTTCTAGTTGTTCTAGGTTATTAAATGAAAAGCATTGAACTGACATGGAGGAAAGTCCTTATAATGTATCAGCATATCTGTATTGCTGCCCAGAGGAAGAATCAGTGATTTAGTAGAGGATTTTGGAATAAAAATTTATCCATGTGTACTGAAAACCATTAATGCCCTTAAAGGCAATTCTGTACTTCTGCCAGCTTCCATATGAAAAACTTGTGTGGAGCTTTTAGATGCTTTAGGTTTCTGAACTGCCATAAGAGAATAAGTTTTTAGCTTTAAGTACCTTAAGATTTTTTTTTTTTAAATATGAGAAAAAGAGTATCTTGATATCAGCCTTTGATATCTTCTAGGTTTCAAAGTTTGAACATAAGAAAATTTAATCTGAACCTTACTTATGCTTTCTTTCACTGAAAGAAATTGAGACATTATTATATATAACACAAAGAACTTACCCAGAGCTTTAGCCAAAATATAATTCTATGGAGTGCTTGTTGATTTTGCATTTAAAAAATCATCCTGACAGCAACCTAGTCAAGACTTGGTGCAATGACATATGTGTTTTAATTCAGATATTCTGCCACTTAGCTATTGCTCTGAATACTGGATCTATTGCTAATGCATTTAGGGCCATCTAAAAAGAGCCTAGGAGTAATATTGCCAAAAATGCCCCCTGTGAGTTATAGTATTTCTAAACAAGAAATCTAGCTAGGGACGCAAGAATGCTTTTTCATTGAAATGGTTTTAATATTCATGAACAATTAAGACATTCAAGCATTTTTGCCAAGGACTTTTATCAATCCCAGCTTCACCCTTCACACTCTATTGCTCAGGAATTATCATACAATCAAAATTTTAGTTACAAAATTTAATAAATATAGTATGGATTTTGGTTGTTTACTTGTATCTCATTGCCTTAGATTAGCCTTCAGAGCCTTCATAAATTCATGATATAGATTACCTATAGGAAGCAGCTTTTCTGCTGTCATTTTATAGGCATGGCATCCAGGGTACTGCGCTGTACTTCCAGTAGAAAATCTAGCTGTCATTTGGGAATACTTCATGACTGTCTCAGAGAAGCTGGCTTTCAGCAAACCTACACTAATCTCTTTTAGGGACTTTTAATTATCTCTCTCCCAATACATTGGATGAATGGGTTATTTGCAATAATGTTAAAATAGTTGTAGTGAAATATTACAATTCCTAGTAATTAATTGAAATGTGCCCCAGGTCTAGGTAACCTTACAAGAGAGTAGGATTAAAGCTGAAACAGATAGAATTTTAGTCAGTTCCTTTGAACTGTCAAAAAAAGGCAGACATCCTGAATGAAATTCCGGAATTACAAGTAGATAGATCATATCTAATTATTAATTCAATGAGCGAGTTAGGTGTATTACTGTCTGGAGCTGATCTGTGAAAAAAGTTTATGTGTTTGCTGGAAGCTTTGTTTTATGACCTGTGATGTAGTGCCAGGCCTTGGCACGGAAGCATGGCATGCTGTTTTGTTTGTGTACCTATGAGAGCACATAGTCCCAGACAGAGACAGCTCTAACACTGTGAATACCCTTTTAATAAGGGTTTATTTCATATTAAATCTGGTCACTGACTTCAGCAATGACAAGTATGTGTGTAATTCAATGCCTGTTCTTCATTGTTTTGTCTTTATTTAAATAAATAAATAAAATTCTTACTGAAGTTTATAAATCTTCTACCTAAAGTTGTCAGATATAAATATACTTGTCTCTGATTTGTAAATAAAAGGTCTGAGCATCACAGTTTGTTTTACATCACTTCAGAGAAAAATCATTTTCCTTGGAAAGAAATAAGATATTCTATTTAAATGCATTATATATTCTATTTCCAGCTCCATTCCTTAAAATATTAATATTCACTGCCTAGCAGGAAACATCACTCAGAAACTAACTATTACTACTGCAAGACTTTGCTAAGGATTAGTTTCTTTAAAATATTTGTGTGATTGGTCCTTAATTAAATGTTTAACTTGTGTTGTTTCAGTCAGAATTAGGAACTGTGTGCAGGTGTTAGACCTCTAAACATCACTGAGGTTGAAGGCCTTGTCTAATTTATCTTGCAAGCTCATTGCAGACTCTGGACATCTTTATTCCTACCGCATGAGTTAATCACTAGAGCTGCTTTCCAGAGCAAATACTGAAAAACAGCTGCATGTAAAAACAAATCACATGCATCCCTAGAGCATAGGACATGTGCATCATGCTTTCTCACAGGTATTTTAAGAGAATAATTCTCAAATGGCTTTTCCATTCCATTTAAAATTTCTTCTTACAGTCCAGATCCCATCCTAGAAAACTACTGCCAGAATAATTTTCTGGTGTCGATAAATTAATGATAATTTACCAGGACACACAATAAATTTCATTTTGGTAGAATCATTTGGGAACAGCATTTGTAACGTGCTGTGTGTGTAGCAATTAAGGTCCCTGAGGCAATCGAGGGAAGGGAATCCAAAAAACACAACCCTGAAAATGAAAAAAAATACTTGCTGAGAGAAGACTGTGCACACTAAGAGCAGAGGGAGTTGAAGCAGAAACATTCCCTAAGCTGCAGAGACCAACTCTGAGTAGCCTGACGCCCAACCAAATCTCTTTCAGCATGGTATTAATTAGCAACTCACTTAAGTAACAATGTACGTGCTAGAAGCATTACATCATCTGAACTTGTCACTGGCTGTTGAACAAATAGCTGTGAGGACTGGATACTATTGCATTACAGCTTCTTTGAGTCCTTTTACAAAATTCCAGGCATGGATTTAACAGAGAAACTGATGGGGTTTTGCCCCCTCTCCCTCTCTAAGTTGCCTCCCCTCTTCATTAAGAGCACTCTTCCAGCATACATTGAGTGTCAAGTGATGAGGGAAGTGGTAACATTTAACTGCATGCAAATACTGAATTCTTTCCAATTTTCCTTGAAGTTAATAAAAGACTCCCACTGAAGAAAATGGGAGTTACATAAGAATCTTACACTCTAAAAGAGCAATTATTCTAGACAATGAGCAATCTTTAAATTATCAATCAGTAGTGTTTATGCACATACTTGCCATTAAGCAAGGGCAAAAATACCTTTCATTTTGTAACCCGTGTAAGCACGTACATTACTTTTAAACACAGACTTCAACGTAATCTTTAGGTTCAAGATACTTTGCCACAAAGAACATTAATGAGTTTTTCTCCTGAAGACTTTCAAAAAAGAGTTTCTGCTTCAGAGAGGATCTATTGGAACAGAAATGACCACATGAACCCTTTAGAACATCTTTGTTTACCCAGTTAAATTTTTCATCCTATGAACATGATCTCCTGGGTTTGATAGAAAGCTGAAGAAGATTTCAGGGTGGTGTAGCATGCCTTTTTAATTTTCTTTCTTTTTTTTTTCCCCTCACATGAAACTCTTATGTTTGTTTTATCAATATAGAAGTTTGCAACCTTGTACTGAGAAATCCATAAGGATCATTTGGCACTAATCAGTGATGAAACTAGGAGAAAAATATTTGAAAAATACTATTTCAAAATCTCTGAGAGAAAAAAGCACCACACCTGACATCTGTGGAACATAAAGTGCTATGATTGAGTTACTCAGGATTATGGAAGGGGAAGTAATTTTCTGGAAAGTCTATAGTGTAATGATGATGATGATGTGAGGACCTGCTTATGCTTTCTTTCTCAAGCAAAGAGTGGTTGTGTTCAGAATCCCCATCTGTGCTGGTACTTGGTTAAAAAATGAAGTAGAACTCTGCAAAGAGATTCAGGTGAATGTGCAAATATATATAGCAAAGCAAGACTACAGCAAAGTGACTCTAGTATTGAACACTGAATGTATGGTGCAGAACTTTCTCACAATAGAAGAGGCTTGAAGTATGAGATCTGCATTGGCAGAGATCTAAACTTAAGATTCTGAAATATTTCTGCAACTTCGTTTCTTGAACACCCAAATTATTTCAAATAACTACCCAAAAATTGGTTTCGAATTTTGTAATTTTTGTTTGCTTATTTAATTCTTTTCCTCAGGTTAAAATCTTAGATAATTTATTGTTTAAAAATCAGTCCAAATAAGTTCTTTCTTTGTAGCTCAGAACTGATCTGAATAAAACTCAGAAACTTTAAAAGAACTCTCCTTCTAAAAGAAGTCTCCTTCTATGCCTCAGAAGGTATATGCTTTCCAAGCAGCAATTTTCAGGCTCTTATAACTTTCTGGAAAGGTTATTCACTAGGTTGAAATTCATCATGTTTATTTCAGTGTGCAGTCATTTCAGAAAGCATTGAGCAGAATGTCATGTGGATGCATCTTATCACATTTGAATCTCACACTGCACATTGAAACAAATAACTCCATGCATTTATATCAATTTGCAATCGAGTAAGTTGTTTGGGTGTTTTTTCCCCTTGATGAATTTCTCTCTTTTTTAAACATTTTAATATTACACACACTCAAAAGAGGCACAGAATTCTTTTCCTTTTTATGTGCAATTACTCACCACCACCATTTTTAAGAGCAAAGGAATTTTGTGCAAATAATATGTTAATGCAACATTAGTCATGAGATTTGTTTAGAACTTAACAGCACAAGTCAGAAACTTATCCACAAAATTATGACTCCTACAACAATGTTAAGTTAGCACATTTTGCATATATGTGAGAAATAAATAAAAAGAGGTACAGTTTATAGAGATATAAAGTGGTATGTATGAAGAAGATGATGACATTTAAAATTAGAGGTCCTGATGCATCTCTAACTTACCTTGGATTAGTTACAGCTGCTTTAGAAAGTGTAATATGAAAATGTGTGATTTCTATCTGATTACTTTTTCAAGTTAGTGCACACAATGTGGACTCTCCCCAAGATATTATATACTGCAAACTTCTCTGAAAATGCTTCTTGATGGGTTTGTCAACTGATGGATGACAAATAATAATTTTCTCTGGAAAATATTCTGCCTAATTTTTTGGACCATTTTACAATAATTAATAATTCTGCAAGATTCAGACAAGAAATTTGAACCCTCAATTATTTATCATGTAAAATTACATCAAAAATATTTAATTTAAAATTTAAACATTTTAATGCCCCATTAGAGAAAATTGAGATTAATTAGGATACTGTTTTTAAGTAACCTGTGCTTCATTCCTAGGGTGTCTGTTGCTACACTTGCTCACTGGTTTTGATCAAAAGCATGGTAACAAAGTTGCTGGGTGTGCAAAGAAATTAAATGGACAACTTTTTTGAGAGGCTAATTCCTTTTTGGGCTCTATATGTGCCTCAGTGGAGCCTGTGATTAACTATGTCTTGGACAGAGCTGTCTCCATTAAGGAATGATCTTTCCTTGAGTGTACTTTCAATTTCAAGGTCAGTAGGAGCCACCGGAATTAACAACTAAATATATTTTAAGTAGTAATGGTCAAAGTTTTCTTATTGTGCACAATTAATGAAAGCAAACAAAAAAGCTAAAAGTACTTCAAGAGGTTTTTTATTTTACTTTTTCTAGTATCTTACTTCTGAAAGATTATTGTGGATTTTTTTCTTTCATAGAGTTGGTTGCCTTAGAAAGGTCAAAAAAAGCAGTAACTTTGGGGGTATAATTGGAAAACTCTTTACCCAGGTGATGCTGGGTTGCTTAAGACAATGTAGTAATATCATACAGGAGATGATCAGTCTTTATTAATTTTCTTTATGGGGATTATTTGAACGGCACTGAACAGCATTTTTGACTGTTATTGCTGGTTTTTATTTTCAGTTTAGCAACAAAAACAGGTCTGAAGGGAAAATAATTTAACCCATCCAGTTTTTGTGGTTTAAATACTTCTTAAGTGTCCAACCAACATTTCTTGGCTTGCTCCAATAGCACACCACATCCCCTAGAGCTTTTCATCCATTTACTGAACACATCTGGGTTTGACTGCTTAGCCACCATGGTTAGATAAAACACTTTAATTGCATGGCCATAGACTATTTTGAATGTAACTTCCATATAAAAAAGTAGGTGGGGTCCTGAAAGCTATAAAATATCAAATTGTGATGGAAAGATACTTAGAGTTACAACTTTTTAATGGTAATTTGTATTAAATAGTAGTAAGGTTTAGCAAAATCCAAATAAATAGTAATTGAAAACACAGATACAGGATATTTTCAGTCTATGTTTCTCTTCAGAGTTTTCTCAATAACTGTGTGCATGAGGACATTTATTAAATTATAGGGCTAAAAATAAATTAAATTATTGGGCTAAAAATGTTTTAGCTATGGGTTTACAGTCTGGTGACACAAAATTTTGAAGAGACAATGAAAACATGTTAATCTGCTTACAGTGCTGAAAGTAAGGGAAGAAAAAATAGAAAAAAAATATTATAAAAGTAAAAGCAGTATCAAAGACACATTTATCCTGCCTTTGAAACTATGTAATATTGACACATTTTGATTAAAACATTCAATTACTGTATCTTTACCTGTGGCGTATCCATTCACTCTTGTTTACATGATGCATTTCCAATCATCAGTATGATTTTTTTTTCCAGCTTTGATCTATGTAATCCTGTTTGTTGGTGTCCATTGCTAAACAGACTAGTTATTTGAGTTATACTTTTAAAAATATTTGAAAAGTAATCCCTTTCTGTCTTAAATACTGCTGGTCTAGATAGAAAATAGATGCTAATTGCTGCATAGTCAGGCTCAGATGAAACCATTGAGGGCTTGTAAAAACTAATTCTACACAGTGCACTTTTTTAAAAACTGTGCTGTGATAATGGTAGGGAGTTACTACTGATCCCCTAAGCATCTTCCACTTGGGCAGTAAATGCACTAGAAGCCTTGGTTAGACTAAAATTCAGAGTGGATTGTTTAATCATAAAAAACCTGGAAAGGTGTTGTTGCTAGATTTTGGCCCACAATTAGGAAGTTGATGTGAGATTGTTTTTAGTGATTATTTCCAGAATTATGACTGTTATATTTCCAATATAACATTAATCACAAGATTTTAGGAGTTTTGGGGATATTGGGCATATTGAGCAGTATTTTGAAAGCTGACAGAACCCTCTCACTATGGAAGAAGTCATTATCTAGTCCATATTATCTTTCTAAACCAGGATAGATTATCCAAGTAAACATTATTTTCTGATGGAGATATTGAAATACTCCTGAACTGGTTTTGCCTGTGTTTACTTTTCCCATCTCTTTGAGTTGTTGTTTTTTGTTGGTTTTTTTTTTCTCTTGTACTGTCCTATGTCACTTGTTACATTGTATCTATTACCCTTTATTACCAACGAATATGGAAAAGAAGTAATTTATTTTCTTTCTACAGTGACCACATTTTTATTTGGAGATATTATGTCACTCCTATGCCTTTCCTGTTTAGCTGTATCTTCATCAATGTACTGTATTTTTCAGTCAACTTACCACTCTTCTAGAGGATTTTTGCTGGTGCTGCTAACTGAACTCTACTTTTAGGCTCTGCTCTCTGGTGACTGCATCTTAAGTTTAATGAACCACATTAAATTTTTAAAAGACATTATTTTATTTTAATAGAATTTGGATAACAACTTTATCACAATGGATGTGGTCCTGATATCTTATATTCAGTGAGTAGTCCTTCTAAACATCCTCCTGGTCACTGACTAGCTTGCTGTTTCTCGTTGTATATTCAGCTGATTATTCCAGCCTAGGGGTAGCACTAGTTTTCTCATTGGTCTGAATCTTGTTTTTTTAAATCAACTTATGCTGAGACAACTTTTAATTCAAATCCTGCCTTGCCAAAAGCTTGTGGGTTGTCTCTGCATGGTATTGTTTGTAAATGGAACAAATATGCTCTCTATTTCATCATCTATGTCCCTAATGAAAAATAGACCACACCCAGAGCAGAGAGCTGTTGGAATTATTCTGAATATATTCTGCTATCTTGAAAGTAAACTAGTAATAAACTTACTCTGATGAGTTGTTTACATCTATGCTCATGTTGTACTTGTGTAATACTCATTCTTAGTAGTTAGACCGAATTTTCACTTTGTAGGACGTGTTGCGTTTCATTTCTTGGAAGAAGTCTTTTTTCTACACAATAGTTGCTTTCTATGTCTGCTATTCTAGATATTGTCCAGAATATTCCAAAATGGGAGAGTGTCTCTCTGGTAGATGACAGGTTAGCTGCATTCATTGTTACCACACAGGCCTGTGTGTTGAATGATTGTGGGTCTTGCTTATTTTGTTTCCTCAATTCCATGAGCAGGTGTGGACTGTCTATCACCTCTGAAGCGCCTTTGGTCCCTGTCATTTCTTTCTAGAAGAAAATAATTCCAGTATATCTTCCAAAATACATGTGGCAAATTTTGGCATGAGTTAGATTACTCTTTAGAAAACAGATTTTTCAAAGTCCATTGATGATATATTCAGGTGGGCCACTGCAAACTCACCTAGCTTCATTTAACATAGCTTGCAAAAAAAATAAGCAAATGCTGAAGATTATTAAATGAAGCTTGATGATTTTTTTGGCAAAAGCAGAAAAAACTAGGCCCCAGTTGTAACAGAGATGTCAAGTCTTCAAATACTGAAGTGAAAATTTAACTTTCATCTTTTTTATGGTATGCTACAGGTCCTTGTGTTTATGGCTGGAAATGGATCCTTTCTTAGTGCCCGTATAATTACAAAGGTCAACTTTACAGCTGGTTAAAATCTTGAAAATAATAGAATATTAAAAAGGCAGCTTGAGATGTTAGGACATCATAGTAGAATATTTTCTTTTGAAGTTTGTCAATTTTATTTTTGTGATAAAAATTGAGAAAAAATTTAGAAGCTCGAAATACAGCACTTGTTGCTGACTTACAGGTACATCATAAACTGAAAGATTTAGTTCATTTTGAATTTGAATTAACACGTTGGTACTCCTCAAGAACACAGTATAATAAAAATTTGCATTTTACTTTAACAAATGAATTTATAATTTAGGAACAAAAAAGCTTGTATATCTGGACATGCATTCCTAATGTAATCCAAGTAATCCTGTATCTGCTTTGCACAAAGTACCTGCATGTTGCTCTCAGAAAAGTAGCTTTTTAGAGTCGCTTTACAATGAAGTAAATGAGTGTCAAAAGGAACCATTCTTCTGACAGTGCAGTCCATGGAATAGAAGAGAGGGAATTTGCCAGTGCCAATTTTGTTTATGCTGGCAAGCTTTGATGTAAACTCAAAATATTTTTGTTTACTTTTAGGGTCTTAGAGGGCAGATTTTATGTTCTTAAATTACTTTACACATATTTTCAAAATTTGCTCATGAACTCTGCAAGAGCTAGGTGTGTTTGCAGTAAGGTCATTTTGAAGGTGAACGTGCATAAACAGAGCAAGTAGAAAAGTCAGCCGATGTTCCTGAGCTTAATCTCAAATCTGCAAACTTTTTTTTTATTAAATTTTTATATAACTATGTTGTCTTTTGCTAGATATGTTGCTTTATAAGAAAGCTTTAAACAGTCTTTCACTTCTAAATATGAGAAAGTTGAATTTGGAAGGAAGATTACAGCATGTATAAAAAAGCCTCTTGCTACTTCACTTTTGGACTACTCTGCCATGTCTGTCTGAAAAACAGCATTTCAAGTTGTTATTTAAGCCATGTATGAAACACTGAATGGAGAATTTTTAAGAGGCTTATAAGCCTTTTGGTCTTCACTTGATCACTCATTTATAGGTTGAGAAATTTCTTGCCTGCTTTAGATCTGTGTAATTGATTTTTCATTTTCAGCTGTGCATAGTTAATATTATATAGGTTTAGCTGACTTTAATCTCTTTTCTGTATTGTCAGACTTTCAATGAATAAACCATCACATTGTAAAAAACTTTTCAGTGATACTAACAATCAATACTAATGACTGAACTCAAAAGAATTTGATATTTTTAGACCAAAATTTTTGCTTTAGAGCCAGAAGACATTTGAAAACATTCCAAGAAATGAGAAATATCAGACACTTTAAAACCCAGTATCTCAAATAGGAAACAAGTAACAGCAGATCACGTTTAAAATCACCTCAGAAACTGCTGCTCTCTTAGAAAAACTAGAAGAGTTTGGATATCAAAATCAGATATATACTAGGACTGTAGTATTAAATGTAGACAGGAAAACATCAATACCCTTCCATATGTAGATATTTTACTTGCTACACTTCCATTATAAAATAGAGGAAGTCTCTTGCATTCATACCACATACACATATTTTTTTTTCCTTCATGAATCCACATCCTGCACTTGACAGGCCAAAACTGCCCCTGAAATCAGAACTGGATCCAACACCTTTCTGTTTTCTTTTTGGCAAATGCACAGAAACATGCATATTCCCAGTTATGTATATATTCCTCTTTATTTTAAGAACTCCCTATTCTCTTAAGCATGATGTTTTATTGATGTAAAGTGGCCTAATTGACATAAATAGATAGGAAATGTCACCACATGATGCGTCACTGTGGACACAGGAACAGATGTGCTGTTCAGAAATCTGTGGTTTAAATGTCTGTAATATGTGATTAAAGAAATATTTATTTTTCAAAAGTAAAAGATTTACTCACCACAAAAATGTTGCCTGGGTAAAGTTCATGTCTGTCAATACTTCATGCTTTTAATAACTATGATGAATATTATACTATAAAGTTCCCATTAGTTAAACTGTATTAGGATCACCATAGTATCTTTCAAAAAATGAAAGTCACCAGAATATATTTCAGACACCTATTTAATTATTTCAGCCTTTTAGTTGCCTTCACATAGGAAAATCTGCCATCAAAAATAAGCCAAACTGAGCAAAAACTATGGAATGGAGTGTAAGTGGTACAATTACATATCTAAGGAAAATGTAGCACTTTCCAAAAAAGAAAAAAAAAATCTCTTTTCAACATTCAAATCTTTTTGCAAGATCTATGGAATATAGCTTAAAAGAGTTTTCACACCAATTTTCTTTAATACTCCAAAGCAATATTTCATCCATTGACTGTAACTGAAAAAATCATTTGGTGTTGAAGATAGAGGGATAAAGAGTCTAAAACTTTGAGTTATTGGAAATAAATGGATGACTGTCATGAATTTCATAAATAGTGAACTCATGATTATTAAGAAAAAAATGCAATCCTTGCTTATTGATATGGTTTGTGGCTTTTTTACCCAGAAATGATATTGTTACATAATGGTGTTTAAGGATGAAGAAAATAGTCGCTTATCTAACTACAACTTCTCTTGGAAATAAGTGAAAGGGCAAAACTAGAAGGGGAAAGAAAATAAAAACAGGGATTTTTTTTTTTAATGGAGAAAGAATATTGATCAGGCTCTAAGATAAGAAAATTTTTATTGTTTTTTTTATTTGGTGTTATTAATACCTTATTCTCTGTTCTTGTAGCTGCTTTGCACAGAAATATCAAAATATAGATACTTGGTTTCTGACAATAGGGGTGAAGGTATGTGACCAAGCCATGATGGCAAATATTATGTTCCAAGTTTGACAAGACCTAATGTAAAATAGTTATTGAGATTTATGATTCAGAGTGCTGTGCCCTGGCATTGCTGGAAACAAAAAGAGTTTTCATGTCCTTTGCCACAGCCCCTGTTAAGGCCTGAACAATGGAATTGTCTTGCTTGGCAGACAGAATAGGGAATCTGAGTTGTCTTCGCTCAGGAATGAAATTGAATATTTCTTGCTGTGAAGAGTTTTCCATTTACTCCATTGTTCAGACTGCATTGATTCAGACAAATTGATTGTCTCTGTGGTAACAGAATCATGCCAAGGGATGACAAAAGTTAAGTCATCTGTGACTAAAATTCAGTCAGTTTTTAACACTGAATTTCTGGAGGCACTCAGATGAACTTCTGGAGGCGTCATAACAGCTGAAACACAGAGGGCACACATTGAAATTCTTTGTAGCACTGGCTACAAAATGGGATTAATTTTTTTTTTTTTTAACTTACAATTTTTGTCATGTGGCTTTAGTTTATGAACCCCTAATAACCCCTTAATTCCTGGGTATGGATTCTCTCTTCAAGGCCCAAACACTTATTTGCACATAGCCAGATATTGGTCAAATGACCTTAAGCATTACACTTAGGCAAGGTATTCTGCAAAGGCTGTCTTTGAATTCATCACCTCCATAGATTGGCATCATAAGCATTGACCAGTTAGGCTCAATCCACTCTTAATCAAAAGTTTAATGTAATCTTCATTTACAGTGTGTTTTCTGGTTCTGTATTTTCTTGCTAATGTACTTTATATAAGGATACTTATGTGAATATATTGTAAAATAAAATATAAATGTGTTTGTTCCTGTAAGTTTATTTATAAATAATTTACGCTGCCTAGATATGGATTTTGTTTAGAAGAAGCACACCCCAGATATCTTTTCATTGAGGAAGCAGGTCTCAGGTTAGTAAATGTAAGCTTTCAGTAGGCATATTTTTATTAATTACCTTCTGTGGATCACTTGTGGTCCAGGGGATTCCCCCAGGGACCCTAGGATATAGTTTGAAAACCACTTATTCTAGAAACTGAGGGGTTTTGCCAGCCAGTAACTTTAAAAGATGACTTTGAGATGATGGCATTAGTTTTCTGGTCACAGAACATCATATCTTTCCTTAAGAAGAAAGATGAGGAAGGACAGCACTGTCTGGAAATATTTGTTATGCGCAGAAATATTGAACATCAGCATTAAACTTTTATTAAATGGCTGGGACTGAGCACTGATGGTTTATATTTAGAATTTTTTGTTGTTGTTTGTATTATGTTTTACCAGTAGAATATTCCTTTGACCAGAAGAAAAAGAAAATCTAACTCAAAATACAGAAAAACATGGAAATTGTGTTAAATCATAGAGTTCCAGGAAAAAAACCATAAAAATCTGAGAAAATCACCCATCTAAATCTCAGGCCAATAATTTAAGCTGTCATTTTTGCCATTCATCCAGCTTTTACTGGGCATAATTAGAACGATTGGAAAATTAAGGGACAACACAGAAAAGAAAAGCATAGTTTTTGTTCACCTAGTGAAAACATATCATCAAAGTTTTCTAAATAGATTTAAAAAAAACTTACTAGCACAAAGATTGATAACTCACAGATCTTTTGGGAAACTTAAGTATTACTGTAAAATTCTGAGAACCCTACTGATGACCCTTCCTTGTGAAAATTCAGAGATGAGAGCTGTGCAAGGGAAAAAAAAGAACTTTTGGAAGTTCTTGGAAGGTAACTAAATGTCTTCAGCAATTTCTGTGAGATATTCTGGAAAAAAGTCTGGATTAGTGGAAATTTCTCCTAATCTTCAGTGCGCCTGTAATCGGGTCATATAAAAGTTATCCAATTTATAAGTTAAGCTTTTAAGTTAAATAGTCAAAATATGTAAAATTAGGAAAATAAATTGTTTCATAGCCTTGCATTTGTGATATAATAATTCAATGCATCTTGGCATCCTTTTCTTTGCTTCAGTGAGAAACTTTAGCCTGTTCAAAAAAATGTAGTCCATCTGTTTCAAGGTCCATAGACATTAAAATGTAACATGGTGTGTAAGTGATTTTGTTGCCTTCAAGGTGCCAGAATGAAACAGACCTGCCTCTTCCCACATGGACCATTAAGGCAGTGATGCCAGTGATGTCAGGATGCAGTTTTTATCTTTAACTGCTCATTAAGTGAATGCATGTTCCTGGGAAACTCAAACTCTGCTGACCTCTTTAAACCTTTGTTCAGATTACAATCGGTAAATTCATTCATTCAGGAAAAATAGCATGTGACATACCAGAATAATTACAATTAACCAACACAGCATTAACTTGGATTATCTAAGACTGAAATGAATGATCAGTCTCTGGTGGGGAAATTCTCATCAAAGAAAAGTGAAGTATAGACAAATAATGAATAAGAAAAGGAAATTACAATTAACTAATGAACACTAGATGAACAGAAAAATATGCTTGGTATGTGAGACAATAAGTAGTTCATTTGGGAAAATGGATGTTTGAGGATAAATATTTCTAAACAAAAACACTCTCTTGCCTGGGCCTTGTTGGAATAACCTATGTCTAAAGCAATGATTTACCTTATTCTCACCCCAAAAATATGTTTTCAGTATATTTAGACTCTATTTTAGCTGATAAAGTTTATTGTCTTTATTCGGTTTGATGATATCCTGTATTGAGGTGTATCTGAAAGAATTGTGGAAAGGGGATTTGTCATGTGGACAACTTTAATCTTGGCACAGACCAAAAATACTATTTTAGTGAAACTAAAATACTTTTTTCCTGATAGAATCTCTGGTACAGCAGGCACAAGGTATAGTTTTCTCCTGTGCTTGAAGAAAGTGGTAACTGTGAAAAGCAAGTTCATATTTTCAGACAATCTATGGAAAAGAAGGGATTGTATGTAACAATAACACTTTATCCTTTTGCATGTATTGAATTTCTTACATTTCTGTCTGTGTAAATGCTCTCCCATCAAGATCATAATACAAAAAGTAAACCTCAGTTTCTCTCAGAATTTTATGTGGTTCTCTTATTCAAAAACATGCCACTTTGTCTTTAGGGTAACTCTTCTGCCTTTAAATAACTCCTCTGTTTAGAGTTTTTTTATTTTACTTCTGTATTTATAATGCTGAGAATTCCTTATGGAAAAGAAATTTTGATCGAGTCACTACCATCAATTTTTGAATATAGCTAGTACTGACTCCTGCTAACTATGCATGGCTTATTTATGGTTACAAACTGTTTATAAGTATTCTTATAATTCCTTTGAGTTAAAGAACCCAATTAAACCAAATAGCCTGAAAACGCCACCTAAAAGGTTTGCTTAAAAGGGAGATTCATCACTTCTCACGCAAAGAAATGTATCACAACTGATGCAGTTGCATCCTGTGAGTCAAGACAAGGACAGCCACTGTGGGAATAGGCAGACATGTGAGCCATGGAGATCTGTCCTCTGGGACAAGGCTTGGTGAGGTGGTGAATGAACAGAGGGGACCATCATTTATTGCCCCCTGTGAAGCATGGCTACTAAGGCAAGTATTTACCAGGCATCCAAGTACAACTCAAATGAGCTCTACTCCAGCTCATATGTTCAGGGCAGGGGGAAGACCACGCTGTGAAATATTCATGTTTTGTGACTAGTCTGCAGAAGAAAACAAATCCACAGAGAGTTTTCAAGAGACAGGCTACCCCTGTATAGACCACTTATCTGCCTAGCAGCCAAAAGTAGCAAGTTAGGAATTAAATAGCACGAGAAACTACAAGAGACTGATTACCTAAGAAATGTTTTCCAAATTAAAGATTCAAATCAATTTGAATTGTGTAAGCACTTGAAAATATTTACTTCAGTTTGACTCTTCAGTGCTGCCAGGCTCTCGCTTGGAAGTCATCATCCTGACTCCTTGCAGTAACCAAGGAAAAGCAGCACTTTCAGGAAAGAAAACACAATTAACATTTACTGGATTACAGGTATCCTTCTGACACAGGAAATGAGCTCTCAGCACTCACTCTCTGCTTTATTATGGTTTCAAAATCCTGTAGCCATGCACCAAGTTCTCACACCAGAGCTGTGCTACCCCTTTGCAGGGGTACAGTGCTAAGGAAGCTGGAGAATTCAGTCTATCTTCAGACTGCCATTATAGGACAGGAACTCTTACTTTCAAAGTTGAATTATTTGGAAATCAATGAAAATAGATATAAATCAGATTGTATCTGCCCTTGAAAGTAGTGCTTTTGGATAACTTAAATGAAGACAATATGCATGAACCTCCTCAATGAACCTCCTCAGTGCTGAATCAGCTTTTATCAGTTTTTGTTTAAAAAAACAGACCAGGCGCCAGTTACTAGGGACAGCCATCATTGGGGTCTTTAGTTCAGTAGGGTACAAATATACCGTAAAATTAAAACCCAGTGCTCTGTTTCTGCTGTCATGAAGCCATCAATAAACTCACAACAACATGGTCTCTCTATAAAGTTTAATGTAAGCTGCTCCTATGGCCAACTTTAACCTACTGTGAATGGGTTTCATTTAGTTTCCCCATCCTCTGTATACAGTAGGCTAACAATCTAGGAACCATATTTTATTTTCAGCTTCAGTTTCTTTTCCACTGAAAATAAAAAAAAAAACAAACAAAATGTATTCATCCTTCCGGGTTCCAGTCTTAACATGCTTTAAAATACTATAGTATTTTACATTTAGAGACTATCAACTAGAGGGCTTTTCAGGATCTAATACAGAGGTACTGCTTTACACCTCTCAGAAGAACAGCCAGTAAATTGAAAACCAAGAACTGTTTAACTGGGCACAGTAATCCAGTACAATAGTGCCACTCACTGCCTCTCACACCAGAGAGGGGACTATGAAATCTTAAAACAAATTAGCAATTGTATCCTAGGGAGGATCTAAATCTACAGCATTATGAATAAAGTTCAAGTGCTGTGATATCAACATTCACAAAGTAATTCATACCTCAGAGTCCTTCCCTGTGACCCTCATTTCTGTTGGTTTCCTCTTTTTACTATTCAAGATTCAGGCATTTCTTGACCTTCCTTTTCCTGGGACAGTTTCTTTCAACTTCACACAGCCAGATCTCTGTAGCCTGTTTTATGTAGGGCTGGTTCCTGCCTCCTAACGCTCCCTTTGAGCTAGCAAGAATTAACATTTCCATAAAGCGTTCCATTCCTTATAAGAGAGATATATCTCATATGTTCTATAGCAGATATCATCCTTGCCTCAGCTAATGAAAAATAAATATAGAATTAGAATAATAGTTTGAGGGTGTCAGGGTAAAAAATAGAGTACTAGCTTTTTCACTGTAAAGCTTGTCTCAAGTGGCAGCTACAAATAACAGTCTCTGATATATAAAGATCCATAACACATAGAAAACAACATCACATCTCTTGCATGGATGTACACAACTATCACTTTCTGTTGTGGTTTTGCCACAGTTCTACCACAACTATTTTATCTTTTCAACAAAAACAAAGGTGAACTTCAGCTTGTGTCCGCACCTTGCCCCACACCCTACACAGTGGAAGGTCTTCTAGTGCCTATGGGACCTGTCTCATAAATCAAAGAAACAGTAAATACTGTTTTAGTATGTGGTCTCTGGTGTTTACAGAAAGATACCTTGTGGACAGGCTCATGGTGTCAGCAGGCAATGGGCTGTGACAGCAGGCACAAGGAGAGGTGCATGGGGTTACACTAGGATTGGGCGGCTGAGACCTGGGCTGACTCTCCAATATGCAGGGTTGCCTCTAAGTTGCTAGGGCCTGTCTCTAAAGTTATTAAGGATGACTTCTGCTATCACTGACTCCTCCTCAGCTGTGGACCTACTCGTTGCAATCCCTGCCTTTTTGTGGCCCAAAAGGCAGAGGAGGGAATGACAGAAGGACAGACATTGTGGCTGCCGGGATAAATGCAAGTCTTTCATGGCAATAAGGTACAGTGACAGAAATCTCTGCTGGATGCGTGACAAGATAAGTAGGATCTAAGAAAAAGGAGACAGATTCTTATTGCCATGCAAGCACTTTGCAGCCCTGCTCACACCATAGAGGGAAAGCAAGGTTTAAGAAGAGGATCTGTTCCTGATACTGGAAGAACACCCCTGGAAGGGAGAGTGAAATATGGCCGTGACAGCAAATCCAGTGAAAGGGTAGTACAAACAACTGCTTCTTAGTCTTCTTAGCGATTAACACATGTATCTGAAAGGTTAGACACTTCTGTATTGATCCTCAATAACTGTTCTCCCCTGGCTATGACAAAAAGTGCTCTCAGATGCAGAAACACAAGTACAGGTCATATGTGTCCAATACCATGGAAAATGACAGATTCTTTAATGATTCAAAGAACACAATGCTGCCTGCAATCGCTTAAACCACTTCCTGCAGCTCCCTCTTACTCTCAAGAGTACTTAAAGGTGACATATTTTCTATGTGCTTCTGACTCACATCATCTCTTGGCTGCACAACCTTATGCTCTGTCATTACATTCAGTTTCATCCTTGCATAAGAAATCCTCTTGCACTGTACCTTGTCACCAACAGTTACAGAGTGAATGATCTCTGATCCCACTGTCCATTGAGATATATACTGAAAAAAGGAGTTAATTTAGGCAGTTGCATACCTGGTAAAACACTAAGAAATATAAAACCACATGACTGATTCAGACGAGTTGTATCCAAAATCATATTGTCAGGGAGAGACTGGTGATGAAGATGAGTAGCTCCAAATCTCATGAAAATTTAGGTGAATTTTTCCCTACATGCTAATATCATGATGCTGATTGATTTTGTCAAGATTTAAACAAGTGGTTTCAGGCTTTTTTTGCCAGACAAAGAGTAGTACAACAGGCATTTTTTGGCCTAATTTTATGAAAGTAAATGCACATTGCTGTGCATTGTCATTTGATAGTTTTGATATGGTGGCTAAGAACTCCAGCAAGATCCTGTAGGCAAACCCCATCCTTATCTCTTGCTGATATGAGATAGATAAGAACAATAATATGTGTTTCAATAGAATAAAGAAAGTCTGACGTAAAGGGCTCAATTAAAGATTTCTTTAATTTAAAGAAATTTCCTTTCTGAAGATTTTGTTCAAAATAATTGCCTTACATAGCAGTTTTGAGCTATAAATATTTTTGGTTTCCTTCTGTTCAGTAACATCATCTATTAATACTGCCTTTTACAAGAGGGAAGGGAAAGAAAAATGCAGTATATTTAGATGTAACCTGAAAATTTTGCTGAGAAAAAGTTCTGGCAAATCTCTGATGAAAATCCACAAATCAAAACAACGGTAAAATATTTTTCCTAATATTTTTTATTAAACTTGCATACTTAACTTTCAAAATAAATCTATATGGTAAAAATGTTGGAAATTTGATTTTCTAACCTTTGATTGCAGAATGAAATTTACAAGTTTATTTAACCATACACTTTACTGTGAAAATGATAACTGTCCCTTCCAAACCCTTTTGATAGGATATGGGGGCCTACAAGAAGGATAGAGAGGGATGTTTTACAAGAGCATGTAGTGACAGAGCAAGGGGGAATGACTTCAAATTGAGAGTAAATTTAGATTAGATATTAGGAAAAAGTTCTTTAGTGTGAGGTTAGTGTAGCACTGAAACATGTTGCCCAGAGAACTTGTTCATGGCTTATCCCTGGAACTGGTCAAGGCCACCCTGGATAGGGCTCTGAGCAACCTACTCCATGGAAGATGACCCTGCCCGTAGTAGGAGGATTGGAACTGGATGTTCTTTAAAGTCCCTTCAAACCCAAGCTATTCTATGATAATATGATGCTATGAACTTCACCATTCTTTTCAGAGTAGACACTTCTAGATGTCCTTTCCCACTAGTGCCAGCTCTCCCAGAGTATGGCTGAGCAGGAAGATGAGCACTGACCTCAGGCTGGCATCCTCAGCCAGCACTCAAAATAACCTTTACATAGCAAGCACAAATTACAGTGTGATGAAAGGATATGGAATATAGTCTGAATTTAAGATCTCAAGGTAAATTTGCTAGGACTTTGCTGTAAAAATACGTATCTCTTGTAAAATTATGACAGTGAGGACCATGGACCTGGGACTTCACACAGTTACTAAAATATTAACATGCCTGCACACAAAATACAAACTAGATGGGCTTGGGTTCCTAAGCTAATGAGTATCTGGAAAATTAAGTCACCTATTATAATGCCTGCACCTTTCAAAAAGTAATTTCTGTACATAGGGAAAGGAAAAGGAGACTAATGCAAATTATAGAGTGGAAAATATGCATCAGTTTCATCTGTATCCATTTCCATGATGAAAAGGGTTGACAGTAACTCTAGAATGACTAACTTAAGAAGATTGTGCAACTTTGGTTATTTACAGCATTTAATATTGAATGATGGCATATTTAGCCTTTCTCTGTCAAATGTTTTCAACAATAAATAATTTCACAACTTGGAAACAGTCCAAAGAAAGAGATTAGGATCACAGAATCCTTTAGTTTGTAAAAGACCTCCAAGATCCTCTATAGTCCAACTATTAAGCACTAAACCATGGCCCTAGGTGCCATATCTACATGTCCTTAAAATAGGTCCAGGAAGACTGACTCAGTCACCTCCCTCGGCCTCTTTCAGTGTTTGACAATCCTTTTGGTGAAGATTTTTTCCCTGATGTCCAATCTAAACCTACCTAAACTTAAAGCTGTTTCCTCATGTTTGATTGCTTGTTTCTTATGAGAAAAGGTTGACCTCCACCTCACTATGACTTCCTTTCAGGTAGTTGTAGAGAGTGATAAGGTCTCTCCTAAGCCTTCTTTTCTCCAGGCGAAAAAACCCCAGTTTCCTCAGCTGCCCCTCATAAAAGCTATGCTCCAGACCCTTCATCAGTTTAATTGCCCTTTTCTAGACACACTCCAACATTCAATGTTTGGTTGTTTTTTTTTTTTTTTCTTCTTTGTAATGAGGGGCCTAAAAACACAGGACTCAAGTTATGGACTCACCAGTGCTGAGTACAGGCAACAATCCCTTGCCTACTTGCCACACTATTTCTCACACAAGCCAGGATGCCCTTGGCCTACTTGGCCACCTGGGCACAGCTGGATTTTGTTCAGCTGCTGCTGACCAGCACCATCAGGTCCTTTTCCACTGGGCAGTTTTCCAGCCACTCTTTCCCAAGCCTGTAGTGCTGAGGGGGGTTGTTGTGACCCACGTACAGGACCCAGCACCTGGCCTTGTTAAACCTCATACAATTGGCCTCAACCCATTGTTTCAGCTTGTCCAGATTTGTCTGCAGAACTTTCCTACCCTCCACCAGATTGTCATGCCCATCCAATTTCATGTCATCCACAAACTGCCCAAGGGTGCCCTCAAACCCCTCTTCCAGTGCATTGTTATCAAAGAGAAGTGACCCCAACACTGAGCTCCAGGGAGCACCTGTGACCAGCTGCCAATTGAATGCATCTCCTTTCATCACCACTCTTTGGGTTCTCTTTTCCAGACAGCTTTTACTCAACCAAAGATATATCTGATGTACATGTCTTAGAAGTATTTGGAAATACTCTTGTTGAGTGAAGTAATCAGAAAAGCATGTTATGTAAATATCCTGTGTAGGTTTCTGCTACAAAATGGAAACAAAATAACATCATGGATCTTTTATATTGAAGTTTAATTCCATCTCTTTTAGAGGTAAAACCATGCCATCATTCTGCTAAAACACTCTTTCTTTGATGTCATGTCATCACTATCCTGTAGGAAATTCTTCCAGTGTCAGATGAGAATACAATATTCATCTGTGTTGTCTATCAGTGTGATAGTTGTTTCTGTAGTGCAGGAAATGAGAAAGGAAAAAGTATAAAGTACAAACAAAATTTATGGATCTTTCAGTCCATAATTATAGGGACTTCAGTGCAGAAGCATTTACTTTTTGTAAGACCTCCTTGACAGTGTTAATCATGTTCTCATCAATAGATTAAAAGTTCTATGAAAGAGTGCTGCAAAAAAAAGTCTTGGATTTTTCAATTTATGTTGCTCTACCTAGATCCTACTCACCTGTACAACAGTAAAAGGCTAATAAAATGAAGCCAATGCTGTGACAAAAGTCAACAATAGCAGAAATGTCAAAAGAGAAATGTGAAAAAAAAAAGACAATCATATACAAGAAATTAAAACAGCCAGCTTTTTATTTGTTTTCCACATTATATTTTCCACTTTGTGGCATCACAGTATTATTTAATACTGTACCCATAATTATTGTTATTATTATTAATGTTTTAATAGGGAGAAGAGAGAAGGAAAAGATGTTAGAATAATACTGAAGTGTCCCAACACTTGAAGAAAGATGTGGAAAGGAATTCCCTTCCCTTCCCTTCCCTTCCCTTCCCTTCCCTTCCCTTCCCTTCCCTTACCCTAACCCTAACCCTAA
>VYXF01008659.1:688223-724208 GCA_013397295.1 Polioptila caerulea
CCTTCCCTAAACTTCCCTAAACTTCCCTAAACTTCCCTAAACTTCCCTTCCCAGCTTCCCTAAACTTCCCTAAACTTCCCAACACCCTCCCCCTTGCTTCCTTCCCAAGCATTTTCTTCTTTTTTTTTTTTTTTCTGCCTACTCTACAAGCTTCCTGTAGAAGGACAAAAATATTTCAAACAAAGGGAAGGATTTCATGCTCCTAGAGATAATTCTCTCATATGCATGTTTTTAGATCAATATTCAGCATTTTCTTACCCTCTGCCAGATGGTCTTTCTTTTCTAACCTGTTTAATTAAGTATGACAGTTTTTTAGATGAATACTTTTGCTTTTCCAGTGAGGTACTCAGACTTCATATTTCCATCTTCCTGTCTCCCTAGCTCTTGTAAGCTCTCTGCAGTGATTGATTAAAGCAGATATATATTTATGGCCTACATAAATGATAACTTATTATAACATTCTAAAGTATCTCAAGCATGCAAAACCAAGGGCGAAATTCTGGCCTCACAACAGAAAAACTCTTAACATTTCTGAGGGGCTGACATTTCACCCCAAGGATGAAGAAAAATTATTTATGGCAGCACATGGGAATATAACTATGAATAATTTGATGAAATTAAGATGGAGTAAATTCCTATCAGTGAGATATATTATGTCAAGGATCAGTATATCAAGGGAAGTAATGGAAGATCTATAGAATCAGACATTTTAAACTAGCTTTGAAGAAGGACTAGATAGTAATGCAGTGAGAAACTTAATGGATTGCTTCATAAATTCAAACTCTCCCTGGTTTTTATAGTTCAAAAGAGCTCTTATTGCTGCCTGCTTATCCCATTTCTGTTAATTTTCCTAATAAAATAAAACTCATAGTCTGCCTGATGCATTTTTATACATGTCTATCTGGAATTAAGTGATCAGATTGAATTATTCTGAGGGAAGGGTTTAGGGGGTTAGATATTCAAGTCTTGCTATTGGCATTGTGGGAAGAGGCAGCTAGATAGAAAAAGACAAGACCAATTATTAGCATTGATAAGAACTTAATAGGACGTCAGGGAATCCATACAGCAGAGAAATTCTGGATGCCAAATTTCATTTAGTCCATTACTCACAGTTTTGCCTTTTTTTTTTGTTTTGTTTTAATTACTTTGTGTGCTGAATGCCGGAAGTAATGACATGATAAAAATAGTAAATAATAATAATAATAATAATAATAACAATAATAAAAGAAGCAATTCAAGAACACAAATTCAAGATCATGCATTTAAGCTTGTAAACAAGAATTTATGCTTGTTTACTAGGATTTATGCTTGTTTAGACTAGGATCTTCTCCAGTAGAAATCATATAAGAAAAGAAAGGCCCAGATGCATCAGAGGTTAGGCGATGAGAAATGAGTGTGATGTAGAAGGGAAATATCATTCTAGGATATATTATTAGACTTGATTTTAGTAGAAAAAAATCTACTCTTCCCTTGTCAAAAAATGCCAAAAATATCAAACCTGCCTAAGACACTTTAGTGCAGTAAACAAAACAATGAATAGAAGCAATTTCTTATTGCAGATTAAATGCATTATTTTACAGAAAACACTTCAAAAGAGTGAGTTCTGCTTATACACAAAGGCTTGTTTTTTGGCCTTCAGAAATTAAGGTTTGTTTTGTACTGACAAATGCTTATTAATCTAGTGATGTCAGAGGAGCATAGGGGTAAAAATCAATGAAATCAATGAAGATGTAGAAATTTTTCCAAGAAGCAGGCTAATTTATTATTCACTTCTCCATGGAGTAAATGTGTCCTATCATGGACAGAGACCACTAGCCCAAGCCCTGTCTGTTTCTCATCTCTTTTCCTCACTTACCAAGAAGTGGAGTTCAGACTTATCCTTTCCAAATATTTACAGCCAATGATGTAACACAGCCACAAAAAGGTAAATCTTGGATTATGTGAGGTATCACCAGGGAAGATAAGTTCACTACTGAAATTCCTTTGGTGGGTTTTGGATCTGACTCCTAAAAAATAATAAATGCAATTTTTACCATTGCCTTTTTCTAATTCCCATGAATCAGAGGTATTATTAGAAAAGAGAAATCTTAGGTCTTAGATTTAGGGCAGTTCTCTGCCTTACCTCATAGCATAGACAAGGAAGCATGAATTGAAAGCAGGAAATAGAATCTTCCCAACAAACAAAAAGGAATATTTGTTTTTTCACATTTCTGGAACACTTCCCTTGTAAAATTGTAAAGCAACTAGAGAAACGTATGGAAGAGAAATCTGTTGATGTCTACAACGTTCCAAGATACCTCCTTACTTTGAAAATATTACTTTAAGAGTCAGCAACACTCTCTGGTACCACCAGCACATGCTTGTCCTGCTCATACCCTCTTCTAGGCTTCTGTTCCTGGCCTGTATCAGAGACAGAATACTGAGCTTAGTGTAGGCATTTGATTTTCAACAGTCTCTGCAAATGCATTTATGTTCTTGCTTTCCTCCTTTGCCGCCTCCCCAGTCATGCTGCAGAAGTTGAGCTCTATAATTAACATCTGCCTGAACACAGTAAAACATTGTCCAGGAACACTGTGAAACCAGTAAAAAAAATAAAATTAATAAATATAATAATTTAAATCAAACATTTAATTGGGAATTGGCAATGTAAGTTCATCTGATGTCCACAATTTCATCTATTGATCTTCAAACCAGTACCAGAAAAAACCGACAAGTGATTTTTCAGTCCTCTAATTTTTAAAGGAATGGTGAAGAAAAGTCCATAGTAGTTTAATGTGCCTTATACAGTATTTTTCTGCTGTAAAGATACAAGCAGGGCATTTTTGATTTCCAGATACTAAAGACTAGATAATTGATTCAAATCATATTTTTCTATCAAAGAACTTGAAAAAAAAATTAAAAATTAAAAGGTGAAACAGTGAGAATAATGGAGGATCCAACCCAGGTCAGATATTACTTATCTTGTCAGTACTGTAAAGATCTCAACCATCATCATGGCAGGACAGTTTCCAAACTCCACTTCTAGTCCCCCAAACTACAAATAACTTAATCCTTTGCCATTGCATTTTAATATAAATTTTGGATATTAAACACAAACCTATACTTCCTTTGCAGTCTTTATAATTTATGTAGTAGAATTGTAATTTTAAAAAATGGAAAAATGTCCTGTTTTTCATTGAGTGCATTATAACACAGGAAACAGCTGTGAGTGTTGGTCAGGTCTGCTCTTGTACTCTTGTTCCCACAAGCAGACTTTCAGCCTGCAGAAATTCTACTGAGCTTAGATTGAGCAGCCCATTCTGCACCAATGCAAGAAAGGTCTCTGGAGAATCTGAGCCAATGATGGCAGAGAGCAAGATTTGAAAATAAGTTTCTTATATCCCTCAAAATAATTGTGTTTTAAAATGAGTGTGGGTAGAACCCTATCTTAAAATACTTTAAGAAAAGGTAGAATTAGCAAATGAAAAAAGTAATCCCCAGTAAATCTATATGGGTATAAGAATAACTTATTTATAACAGTAGAGATAATTGAGTGGTTCTCTTCACGTTTCTCCCTGATTTTAAAGTGGTTGTGAAAACCTCATTCTCCTTTCATGAAAGTAAGGCTAAGTCTCATAACCCAGGAATATTGAAAAATTGTCTAGGACAGCACACAGTTTTATGTCAGAAGGAATTAGACCTTTATTCTTTCTTTTGATTCAGACATTAGTCTTTTCTCATGGCCAGGATTTGAAAATTCCTTCCAGCAATGAACTACTGATTTTTTTCCATGTCCCTTTGTTCCAGTTTTGTACATCAGACAACTGTTGTTCTCATTTGGGTTGATTTCTTGCATCTTGTAGTTCCTCAAGGCAGACATTTTTTGCCTGCAACACTGTCATGGTCCTCATACAAAAAGTGAATGGTTTAGGTTCAACTTCCAGTCTACAGAATTTCTGTCCTCCCTAATGACTCCTACTGTTTGATCATATCTTTGAAGTGTAAGATTTGCACGACAGAATTTGCAGACTCAACATCAAGAGAATACTGTGAAGTATTTCCTATTTCAATATTTCTTTGTTGAAAATTATGTCTGGCATGCATACAATCTAGACAAAGGCTGAAAATGGAGGAGGAGGAAGGAAATTATAAAGTAACCAATGCTTGAAAAATCTACAGAAGTCTGGATTTTTTAAGTCCGCACATAGAAAACATGAGACGTGTTCCTTCACTTCATTGCTGTATTGGTACCTCTGACAACAATAACCACAGAAACCTCAGAAAATAAATGGCAAGTCTAGAATTTCTATGAATAAACTTTGGGAAAAAAAATTGAAACAGTGGAAATATGTGCATGTGTGTGTGTGTATTCAGTCACATTGGAAAGATACTTTGATCATAAAAGATGGACTTTTTATGAGATCATATGTCCCTTAATATAAAGGTATATATGTAAAATTTTAATTGGAAGATTATCTTCTGAAAACTGATATTTCCTGAGATCTTGGTCTTACTCAAGAGCTTTAAAATCCACAAGGAATACTTTACTTTGACCTACTAGAGCAGTGTGTTGAGAATAATTTCCTTTTTTTGCTACATTTTGCATAAAATAGGCAGTGCTGTCAGGTTTTTTTTTAACTTTGCAGAACTGATTTCAGAATTTCTGTGTTAATTAATTATCAATTCACTAAGCCATTACTACTACTACTACTACTGCTACTATAACCACTGCTATTATGACTACTACATTAGTGGCCATTGCCTTTGTCTGATTTATCCCAAGTAAAATTCATGTGGGAAGGAAAGACTTTGCCTGTTTAGGGATTGAATTATTTTTCTTCTGTTACTAAAAAGTCATTTATAGGTTGCTGTAAATGTATGTATCATTTTATAAATGTGGTATAAGATACATTCCTTGCCATGAAGTGCCTATAGTCTCTAAGATAGGAAAAAAATAAATGGATACCAGACTGAGGAAACCTATGTAGACAGTGTCATGTGAGGAATAAGAATGAGGTAGATATGAAGAGAAATTTCTTAAAGGAACTGTTCCTTGTGGAAGGCTAGATCTTATGGAAGATGGAAATGGTGATAAGGATTTGGAGACCAATTCAGTGGACAATCTGAGTGACACTTACCCTTATCTGAGTAAAAGGGAAAATAAAAGTGGAAAGAGGAGAAGGAGACAAGATTATAAATTAAAACGCCTGCAAAGAACACAGGCAGCGAGTGAAAATGGTGTACCTTGAGGGTTTGGTCAGGGTTATTTTATGTTGCCTTGTGTCCATGATAACAACCCATAGGGTTTTGGGGGTGTTTTTTTCTGAATATTAGCTGGGCTAGTGCCACAGAGGTTTTCCATCTTGACAACAGAAACTGAGGTGAAAGTGTTCCTTACAATGTCAGTACTGCTTATTTCTTTACTACACAATTTATTTCAATTAGTGTGACTTAACTGAGTCACCACTCTAATCACATGTGTGTATTTTCCTCCCATCATTGCTGGCTCTGCCTTTAAAACCCTTTGTTGAAACTCCTCTTCAAGAAAGCTGAAGCCAGAAAACCAGGGTGTAGGCTTTCCCCTTTCAATCCAAAGATACATGCCAGCAGCTCCTCTAATCCTTGTTCCTGCCAGTCAGCCTCTGTGTTTGAGTCCAGAATACCAGCGAGCCTGAAGGATGAAATATGCCAAGAATAACTTGCTTTCTCAAGTGGCACACTTTGCCTCAGTTCTGGTGACATCTTACTCCAAAAATGCCTTGTGCTCATTCTGGAGGCCCCGCAGGAGCACTCGGTGAGCTGTGTCCATGCGGGGCACTCGGCTGTGTCTGCTCTGGGGATGGCTCTGGGTGTCCCCAGCTCACAGCAGAGTCATTGCTGGGCTCTCATTGCTGCTGTCCCTGCTGCCCAAGCCTTGCCCTGCACATCACGCACCAGGTGGCTAAAGGCAGGCGCTTACAGAGCCCACAAAGCAGTGCTGGCTTTTTCTCAAGAGCTGAGAGTTGAAACAAGCTCCTTGCATGAGCTACAGCTGCGGGATAGGCATGATTTGGACATGTAACTGAGAAGCAGATAGCCTGCTGGCAGGAGCACCCTGCTCCTGCGTGAGACAGCCAGACCCAGCGTGGCCTTCTCTTCTGCCTGCTTGTAAGAGCTTGCTGTATAATTAATATTGCTTTACCTGTTAGTTTTGTTACAGTTTCACTAACTTATGAATGAGAGATTTACTGACACCATGGAAGATTTAACATTCCTAAATGCCTAATCTGCTAGAAAATGCTAGATTTAAGCAAAAAAATGTGCTTGTTCATGTAGCTGGAACATGAGAAGGGTATTTGAAATATAAGTCTAGACATTTTTGCAAACTGTTAAAGAAATGTACAAGCAAAAATATTGACTTTGGAATTCAAGTGGTCTTTGAAGAAAGTTAACCTGGAAATTATCTCAAGGAACAAAACTGCAATCTGCCTACACAAATACCAATTATTATTTTTTTAACCCATTCAAGCAATACTTTTTAGCTGCGGTACGAAGTTAGGAAGGGTAATCAGGAGAGGAATGTTTATAACTTGTTTTCCTATTTGAATGGATATTTAAGACAATTTGTTTTCCCTTTTTTTTGAAAGCAGTAGTTAAACACAATGTCCAAAACCATATTCCAGTTTGACTTTTCTGACTCACAACTTATGATATAAAATAAGAACCTGTTCAAAACCTATGTGACTCCATCACTGATTCTGAATATTTAACCCCTAAATCAAGCTTTTTGGGTTTTGTAAAAGTACTGTTGCAGAAAACAACAATATTCCCATTTATTTTCTTTCCCATAAGTATATTTTAGTTTAATTTTTTAGCTATCAAAGCACTTGTTTTTCTGAGGAGCCAAGGTCTCAGCCCGATGATTTTATGGCAGCTAATAATAAAGAAATATACATTTTCCAAATACAGAACCTCTGAGATGTTTTCTTCCCTGGCATCTGACTTGTATTTTCAAATTAGCTTTGCCCAGCAAAACTAAATTCTAAAACAAAGACAAATAATTTAAAAAAGATAGACATGTAATGTTTAACCTGGCTGTAATTCTCACTAGCAAGTAAATACTATTACAAAGAATTACTGTTTACATAACTGACTCCAAAATGAAAACAAACCAACTCCTGCAAAACTGGCAGGGCCATTAGTTATAGAGTGATCACCATGACTTGAAAACACACAGAGCCTGTTTTTTTTCAAAACAATTGGCTTTGAATTAACTTTTTTTTTGTTTTCACTATCACCTAATAGAGAATGGAATTTCTTTAGCTTTTTAGCTAAGCAGAATGCCTTTAGAAAAGACAGTATCCTAAGGCTTGCAGGATCTGCAGGGTCTTCATGCAAACTGCTGGCATACACAAACTAAGTCACAAACTGGATTCTTCTGTCGAATTGGTGGAACCATTTTCTCAGGAGTGACTGTAAAAGCAAACATCACGTTCATCCTATCAAGGACACAGTAGGCTTTTCTCAAATCTAATTCTCATGGCAAGACTACTTGAACTGTCTAAAAAATTCAATTGCTATAGAGTGACAGGCTGTGCTGCAGTAGCATAACTTGATCTCTTATCCAGAGACAAATTCTGGGCACGCCCAGGCCAAACTGCAGCACTTGAGACAAGCTTCACATTTCATATCACAGTCACAAGGGACACAAATCTGCAAAGACTTGCCTCTTTACTGTCTGTGACAGGCATAAAAGTTACACATCACTGCTGTTTTGACTTTAGAAAAAAACTGGAGCAAGAGAGTGACTCTAAACTGGTCACAGTCACATTGAATTACATATGCAGGAACAGGAAAGCAGCTGAGTAGGCAGCCTTTGGGAAAGAATATCCCTTTCCAGTATGTGTAACTATCATCTGTAGCCATGACTGAAAAAGTCTATAAATAACAGTGATTTCATAAACTGCAACAGCAAATCAAACAATGAATGTCTTCAAATTATACAGTTGAATAGTGCTTATTTTGCCTACAGTATCCTGAATGGCATTAGGAAGTCTAGCGAAAACAAGTGGAGGAAAATGATTCTGCCCTTCTTCTCTGAACTGTTAAGGCCACATCCAGAGCACTGTGTCCCCTCTCCAGTACAAGAGAGACCTGCACATACTGGAGAAAATTCAGAGATGAGACACAAATGTGATCAGTGTGCTGGAGCTTCTTTTATATAAGGAGAGCCTGAGGAAACCAGGCCTGGAGAATTGAAGGTTCAGGAGGGATCTTGTCAGCTTATAATACCTGAAGGGAGGGAGAAGGTGAAGTCTTTTATCAGTGATGCCCAGTAGATCAGGACAAGAGCCAATGGGTACGTGCTGAAACAGAATGTTCCACGTAAGTGTAGGAAAACATATTTCACCTTGAAGTGGTTGAAAACTGTCAAAAGTTTCCCAGAGAGCTTGTGGAGGGTACATCCTTGGAGATATCCAAAATATGCCAGAACATGGTTCTGTAGATTCAGGAACTGAAATCAATTGGATATATCTATAAGAATAAATTGGAGGTTTCCCACTCATTGGCAGCATATTTAACAAGTATAGGATAGTCCTTTTCTATTCTATTAAAATTTTAATATCTCTAGGAGGTCAGCCACATTCAAACTATCCATTACTAGTGATCTTGACCCATACAGACCCTTACCTTCATAGCAAATTGCTTAGGAGAGTGCCTACTGGCCCAGATCAAAAGGGAATCCAAGGACTACAACAGTTGTAATCCTTTCACAGCACAGGCATCTGGGAGAAAGGGCTCTGCAAACCAACAAGAGAAGGTTATTTAGTGAATATTTCAATTAATGATTTCACATTCTCTAAGTCAATATAAACATTAAACAGATAAACACATTAGGCAATTTTCATATCTTTGTGAAGATATGTGCCAGAGGAAGTCCATTTATTGCTTGTTGAATATACAGAGCTCTTTGGAACCAAAACAATGAGAGAAGAATACAAATGGGAGATCCATGCCTGCAGATATAATTAAGTTTGGTTTATGTTCTGTAAAGGTTTTTTTCACTGTATTCCCTAGTCTTTGGTGTCACCTTAATGTCTTCACTGAATCAGAACCATCCCAGGATAACAGAAGAAAATATCCTTTTTTAGTAGGAAAGTATTAAGATTGTTGTTGCTTTTACATCACACAAGCTTTTCTTTTTCATACAAAGATTCAATAGTTGTCACAAGAAGGCAGAAAATCTGGAAATAACTCCAACACACAAAATCTCTCAAGAATATAAAATGTAGACTGTGATGCAGATACTAAATCAAAGCTAAAGAGGTGCTGAAATAACAATGCATAATTTCCCCCTAGTTTTCTGAAAGCAGACCCAGTATAGTTTGTGAAGGCACTTCAGGTACACACTAGAGACCCAAAGATGATCATGGAAAAATGCATACAGAGAGCAAAAAAATAATTACTCTTGAGTGACCAAAAGATTTAAATAACCAAATATTTATCAGCAAATCCAAATCTGTGATTCTTAGATTTTCTGAAATGCAGTCCAGCAGAAATGCATCTGCTGTAAAATGTGCAGTGGCATAGGACTCTAGTTAAGACCTGATGGGAAAACATACTTGTCTTACTCCCATCCTAGAGAGGAAAGTTAATTCCTACTCTCATTGTGGTGAAGATGGGGAAGATTTATATCTATATTTATGAACCATAATGAAACCACCACAAACAAAATGCTGAGCTATTCCTATGGGCCACCTCAGAAGAACACAAGGCTGCTAAGATCTGTGACTGTAGCTTGAGACTTGTCATGCAGATTTGATAGGCTGCAAGAGCTTGCCAGGTATTGTTCCTGCCCAGAATTAACTCAAAATGAACTTCTAAGTTACTGGTGACTTACCTTTCTTCATTACACACTTTATATCCTCCTAGGTGCAAGGGGTTCATCAAAGCTTAAAAAGGGGAATGGGTCAAATAGTCAGCAAATGTGAGAAATAGGTGGACTGTGTACAATACTTAAAGCAGGGAATTTAAGCTTTAAATTTGGTTCATAAAACTGAAACATATCAGAAGTGGAAACTATTGTATTTTAGAGGTCTGTGCTGCAGCCACTGTATTTCTGGCATTTTTTTAAATTTACAGTTTAGTTTTCATAAGCTTTTTAATAGCAATCCAGAGAGTCTAACATTTGAATTAGCTTAACCCAGAGGAAACCACAATTGAATCTAAAACTGCACATTGGGCATTGCTGTAAGTGTTACAATTAAAATCTTTATGTGTGAATGCATTCTGATATTTCCTCTTCTAGGTATTGAAGACAAAAATTATATATAAAGTGAAATTCAGAGTGGATAAAATCTGTTTCTTAAATTATCCATACTAGTACTATAATTAATTTCACTTAAGATACTTTTGTCTCAAATGGAAAGCCATATCTTCCAATAGATTCCTGTGTTACTTTGTGATCTAAATTCTTATGTGATGCTTTATGATCTAAACTAATTTGCCAACATAAAGATGCATAAGTGTTTGTTCCTTTGCTTCAATTATTTATCCTTTATAACAGAAAAAATGGAAGGAAGGAAAACATTGCAGCATTGTCTCATATTCTAGGTGTAAACAAGCCATTTTGTCACATAAGTTGCTTTTAGAAATCTCCTTTTTCCCTCAAACATATCAATGACATGCATTAAACAACTTGATTAATCACGATTTCAGTGATTCATATGCTCTAATTTTGCTGTAACTGAAATAAGCAGTTACCCTAAGTTTTAACCAGGCAGGAGTTGGATCCATGCTTTCCAAGGATAAGGTCTGAGCAATTTCTCTTTCCATCCTTTTTGAGGTCAGACACATTTGAAGGAAACACAAAACCCAAACAACTTCCCTTCCAATGGTTGTAGAGACAGATTTCCTTCTTCCATGTCATTTTACAGTGACATTTTAGCATTAGCTACTGAGACCAAAATTTTATTTTGATTTTGTTTCAGCTGCTTTTGCAGTTGTTTCAGTCTCTGTGGGTGATGCATTCCTAGTTTACAGGGATGCCTGTGGAATATATGTGCAGCTGAGGCACAAAAAAGGAATGTGTCTTTTTATGTTCCTTCTTCCTTTGTAAGTTACAGAAAAAAAATCTGCAGAATCCCAAGTATCTAGGAGTGGTTGTTGCTCACCAATCACACCAGGGCACAAAACTACTTAATGTTCCACTGTCTTCAAAAGTCCTTTGCAGATAAAAGGGGATATTTCTTAATTAGATTGAGTATTCTAATCTAAGTTTACATTAGATCACATCAACTAAACCTGAGTTATGAACTACAGAGTTGGTAATTCAGGGGTGTAATTTTGGACTATGTTTATAGGATATAAGGCTTTGCCATAAATACTGTCTTTGAAGAGTATGGGAAAACTGATACTTTACTTAATCCTACTGGAAACAGTGAGGAAACTGAGATTTTGTCAAAGTTTTTCTTTAAGTTTTAGCAATACTGTCATCCCCTGCTGTCTGAAAAAAATCAAGATTATTCTAAGAAGCTCTGACCTTTATTGTGCATATTTTGCTTTGTTTAAGCATACAATCAGATTATCTTGTGTTATCCAGCATCACTTTTCCCAAGTTCTTCGAGAATTAAGATCATTACTTTACTATATTCCTAGAAAACTGTGCTGAGAAATATACAAGCATGGACAGGCTGTGTCTAGAAAGGCTTTTAACTTATGTGGATGGGACCTGCCCTGAGAAGAAGGCTTCTCATGCCTTTGGCAAAGCCATTAACAGAAGGAGACTTATACTCTCTGTTACAGTGAAGACCACTTCTACTACTGATTTAAATAATAACTTTTATTAAGTTAAATTTTTGAAAGAAAACTTCTTTTACATAAAGAGGCTAAGGTGATAACATAGTAATTTTTTCGTATGGCTACTGGCTTTCTGGAACCAGAATTTAGGAAGTTGTGGGTAGTAAGATCTGCCATGGTTATGCAATTCTTGTCCAACATGAAAGATCTCACTCTTTCAAAAACCTGTTACCTACTAAGGAATGACATTAAATAAATGGCATAAATCTGTTAAATGTGTTAAAACTCAGGGATTTTTAGTTATCTCACTGATGGTGTGATTGAAGAGCTGAAAACACTAAACCTCAAAAAGCAAGTTTTCATGAACAGATTGTTTTACCTTATAGAAATCAGCTTGATTTTGAGGTAGCCTGTGGAAGACATGTTTAGAATCTTATTCTTCCAAACAAAGAGTTAAGAACATTTATCAGGAAAAGGTTTTGAGGGAAAAGTTACGAGGGAAAAGTAATCTTAATGTGTGCTAAATACCCTCAGCAAAATTGTTTTTGAGAGATTACATAAGGATTACTTGAAAAACACATTCACCTAAAATGAACCATCAGAGTATTGCCTTGCTGGGCATCGTCTGCAGTAAGTTTTGGAGTCACCTATTCCCTGATGGATGTAACACTCTACATACTCCACCCAGAGCAGTTCCTCATGAACTGCTTTATCTGTACCACTGCTATTTATCCATATCACTGCTGCACAGGAGTGAAGACTCAGCAGCTGGAAACACTGAGTGCAGACTCATGACTTTGGTCCCGGGGGGCTGGCTTTGCCATTTCTTCACTTTCCTGCACAGACATCAATTTGTTTTAAGTTTCCTGTACACTCAGGTAAAAAGCAGTGAAATAAATGGAGAACATCCACCTGTGTGGGATACAGGATGCATAGCCCTGAATTCACAGCTTTGTTTTAAGCTCTGCGTGCACACATAAGTTTTTACAGGAGTAACCTAAAAGGCTGTGAAGGATTCAAAAAATGGTACAGTATGTTCTTGATTTTAGGCTGTGAATGAGTGAGAAATTGATTGGAAATTAATAGGACATTCATTCTATAATAGATTCTGATTTGTTTATATTTTTAAACATTAACCTTTTTGAGACAATAATGTATCTTTCATAGGTCTCAGATTATAATAAAAAATCAATTACAATTAAATTCTAACTGCAGAGCACATATCATAGACTTTATTTTGTAGTTTCACTCTAGTTTTCTAATGAATTTGGAGTGTAGTATTTAATATATTCTTCCAAAAAGATATACAAAAAACTAAGATAATAATGAATAAGGAAATAAAAAGAAAAATGTATTTCAGTTTTGAATGGTGAATCAAAAGTCAAGCATTGATGTACCATAACCATCCAAAGTTCAAATATACTCAACAGGCTTAATGTCTGAGGATTCAAAATCAACAACAAGGAATTATACATGAACTGAAAATTTAAATTACAGAAATCTTCGTGCTGACTGTGATAGTGTTTTACATCTTGAGAGATCCTGAGGGACTGTAGTCTGGCTCATATGGTGCCATTAGTTGAAAAAGAGCCTGAGGATAGAGAAAAAACACAGACTGCTTAGTTGAGGAGCAAAATCTTTAAAACATTTCATAGTGTCAAATAGAAAAATACATCAGAAGAATCATTAAAGTAAAAATATTTAGTGAAATAAATAGTGAAAGCAATACTATAGCATTGAAATTCTGGTTTTGCAATAAGTAAGGAAAATATAATTGACAAAACAGGCAGCACTTAAATATATAAAAAACACCTGATAAAGGGTAGCATCAGAGATTAGTGGTTTAAAAAGCTCTGTAAAAAAAAAAAAAAGTCTCACTGAAAGGTAGATTTGTAAAAGGGCAATAGTGTGGTGGCTTTTTTCCTAACGTTGAACAAAAGCGTTGAAGTGTCACTATGTATCTGGTGAGCCATAAGATGCTGTCTTTTCTGTTAAGACCTGGACATTTAATAATAGACAGACAGAAATTAAAACAACAAAATTTTATAGAAAGTAATGAGAGAATGGAAACTGGACCATATAGGTAAAGGTAGTGCAGAACGAATCAAATGTTTTTCAAATTATGACTGAAAATTAGTAATTATGGTGATTACTATTATTGTAATTTCAGCAGCAATGTTTCTATTCAAGATGGAGCTCCTTTTAAGATGTGAGATGATGTTAGAACACGACAGTACTCCAAAGGTAGATGGGCTAAGGCTGCAGGGAAAGTTCTGTGAATGCAATGAATTTGCCTGTAGCACTGAGGAGGAGTTGAACTAAAAGCCAGGTTACAGCTCTCATATTTCCCATATGGAGAAATAAGGAAATTATTCTTTCTTATGGTATATTTTTAATGCTCTTGTCTTGAAAACTTCTAATACAAAGATCTTATGCTGCAGAGAGGTATAATTTTTTTCTTTTTTAGATTCAGTGCTATGAAAACGTGGGTATTTTAAATAGGGGACAACAGTGCTACTGATGGACAAATGCCATAAAAATTGGGATATATGTTCTTAACTACAAATATTTGGTGTAAATTTCAACAAACTCAGAATGACTCTGATTTACACAGAGAGTTGCTTCATACTCTGGCATCCTAAAAACAAAATGATCGGTTGGTTCTTGCGTCTTTTCATCTACATCATCAGCACATCTACATCTAGCTACTGTGAAGAAAATTACCCTAGCACAGCCAAAACCAGCACATTCTGAATGAAATCATTAATTGGCTTGAATTATATTTTTGCATTCTCAAGAATGGAAAAAAGAATAATGGAAAAAAGAAGTATAAAAATCACCTGATTCAGTTATATCTTATTTTAAAGGCAATTCAGAGTGGCTATATGGCATCTGACCCTGCTGCCCAGCATAATACTTTCAGTTACTTGAAAATTGATGTTCCTAACTGATGGCTTTGAAAAGGGAGTTTCTGGAAGGAGATTTAAATATGAAAATAAAAACACATTTTGCTTCCCTTAAAATTTTGTTGGAAATCCCTCTCCCTGGCCAGTTTTCCTATCTTTGCTTTGGAAAGGTCTTTCTTGATATAGTCTTGTCTCTTATCTCTGAAAAATATGATGTCTGGAACCTTTATTAAAATTTATGTTCTTATCAGAACCTTTTTGTTTCCTGTGGCAGTTATGTTATGAAGTAGCAGTGGTTCCAATAATTTTGACTGCCCAGACTTCTTTCTCAGATTAAGGGCAAAACACACCAATGGCAAAGCCCTAATTCTCTGATTAAAGATGTAATTTTTTTGTCCTCAGTGGCATCAAGCAAAAAGATATCAACATACAAAAGTATGAGAGACCAGACAGTCTTTTCTGTAATACAAAGAAAGAAACTTGCACATAAAGTCAGATCTAATATCAGGTATTTTTAATGAATCTAAACAGAAAAATAGCAGGACATGTGAAATGGAAATGAGTGCAAAACACCCAAAGGACATCATACCAAGTCCGCTGTATGTCTCTCTTTGATAAAATTTCACTTTTTGTAACAGAACAATGCAGACAATTTAAGTTCTCTGGACTTCATGTGAAACATTCAAAGGGAATTGATTAAACTAGAGAAAATGGGGATTAATACAAAAACCGTAAAAATTACTTTGAATCATCAAAGAAGTGCATTTGAAAAAGTTCAGTCATTGTACTAAGATATTTTCAAATTATTTTCAGCAGAGTGGGACAATATGAATGTCAGTATGCAAAGCATAAGAGATAGAGATCGAGACACTGACGTTCAGGAAGATGAGCCTGGGTTTTAGTAGGTGCAGAGTGGAAATCCATAATCAGGTTTATGCGATGCTTTGGCCTGAAGTCAGAAAGAAACAGACAAAGAAGTAGACAAAAAATATTATGGAAAGTAACTTATACTCGTTCAGGTATAGGAAATGCAGACAGTAAATGGACAATCACTTAAAAAGATTTTGTTTTTAAGGGAAATGGCACCATGGATACATTCCTGGATCATCTCGACAAACTGTCCTGCTGTCAGACCTTGTTGGGCTACTGATGCAAAACCAAAAGAAATACACTATACATCAGAATGTGGAACAAAACTATCTCCTGAGCTGAAGTATTGGGTGGCACTGGTAGGTGACACTGAGCTTCCCATGACAGAATCATACATCAAGTTTGTATGGCTCAAGTTGAAGCAATAAAGATAAATAGGCTCTCTGTTCCTAACAGTTGTTAGCTCCAGTGAGACTAAACTGTACCTGTCATTGAATTATTGCCATCACTGCCCTGAAGCTAAAAAGAAAATGTTTATGCTGATTATAGCAGGGAGACATATTATTAATAGGCTGTTAAACAGAATGCTTCATCTATAATTCAAAATGTTTCTCAGCTATTGAAGATCCTTATGCAATGAACCATCAAATGTTATCTACCAGTATGGGAGCTGTGAATAAACTTGTTATTAAAACAAAATTGGAAACTTCCTAGGTTCTGCACATTTGCTTCAATGTCTGTGGGCATCAGTTTATTTTAGAGTAAAACAACATGATGCCTGGAGGCATTATCAGAGAAGACCTCTGAAAAACAGTAAGAGAAACTCTCTTGTAAAACAGATTTTACCTCACACCCTTACGTGGATCGAGCATGATGCTCAGTCCTGGTCCTTGAAGCAAGAACTTGCTGTGTCCAAGGGTTTCTTATCAGGCACAGGTGCTGTTTTGGTGCTTCTGTCAAGCAAAAATTCTTCAGTGCTTGATACAGTAAAATATTTAGCCCTGAATGTATTTTTTAATTTAAAACCTTAATATGGCATATGCATTTATTATTCAATTTTAAAATGTCAGAATGTCTACTACCATGGTATTTATTGCTTTTCTCCTTCCAAAATATTGTTAGTTAGTATTGCTTCTGAGTTTAAGTTTAGAAGCCTAATTTGAAGTGTATCCTGTTATTTGTGTAGATAGTATAATCACTGTTACTAGAACATAGCAAGGTTCACCATTCTCAATAGGAAACTGAGGCCAGGAGCATGGACACAGCACCATAAATAATTCTCAGAAAATATTTTGACTCATCCTTTTAACTATCCACTTTAACATGTACTCCAGGACAAATAAATCCAGTGAAATGACTGAAGTATAAAGTAAGCAGAAGGTGGCTTTTAAAAAAGCAACTTAAGTATTAATTGGGAAAATAGTCTATGGAGCTCAGGGAGGATTCATCAGAATACGTTGAAGAGCACTTGGTAACCTGTCATGTGATGTGGTCTATGAGCTCAACATTCTAGCCATCAGCAAATGACTGTAGAGCACATTTTGCAGACTTCCAGCCAGTGACTGGCTCTTAACACAGACCAGAGCACATGACTGAGAAATGCATGAGGATTTTTTTTCACATACTTTCCCAGTTCCCCGAAATGACAGATAAATTGGTGTCAAATGCCATGAGAGTGAGCCTTCACCAGCTGAGGAGTGGTCCATCATAGTTTGACTTGAAAGAATTCTGAATATTTGTATGCAGCAGGCTATAGAGGCTATAGGTGTTGCACATCTTCCTTTTTTTGCCATCTTTCACATAAAAAGAGTTAATTTGAGAAACAGTTATTTATTCCAAAGAAGAATTTTTAGGTTTGAGATCCTCACTAAGACCTCTCTGCTCTACTTAGAACAGTAGAGCTAGTAATTGCCAGCAGTACTGGATAGTTTATTTGCAATTTCTGTGCCATCTTTTGTAATTACAGATACACTATTTCCTTTCAAAATTGTGATAGATGTGCATATTTCTAGTAGCATTGGTTCAGCACTGAATTCTTAGTTTTTTTAATTTGCATACCTTCTGGTACTTTTTATTTATTTGCCTCTGTAGATGGACCTCAAGCTGAGCTACAGTGCATATATATCCAGAAGGAATCTTTTTCTAAGAACCGTTGTCTTCTGCTTCATATTAATGATATTCCAACTATTGCTGCTAGCTTTAATGTTTAACAAAATTTGTAATGTCATCCAGAGGACACAAAAGCTTAAAACTTTAAGTATATAGATCTTCTAAAAATACATTAATAGATACTGAATTTATTGGTAAAAGGCAGAATTAATTAAATAATTAAAATAATAGAACTATACTATTTCTACTGCCTGAGGACACTTTAGGAAAACTCATTATGCTTATGCTTTAGAAAGCACTTAGGCATTCAGACCAGACAGCTGGCTGCCTCCAAAAGACTGAGTTTTGGAAGATATCTGGCATTTAGATAGTTGGCAGTGTAATTTACATTAGGAGTAAAGTGGAATTTTATGCACAATAAATCATCTTATGGGAAAATGCATAGGTATAAGAAATCTGCATTAGAAGGGGAGAGGAGGTGATTAAGGTTGCAGGCAAGATGCCTGAAGGGTTTTTCAAGAAAAAACACATCAGATCTCAGGAAGAGTCAAAAACCCCACACAGCTCTAATGCACAGTGCAGTCATATACACTGAACATATACTTCCTTCTGTCACCAAGGAAGGTGGGCCATTGACTGTGGGAAAAAAAAAAGCTTGTGGCTGTTTTCATCCTGCTGTGTCCTCTCTCTCTGGAAACACATAATTCACATTTTATTCCTCTGCTCTGGCTTTATAGTAATGAAAACGCAGAAGAAAGGAGATGCAGAAAGAGAAAGAAAAAGCTGAGGTCACCAGCTAAGCTATATTGTGTTTAGTTGTAAAATGGTTTTAGGATACTGATAATTCCTCAAGAGGAAACAAACACCATTTCATTCAAGCTCTAAGGTCACTTTAAATCTAGAGAACTTGAAGCTTTCTTTTTGCCACAGGAGAAATTTAAGTTCTATCTTGAACAGTGTGTTATTGTCTAATAGGATAGTGGGTGCCTAAAATCTCGAGTGCTTGGATTTATTTTCTTATAAAGACAATAAAGAGGTAGTGAATATGAATATAGGAAACATAGATGTGTGTGTATGTATATGCGTTTATATATGTTTTGATAATAAATACATTTTTCTTTTAATAAATTTTTGGATGTATGTGTACCTATGGCTTTGTCTTATGACATATAGACTGTGGAAAAGCAGAACCAGCATTTTTTAGGGGAGAACAGTATTATATATAACTTATGAGGTTGTAGTACTGTTTATAAAGTGGGGTCTATGCTCTTGTCCTATTTTGTCCATAAGAAGCACATAACTATGGAAGCAGGTTGGTTTCATGGTGTTTTATAAATTTATAGCAGGCAATGTTTACCTGTATGGAAAAGATCACTTAGACAGTCAACATGACCAAGACATACAACTCTGTTGTCTCAGATACCTCCTCACTTGACAGATACTATATTTAAAGTCATGTAAACACTATGTATTCCTTTTATCAACACATTCTTTTCTTGCAAAACTAATTACAGGTGGTTAAATCACAATTCAGAATGACTAAAGTAGTGATAAACACTTCAAAGAAAAATTCCCCTCATACCTTTCCACTTTTTCAGTGTTAGGGTGCAAGGACACTGTGAGATGCAATAGCTGCATTTCAAATGTTTCAAAAGGATGCATAAAGAAAGGACAGGTGGAAAACTGTAGCCCTGACAAATCTGAACTTTGAAACTCTACAAAACTTCATAGCTAGAAACTGTTTTGTACAGACTAAGTCTCAGACACTGATAACAACTTATCAAAAACTGCTGCAATTTAGGAAAGAATATATGACCTAGCACATGCCCAAGTTTATAGGAATCCTTTCTTTCTGGTCTTTGTCTTGAAAAAACAACTGATTTATGGAAGTTCCTTTAATTTTCATTTCTATAAAATAAGAGCAGTTGGGATAGTTGGGCCCTATGTAAGTATACATAAGGCCTAAGGTGATCCTGTGCAATGTTGGCTTCACTTCTCATATTCCAACACTAGTTACTAGTCATGAAAAAGCTGCTGTCTACATCCTGTTCCCCTACCACCAGACTCCTTGGAACTGTAATGTACCATACAAACATTAGGGGGATCTAAAGTTTTGAAACAAATTCTAACTGTTCTGGTACTGAATTTTACATGTACATAATTTTTTTCTCTCAAGTTACATGAAAACCTTAAATATTATTTTTATCATGTGTATCATATGCGTGTTTTGTTTGAGAAATGTAACTTTCAGTGCATTTTGGCAGTCCCTTGAGAAAGCAGGACATTTTGAATTGGAAAAGTAGACACAGATTATCTACCCACAAGGACCTTGGAACATTCAGCTGAGCATTGAGGGCATTATAAGTTGTTAAGCAGCACAAAAATTTTGGAAGATTGAGGGAGGAGACCTTTTTTCCTTCCAAGCAACTCATCAAACATAATGAAGTCCCACTTCTTGGTGGGACAGTTTTTGTCATGCATGGATGGTGTAGTACAGACTCTGCATTCAAGGACATTTGGTAGTTACCTTAGTGCTTAGCATCCTCTTTCCCAATTCTCTGAAAAATTATTGTTATGTTGAAGAATCTCTGCCTTAACTACACTTAGAACTTGATTCTATCAGCTGCTGAAGAGGTAAATTTGCACCCATAAATCTGAACTCTGTGAATTCCCTGTATTATAGCAGACACTGAAGGTGATTTTCTAAATCCACAGGGCTGTTTCTGATCCATGCCCAAAGGTAGCACTGGAGGATTGGAGGTTCTCAGCATTTGTATCCAGCAACAAACCATAAACTGGTGCATCCATAAAATTTATGTTGAAAATCTTACTTGTAACTACATAGAAATACTATTTTTGTGCTTCTTGAAAATAACCTTTTTTAATTCTTTCAGCATGACCTATCAATCCTAACATCAGCTATACTTCCTGCATCCAATTGCCAGAATCCACTGCTTGTATGTTGTTTGGCTTGTGGTCAGCCCTCACAAGCAGAACTCTGATGTCAAGTAAATTATCAGTGTTTATTCTAAGAAGTCTCCTATATTTATTCCAGATAGCTATAACATTGCAGGGGGTTAACAGGCAAGATCATTAATTCCTGAACCTTTTGCAACTTTTTTTCTTCCACATGATGCCCTCTCTAAATATAACACCAGATTTGGCATGAGAAACACGGGAATGTTCCAATTTCAATACTTCTAAACTCCTTTGACCACTCAAATATCCAAGAAGTGCTGATCTATGACATATCCATCAACAACACCTACTATGTGAGAATTAAATGCCTTGCACAAGAAAACATCATCTGCAGCCCCATGTATCTTGTTTAACTCCGGATCAGGTTGCTTTTGTTCCGTAAATCTTGTTTTAAAACTTACTCTCATAAAGCCAAAGTATGCAAACAAATGTAGTTTAAGGGGCCTCTCTCATGGATTTGAGGCTATCTTTTTTCCTGACTTCATCATTTCTTCAAGGCACACATTAAAACAGCATGAAATTAATGTTTTGACCAATTTTGGCTTTCAAAAATCAATTTCAGTTCATGTAAATGGGCTCCATCTAGCACAGTGCTGGAAGAATGAAGAAATTATTGCTAAACTTGCCCCAAGGTGAAATCTCAAAGACAGATTTAAAAATACCTACAAGTTGGTTACTTTGGGTTTTTGTGGGTGTTTATTTTTTCTTTAATTGTAACTGTAAAGCTACTCCTACTTCAGAACAGAAACTTCTATGTGGCCACATCCAAGTCTTCAGTATAGTTGACATTGATATAACACAATATTGTACACAATAAAAAAAAATTAGAATAATAATAAAAAAAGCTTTAATAAACAAATGCAGCATTATGTTTTCAACTGGATTTTGTTTGGAGGCTTTTTCATAAACAAGAAATTGTATTTTCTGGTCTTTTAAAAAGTATTGTAGTAGTATACTTGGTGTATTCTGTGACATTTTAGTTTTTAAAAAAATTCTTAATAGTTTATAGAGTAGCTAGAATATTTTCACCACAGTCTCTTAATGCCATCTCTGAAGTCAAGTTTCTGGAACTATGGTTGAATGCTTGCTTAAGCAAGGAACAAGTTTTCAGAAAAAAAACTAGAGTACTAGTGCTCACTCAGTGAAATGATTTGATAGCTCTAAAAATTTTAAATAGAGTGACTTGGCTTTATAAACAGGGACTTTTCTACTAAGGACATTCCAATATAACAAGCACTTTTTCCATATCTTTCATGTTTTGCATTAATTTATGAATACAATTGGAGAAAATTTTCAAATGTTAAGGAAGATTTAAAACTTCACTTTGTTTTTTTGGAAAAAGTTTTATTTTCATACTGGCAACACCTCTCATTCCAATATGTGCTGTTAATTATAACTAAGTTTTCAAAGAGTCTTCCAGGAGTGAGCAGATAAATACCATGACTAATTCTTTCCTTGCATTCATCTTCTTAAAATATACTCTGTGGTTTGTACTGGTACAACTGAGAACTTGGTTGAACTAATTTAGTTTTTGTTTAATATACGTAAATTCCATTGTGATGTTCTAAAAGTTGCCAACAGATCTACTGTTTCAAGGATCTCAAGCAGAGTAGATTTTAATCAGAGGAAGAGTTAAAAATATTGTTCAAATTTCATAAAGCAATATCTAAATTGTTTAGAAAGTAGAGCATTTGAAATAGAGAAGTCTCCTAATGCACAAGTTTTGATAGCAAACTATGCTTTATGGAAATATAAATTTAGTTTTTGTACTTAGTCTTTGACAAAGAATATTTTATGTACTAAATTTAAAGAATAAAGAAATCATGTCCTATTTTATGTGGAACACCATTCTTGAATCTTTTCCTTACTTTTGTCTCATCCTCTGAGCAGCTTATTTTGTAAAGCATTATGATTTGGAAATGAATGTGTTGAAAATGTTAAATAAATGACCAAGTAAAATTGTTTGAGTTAAATGATTATTTAAGTTAAGCTGAACCTGTTTTACTGGCTTGTAGAAGATAAAGTGGACTCTATCCTTTCTCAGTTTGACAACTCACTAAGAGAATTTTCTTCTTCAAATGAGAAAGAGGTGAAAAAAGATTAAGAGCGTGTCTGTATTTCAGAGTGCAGAAGAGAGTAAAGAATTGCCTTTTATTAGGAAATTAACTCGAGTGAAAATCTATGCTACCATGACAATACTGCTTTCAGCACAAAACCTTGGATATCTCAGTGCTGTTCTTCAGTGTCAACATGCACTCTACAGCCTCTACAGAAACTGTCTAAATTCCTAGTCCTTCCAACATCTCCTAAGATCTAACTCAATTAACTTCTGTGAGCAGGAAGATTGATTGGCTGAAGAAGCTCTTACATCTCCTCTTTGAATGTCATTCTGTATAAAACATTGAAAAGCCTCTCTCACCCTTCTGACAAATCAATTAAAATCAGAGCTCTATCAGTGTTGACAGAGATTTATCCATGCAGATGAATGAACTTGGAATTCAGAAATTCAAAGTGATCATGCTTCACATAGTCACAAAATCTCAATTCAAACAACTCAAATGTATTCCTGAAGTTTATACAGAAGTTTAATGATTACTGTGGAACTCTGAACAGAATTATCTGAAGGAAAAATACATTGCTAAGGACACAGGATATGCAAGACAATGAATGTGATTGATAAGTGTACTAATAATATATTTGTACTTGTAGAAGACATTTTTTAAAAAATCTGCAATATAAAATCAATGAAGTAAAAATTAATAGGTTAAAATCTGATTATCTGGTCAATTTCAAAAATAATTTTCAATAATTAATCACCATCATATGAGGACTATTACTAATGGACTTCCACATGTATCTGATCCTGTTTGTGCTATATAATGTGCTCTTACAAATCAGACAGAGTTACATGCATTATTTAATTGAGAGTTACAGTTCCATTAATAAAGACATTTATATGTAAAATTTGAAAAAATCAAGTACAGTTACAACAATAAATAGGAAAAAATACAATTACAGGGAAGGATGTAGCTCTGTATGGTGCTTCTAGGACAGATTTGTGTGACACAATACTTACATTTCTCATATTTCTTCTCTGCATAAAGGTTGGGGCAAAGGCATTTCCTCCCTCTGTTTCTTCATATGTTAGAACCACCTTTTATATAAGCATACCTTCAGAGCACAGTTACCAGTGCCCAGGGTCCTGTCCTGAAATGGTTTGTAGACCAGGGTACCTGATCTGCTCCTAGTTGTGTACTAAGAGAGAGGCTAAACTGGTATTGACAACATTCATATCTGTAAAAATACGATGAGAAATGCAAGAAGAAAGCATGTCCCTTGTAAAGTCATGCAGGGAATATAATGTATTTTAATTGTAAAAAGCAGTGAAAGTACATCTGGTAAATTGTTTTAATGTGACCTTCCAGTTGCAAATTTGGTATTTTAGTAGTCTGTAAACAGATGCTGAATATCAGAAAATAGGAGCCATTGTACACTATTTAAATTATCTCAGTTTTATTGTATGGAAACATATTTTGGTCTGACATCCAGACCTTTGGGAACAATGGAGAGAAGCCGACAAAAAATTCAAGACAGTTAAAAGCATATTTAAAGTCAGAAAGTTTTAGCTTATGGGAGAACACTAAAGACCCAAGAAGTTAGTAGTACATATTTTACAGAAAAAAAGCATCAGATATAAGGATAAACTCACCACGAATGACTAAAATTGATGTTCTTAAAAAACAAAGTTTTGGTGCAGGAGATGCTGAAAATATAGTTTTTGGTAAGTAGGACATCAGATGTTATATCCATAATTTATTCATGTTCTATTATCTATGAACACCCTATATTTTTCTACATTTTGACCCTTGACCTTCTGCATAATAATCATGAGCATAAATCATAATGTTTAAAACCAGGCTGTCTATCTCAAGGGGCACAGGCTGTTTTCCATTAAGACATTACATTTTACCTTTGCATTTTCAAATTCAAGTTATATTATTTTGCGGCAACTGTGAAAGAAACGTAATCACCCTGCTTTCACCTTTGCAGATGTGGTTTACACCTCAGAGGGGCAATGATGAATCAGGAAAACAGTTCAGGCAGCAGTTTGAAGATGAGGAAGAGGATTTTTCTTTCTAAGCATTAGGTGGAGCTCATGGGGAATCAACGCCTGTATACATTACCTTACAGTGTATCAGTTATCAGTGGAAATTGTTCTGGGAAAGGGATGGAATAAAATATCACTGAGGAAAAATTAATCCCTAGAAGCTTCCTGAGGCAATTGTCTTTTACATAGACATACTTTCCATGGCAACAGATCCTTCTATGAAAAAAATTCAATTTTTATTTTAAAATGTTTGGAAAAACAATTCCATTTAATGTAGTTTTGATTTAGATTACATTACTTTTCATATTGGGGTACGAGCAGCCAAACAAAAAAAAAACACTGTGAGAAAAAGTTTTGGATACCCCAAATTCATTTCAGTCTGTAAAGTAAATGCAATTGTACTCACAAATTATTAGAAGAAATCTGTCTCAAAAGTCTGTAGACACTTATCGTGAAAAGTCTTAACACCAGCAAAAGTATCAACAAAAGGAGACTTATGGTTAGGTAATAGATATGTGATAGATATGGATATTTGTTTTCTGTTTAGATGATAATTTTTCTTCTGTTTAGAGATACTCTTGAAAGAAAATTTACAATTTTATATCATAATAACATTGTTTGCATAAAAGTTTATAGAAAGCAAATAGTTAATTGGAATTAACAAAAGAGGAAAGAAAGATAAGGTAGCATTAAAACTAGATGCTTCTTTGAAAATTTTAATATATCTATTTTAAGAGAAAATTGAACCTAAGATATCAATTCATGGACTTTTATTTCTCTGTTCATAATTCATATGAAGAGCAGTAGTAGCAGAAAGGAAACAACTGCTACTCCCATGTCAATCTGACAATTGAAAGAACCTACAGAAAGAGTCAGATGAGTTTGAAGGTTCCCAAAAGGTAAATGCATTGATTAGAATATGGTGACAATTAACATGACACACAAAAAAGAAAGATGAGCTGCATATTGGCAAGTCCATTCTTATTGATAATATCACAAAGAAGGGCACTAAGGGATTTCAAATTATGAGACATCCTGAGTTATATATCAGGGAATGCTACACAGACCACTAGATTTATGTCTTATCACCTAAAGAGTCTTTTCATTGTGGAAGAGAAACTCTGTTCTTTTGTGGACATTTTTAAGGGGAATACTAACATTGGTATGAATGAAATATGAACAGAAATGCCTGTGGGTTTAAACACTAGTGCAGAAGAAAAGGGTTAAAAGAAATGGCTTCCATTTGTCACAGAAAACACTGTCCCCAGGTCATTGCTTCCAGGATGATCTTCCCAGCAGTAAAACTGAGGAATGTGTTGCTCACCTGAAGACCAAAATGCCTGCGTTTTGATAAGACATGGATGACCGATCAGTGGAAATTCTGCATCCATACACCAGGAGCATGGCAACAAGACTGCAACATATCACACACAGCAATTCTTTTCCTGCTAGCTCACCAGAGAAAAGAGACCGTGACATATACATCAAACATATTCCAAAGAAAAGCTGCAAAATTAATCAAGATTTTTAAAGGCTGAAATTCACAGCCTTTGGAGGCCCTCCCCATTAAGGCCAAAATTGCTTTGCTGTTGTTCATCAGAAAGACCCCAGAGACGTGCAGCTTTGATAGTCAGTGTCCTTTGGCACCTCTGTGTACAAATGACGCTGGCCAGATCACTGGGTTCATGGAACCCTGGTCCTGGTGAGCATCTATGTGTATGAGAGGCCATGAATAATAGGAAAAAAGGACTGCAAGTGGGAAAAATCTTGGTGATTTGAGTCAAAAAAATCTTGCAAATAATATTCTCCTCCCCCCTTCCATATGTTCTCTTGCTTAATTTTTCTTAAACTGGAGTGAGTCCTTGTCTGGCATTCTTTTGAAGCACTCCAGGAGTCTGGCTATGCCAGGAAATATGGGTGGTGTGATAACCTTGGCTGCATTTAAAATGAAAGAGAGAAGCTCAAACATGTTGGTTTGTTAAAGTCAGAAGGACAAAGAACTTGTGAGAAAAATGTTTTGCACTTTAATTTTTCAAAAATGAAGTAGTAAAAATCTTTATTTCAATACAAATATGTCTATTTTCTGTGAGACAAGAATGGTTAATTTTATTCTAATTTTTTCTCTATGTACAAATCCAGATTAAGTGTCCTCTAGAAATAAAATTCTGAACAGTGACCATGACATTTTTGGTGCACTTGAATACTTAACACAAGAGCATAGAGTTGTCAGTAGCCAACAAAAACACAATAAAAGAAAATTTGCTAATGAAAGGCTTAAAATATGGGATTATGAGAATGTCTGCTCACAATTTGGAAGGTAAAATCAATGAGCAGGGGATTTCACAGGAAAGCAGTTAGTGTTTGACAGGACAAAACAAAAGAAAGGCAAAGATAAACTAATTTCCAGGAAGAAAATTCTCACCTACATAGGTCTTTATGTGATATTAAATATCAAGTTCTGATTTTGATCTCTAATCTAAATGCTTTTTTTCCTTGGCAGTTTTATGGCATTCATATACAGTTTTTGAGAAATGTCTTTGAAATGTGAATAGTAAAGAAAACAATAATGGATGTTCTCCTTACAAGAACCCTGTCTCAACAAGTTAATCTTTTATTTTCATATTTTGCATGTACATCTTCATCTTATCTCTGTTGAGCACAAAGATTTTTAGAGGGAACTACAAAGAGCATAAGCCCTTCTTGGGAATGGATACACTTAAAATGCAATAATAAAGGATGCTTTCTCAAATAAGATCTAAACATAGAATTGAATTTTTATTTTACAAGCTAAATTCACCTGCTATGAACCAGAGTTACTGTTAGTCACTCATTGCTGGATTTTTTTATTTTTACCAGCTGACAATTTGGCTCCTAAACTGTTCCCATACAAGCAGGGCTGGTAAATTCACCTACTATTTGGTTTTCCTATTGATTGCATTGCACAACTCTGTTTTCAGTTGTTTACAGTGCTGCCAAACTTAAAATATTTGGTCTGGAATTGCTAATCATGATTCTGTGCTTCACCCTGTATAATTCTGGCAATAAGAGGAATGTTTATATATATTTGCTTTCAGCTTGAAAATCTATCTACATGATGACATGTTATGAGTGTTTGCAAAATTGCAGTCCATGCAGCCTCATTTTATAGCTCATTTTAGCAGTTCCAAATCCTGCTAGGTTCTGCTCACTAAGGATTAAACAAGGCTCTCCTTAAAATGGCAGTTCTGCAGAGTTCTGCCAAGAGTGATTTTGGATAACTCCTCTGAGACTGCAGCTGTCACATGGAGGAAGAAGACACTGCAGAGTTCAAACCCCAAAAGCACAAGCGTTACAGCCATGGCTGCACTGAATCAATGCAAGTGCAGAGGAGATCTCAAAAAGTGAGACTTCATGTTAGGGAAGTACACAGATTAGATATTAACTGAGAAAAACTGAGAACAGGAGACTGGGAACAGCTGACTGGGAAGTCTGTGCAGAGACCAGTGCAGCAGTGGTTAGAGATGTTTGAAATAACTGCAGCATAGAAAAGAGGAGGACTCAATGGGCAGAGATTTGTTGGACAGTCTATAGAAGAATCTAAGGATTGGAATTCAGAGGCCTTGAGGGAAGAAAGGGACAATTATTGGAATGACATGGAAGGAAAGAAAAGGATTAAGCCAGGACTAAAACTCCCGTAAGAAAAACAAATTAGACAGCAGTAATATAATGGCTGGCCAAGGAGGCCATATCTGGGACAGGAGAAGATTTTTGCTTACAATGTCATGTTAGAATCATAGAATGGCTTGGGTTGGAAGGGATATTAAAGATAACTGGTTTCAACCCCAATTCCATGGGTAGGGTCACCTTTCACTAGACCATACTAAAGAAATATTTATATAAAAGCAGTACTGAAGTACAAAAGCACTAAAATAATAGTTTCAGAAAGGTATTGTAGAAGTATTCAGTGGCGGATTGACCTTGACTGACATCCACATGCCCACATAGTTGCTCTCTCATGCCTTCTCATTAATAGGATTTGGTGATAAAATAGGATAAAAACCCTTGTGGATCAAGATAGTGGCAGAGAATGACTAACCAAGAGGCAAAACAGACTCAAACTGGGGAATAATAGTTTAATTTATTGCAAATTTAAATATGATTAGATAATCAGAAAAAAGTAAAAATTAAAGCAAGACCTTTCCCTCACCCTTTCTGCCCAGGTCTAATGTCGTTTCATTCATGTCTCCTCTACCTTCTCCTGCCCCTCTGCACAGCAGTGTGTGTGAGGAATTGGGGGTAATGTTCTATCCATAACAGTCCCCTTTTGGCACTCATTTCTCCTCATGTTTATCTCCTGCTCATGGGTCCTCTCCACAGGCCCTTTCCATGGGCTGCTGTCCTTCAAGATAAACCTGCTCCAATGTGAGATTCTCCTGAGGCTTCAGTTCCTTCAAAGAACATTCACCTCCTCTAGTGCTGGGTCCTCCACTGGCTGTAGTATGGATATTTGCTCCATCCTGGCCCTCTTTACATGCTGGAGGGAAACCTCTGCTCTACTATAGTGTACAGGCTGTGGGGAAACACCAACATTAATGCCTGGAGCCCTTCCTTCCCCCCCTCCTACCTTGATGGTGACAGGCTTGTTTCTCACAGGTTTTTCTCCTTGCTCTTCATATGGTTATGTGGAGTTTTGTCCTGTCTTAATTAATTTTTTTCCCAAATATGCCACTGACTTGACTGATGGGCTAAGCTACATCCTGCAGTGGATCTACTGAAAACCCCTGTGTTCAGCACAGAGCAGCCCCAGCCTAGTCTCACAGAGGCTATCCTTGCAGCCCCCCCACAGACAGCTCTTAGCCATGGACATCCAAATGGATATGCCTTGAGAAGCACATCTCAGAACCAGATAAAATCTTGGATCACCATGGATATTGTCCTAAAAAGTTCACTGGTGCATCCAAGTTTACCTGATGGGGTAAAAGTCAGGGCATTAGTCATAGTCCTACTACCAGAGCAACCCAGCTTGGAGCAGGGTTGGAGTCTATTCAATCTCCCTTTCAACACAGTTGCATGGATGACCTTCTCTTGGAAACCAGAATGTGGAGAAGGAGGAAACAAGGGAAAGAAAGAGCTGCAGAAGCTTATCTCTCAACCAGGTTTGAAGCAGTTAAGGGTGTGCACAATGAGAATATGGGCTATATGTACTCCTCTTTTACTCACAGCTCATTTCTTCACAAAGTGGTACCATAGTGAGTGGTAAATATAATCACCATTTAAACTGAGTAGAAATATATTTCAACCTTAAAAATGTTTTAACTCTCATTGCAATATATGCACTTAGTATAATCACTGCCAGACTCAGAACCTCCTCTGTATACCTTTAATGGGAGTTTAACTAGCTAGATTTGATCATCCTTTTACCTTTCTCTGGATACTTACGATCAGATCATGAAAGTGATTGCTGGAAAATACATTCACTGAAGAAGAAAGTTAGTTTTTACAGAACTAACATGAAATCACAATTCTGCACAAATTAAATTGCTGGCATAGTCTTTGTGTTCCAGAGAATAATTGTGAAATCTATTTTTGCAACAGTAAACCTGCTTGTCTGTCTAGCCTAAAACAATAAACCCAAATAGTCTGGTAATAAAAGGTGTCACTCTCCTTTTGCAAAGGGCTTTATACATAGAGGCTATTTCCACTTAATTTCTCCATGCTACTAAGATATATACATAAAAAAAATCTGTTTCAAAAAAACCAGTTCTCAGACATCTGATTTCATCTGATTTCAGAATTATCAGTATGATCAGTCATCACTGGATTATATTAATCCTTATTTGGATCGGATTAAAATCTAATAAACTGCCTTAGTTCTGCATAGACAATAGTTTAATTTTCCTGAATTCACGGTATTATTTTCTTCAAAGCCCTTTCATCCAAACCTGTTCTCACCATTTACACTAATTGTATTCATTTTGCTGTGATGTAAACAAGCATGGACAGGATAGGCTGGGAGCTGGTCAGCTGGAAAGCAGCTCTGAAAAAGGGAGCCTGAGGGTCCTGGTGGACCACCCTGAGCACCAGTGGTGTCCTGTGCTGCATCAGGAGGAGCGTCACCAGCACGTCAAGGGGGGAGATTCTTGCCCTTACTCAGCCCTGATGAGGACACACCTGGAATGCTGTGTCTGGGACTCTGTTCCCCAGTACCAGAGAGATGTAGACACACTAGGGGGAATTCTGTGAAGGGCCCCTAATATCATTAAGGGACAAAAGTATCTCTCCTATGAAGAAAGGTTGAGAGAGCTGGGGCTGTTCAGCCTGGAGAAGAGAAGGCTCTCAAACTTGGTCCAGAGATAAAGGAGGCAGTTATGAGAACAAAACTGGTCAGTCCCACTTAATGTATGAGTGCTAGAGTGTGAGAATGTTTATTAGGTTATATGATCAAGAATCTTATCAAACAGAGTGCAAGGACATTATCAAATGGTGTGATAAGGAAAAGCAGGAAGCCATAGGGAAAACAAACACAGGCTTGAAAAACAAGGGAGACAAAGTCAAGAAATAAACCTTCTCAGTCACTAATTGATAGACTATCAAGAACTGCAGGCAAACCAGGATCTTGCTACTGATAAGAATGTAAGCCTGAGTATCCAGGATGTTGGAGTGGGGTTGAAAATATGGAAACTTATGGGAAATGTGCAGGGCAAAATGATGGAGAGACACAGATGGAGAAAATACAGAAAGGGTTATAAAAGGGCTGGTTGCATGTAAAAGGGTGTGTGTGTGTGTGTGTGTGTCTTTGTCTGATGGCCACAGCCTGTTCTATCTTTTTATTAAATTCTTTCCTATCTCTCTGCATAGTGTTACTTTCTCTCCTATAGGAATATGTTCTATGAAACTGTGTGAGATCTGTGTGTGTGCGAGTGACAGCTGGAGTCACCCTGGGGTGTAGCTGCCCCTACTCTGTGGCATCAGCTGCTGGAGTGAGAATGGGGGGGGTATCTCAGTATCAGTGACTGAAATGAGTGGGGTCTTAAAATTCTACCCATTGGAGAAGGAAAGGCATGTGTCCCAAAAACCAGCTACTAGGAGAAATCAGAATGTGTGAGGTGAGTGAGGGGCTGAGCACTGGTGGCTGCAGCAGGACCATGACACAGTCTGTGAGTCTGTGTACGTGGTGCCACCTCTGAAGGGGCAGAGGGGGAGCTGAGTAGCTGAGTGTCTGTATCTTCCCCAGTTCAGGGGTGTGGGTGTATGAGTGTCTGTGTGTGTGTTACCACCAGGAAATCTCAGGCTCAACAAGTCAGATCCCAGGCAGCCCTGGGTCCAAGCTGGAGGATCCATGTAGGTATTTAATGGGACTTGTAGGTATTATTGTGAGATAAGTGTGCAAGCACAGTGTGTTTGCTTGTGAGCATCAAGCTGCAGTGGCAAGAGGGTCTGGAGACACATGGAGCAGGTAAGGAGACTTGGTATCCAGGTGGGAGTACCAGGAAGACAGAGGGTGTCTGCCAGAACTCAGGAGACTTGCAAATATGTGTGTGCTTGTGAATGTAGAGAGTGTTGTGTGTGTGCCTGCACTAGTGAATGCTTGTCTCCACCAGCTGAAACAAACGATGGGACCTGACTGCTTGCATTAGCACTTTATGTGGGTTTTGTATGTGTTTGCTGTTGGAAGCAGAATTGTGTAAACAGTAATTTAGGGTGCATATTTAACCGTAGCTAGATTTTAGAATTTTGTAGAATAACCCTCTCAGACTTCCAGAAAAAATATTATCCATCAAAGCAGAGATTTATTTAAAAGGATATGTTCTATCCACACAAAACCATAAGCACCAAGTTGATTGCCTTGTTCCTTCAGCTGTGTTGCCTTTGTGTTTTTGGGATCAAAGGATTATTTTCTTACTGAAGGATCCTTCTTACTGAAGTTCAGCAGAAAATCTTGATTTGTGTCTCTTGTTAAATTTTTTGAATATTGGAAAACATTGCTCTCTATTTGTTCACCCTCTGTGCTAATTTTGGTAAAATATGATTATACCTCCATTCAATAATGAAACAATTAACGTTCAACAACATAAAAGAGAATGCCTGTATTAAATTCCCGATTTCAGGTCCATACAGAAAAAGAAAATCACTATTCTTTTAACACGGGTGTAATTTTTTGATGGTCATTTATGCCAGGAAGGGCAAGGCATTCTTGTGTACAAGTGACTGAATTTTAAAACTAATTTTCTTAGTGGGTGGAGGAGGAAACAAAGCTCAACAATTTGGGATTGTAGTGTTTTGGGAAAAACAATGGAGAAAAAGCAGTGGACTTCTACAATTAGGGGTGATTTCTCTGGAGTTCTGTCATAGGAAATATAGCTGTGAATTATAACCTTTTTATAAATCCAGAATAAATTCCACTTGTTAAAATCAAGTGAGCATTACAGAGAGTTAAGCAATATTAAATAGGCAGCCTATTGACAAAAATGAATTAGGCTCAGAAAAAAACATTTGTTAAATATAAATTAGGGGCTCTCTGAAACAATGTCCATAAAATATAGGAAAGTATGCCTCCACAAACATAATAGGAAACAAAGGACATACATCATACGTGGCAAAATAATTATGAAATGCAACTTTATCACATGTGGCCAATGTTTCCAATTATTTCTGTAAAATAAAGCCATTTTTTTCCATTAATGATGTTGCAGATAACTCACTCAGAGGATCATTACTGGTAGGAGAACTCTCCATCTCTTTAATGAGGCGCTCACAGGCCTTGAAATGATACTGAAGTAATTATAAGATTGACTCAAAAGTAGGAGTGAAAACTTCCATGGAGACATAATGCCAAACTAACATGGAACTGAAGAGTTCCCCAGAGAGTGAACAAATGTAGGATGGCCTTAATGTGCTTTCAATTCTTGCTGAATATTTAATTGTAAGTATATGTTGATAAACTGTTGCCAGTTTTTTCATTGGAAAGCACATTCTTTTGTCACCCATGAGAAAAAATTATGAACAAGTACAAATACGTTTGTAGAAGGGAGAAAGCTTGCATTTGACAGCAAGATAATAAAAGAGAATGCATTTCATTTGTTTATTGCAACTTAAGAATCTGAGTGAAGAGACACATAAGCTTACCTTCTGTAATTTAGAGTGCTTTTGGATTAGTAGAATAATTCTCAGTAACAACTTATTGTTGTAATTAGTTTACTCCCTCTGTGTCATTGCACATAATCCTGGAGTAAAATTCCAGCAATCTAAGGCATAGAGCAATATATGAAGCCATGTCAAAGGTTTCACATGAATTTGTTCTCATTTCTGATAGTGATACTTTAAAAAAGTAGAAGCATGAAGGGAAACAGAGAATAGTAAATGAAATTGTTGAATAAAATGGTACTTAATTTATTCAGGAATTATGAGAGAACAGAAAATATGACACTGATATACCATCCAGACAGGCACATCAGTAAAAAAATGTGCATAAAAGTGTGTTTGAAAGACAGACTGGAACTTCATTTTTAACTACACATGTATAAACATGCAACAGACATAAAACAATTTCCCCACAACAGTTTGTGCCCATATCATATCAATCTTTCTCAACCCTCTAAAAGACCCTGTTGTAAACATAAGAACATACCTAGTCTTTGCTAGTCTAAGAACCTCCACCCTTTTCTGCCATCACACACACAACCACACCCTTTTCTGCCTTGTACCTTACCAGTTTAGAAAATTGAATTATCACACTAAGAATGTAAACTTTGAGACTTTATTTAAATAAAGCAATTAAAATCTAAGTGAGAAAAAGATTACACTGGACTACCTTCACACTCTATATAATAAAGAGGACCAGACCTTATGCACTAATGTAAAATTTTAACAATATCAGAGCTTCCAAGATGGGCCAAGCTCCACTCAAATGAACTGCTCACATAGTGTAAAGCTTTCATAGCATTTCTCTGAATCAGAGATATAATATTGCACTGTGGGAATTAAATGAAGTGAATATCCATTCATTTTTATGAGAATACTGCAGGTGTTAGGTTTGGAAGGTTAAGTTTGAAATAGTATGCTGGTAAGTGATACTGCAATGACTAGACTTTCTGGTCAGCTAAGCAGGACAGCAATAGTAGGGGAGATTTTCCTCTTCAATCAAGAATTTGCAAGCCCAGCAATGTATGCAGGAGCAAAGATAAGTATACAGCCTCATTGTACGTGACCTCTTGGTAGCCTTAAGATGCAGTGCTGAACACTGCACAGCTTGGGCCTAATTTACTGGGAATATTACTACAAGTTAAAATAGTGTCATGGGAAAGCTGAGGTGTCTGCTCCTTTACAATAAAGACTGCTCTTATAAATCAGTGATAGTATCAGACGTCTTATATTGTCATGAATTTAAAAAAATGCAATAAAAAGTATGCTTGAAAGAGTTAATGAGGGAATTCAAGAGCAGTAAAAGATCACAAGACTAGCCCTTTAGTCCAGCCAAAGAAAATGGTGCTAAATTGTAACCAGGTGTTTTTATTTCCTGATTTACAAAGTATTGCAAACTCAGCACTCTGTGCTAGAAAGGGCAAGATGCAGACTCACATACACAGTGCATTCACTGGATTCACCTAGCCCTTGTAAAACTTTAGACTTCCCAAATTAATTTGATCAATTCCAATTGATTGATGTATGTCCCAAAACACACTGAGGCAGCGGGCAGAAGAACTCGTCAAGTCACTCTCCATCATTTATCACCAGTCCTGATTAACTATGGAGATCAAAGATGGCTGGAGGTTGGCCAATGTGACACCTAGGGCCAAAAGGATGATCCAGCAAACTGCAGAACTCTTGGCCTGATCTTGATACTGGGAAGACTATGGGACAGGTTATCTTGAAAGCAATCCCACATCATGAACAGTAAAACCACAGAATCAGGCCCAGCCTCAATGGGTTTAGGAAAGGCAGGTCCTGCCTGACCAACCTGATCTCTTTTTATGATCAATAGACCTGCCTAGTGGATGAGGGAAAGGCAGTGTGTGCTGTCTACCTGGACTTCAGTAAAGCCTTTGATACTGTCCCCACAGCATTCTCCAAAACTGGCAGCCCACAGCTTGGACAGATACACTCTTCACTGGGTTCAGGACTGGCTGGATGCCTGGGTCCAGGGAGGAGTGGTGGTTAATTATTAAGCCAGTCCTACTTAGTATCTTTCTCAATTATCTGGACCAGACAATAGAATGCACCCTTAGCAAGCTTTGCAGATGGCTCCAAGTTGGGCAGGAGTGTGATCTGCTGGAGGGT